>OZ035825.1:23357315-23377840 GCA_964034765.1 Knipowitschia caucasica
TCCTACGGACCAAGTGCAATAACTCAAAACAAACCAGACTATATAGTATACACAAAGGCAAGTGAAGGGGAACGCGCTCTCAAAGCCCAAATAAGTCATCCATCACAGCTGGGAGTACAGGACACCACCAGGGTGAATTTAATTAGAGGGAAGATCCGAGCGTGACAAACTCAGAGCAGCTCCTGTGTCCATGAGGCACGTGGACACTCACAGATTCCCTCGGCCGATACAGCGGGACTTTGTTCAGAGATAAACATGACGGAAAAGGTATTCATTTGATATTGTCTAATATAAAGAAATGTTGAATGAACAGCAATCAAACCACAATAATGCAATAAAGCAATATATGCATGGACAATAACATGATAAGAATTCACTTTGCGATCAAATTTGAGATTATAAGAATATTGCATTAGTTCCACCTGGACTCAAAGATGTACTAGAACTATGTTTATCGAGTGTGTTTGCATGAAGTATATTAGTTACTAATGAAACATAATGTTATTTGTACAGCACTTTACATTTGAGCACTGTGATTATTTATGATTTTAATGCTATTTTGTTTTGTTCAGCACTTTGAATTGCCTTGTGTCTGAATTGTGATATACAAATAAACTTGCCTTGCCTTGCCTAATCTCAAAGTGATATGCTGATGTGGGTACATGAAAATGTGGATACAGTGCAGCATGACGTATGAAGGGGGAAAAATGAATAAAGCTTATGAAAGTGAAGTCCCCCCGGGGTCTAAACCTTGATGTTGGT
Organism: Knipowitschia caucasica; assembly: GCA_964034765.1. NCBI lineage: Eukaryota > Metazoa > Chordata > Actinopteri > Gobiiformes > Gobiidae > Knipowitschia > Knipowitschia caucasica. The sequence continues at coordinate 23,358,078 of OZ035825.1, forward strand.
AGGGTCTAAACCTTGATGGTGGTGGGGTCTAAACCTTGATGGTGGTGGGGTCTAAACCTTGATGTTGGTAGGGTCTAAACCTTAATGTTGGTGGGGTCTAAATCTTGATGGCGGTGGGGTCTAAAGCTTGATGTGGTGGGGTCTAAACCTTGATGTTGGTGGGGTCTAAACCTTGATGGTGGTGGGATCTAAACCTTGATGGTGGTGGGGTCTAAACCTTGATGGTGGTGGGGTCTAAACCTTGATGGTGGTGGGATCTAAACCTTGATGGTGGTGGGGTCTAAACCTTGATGGTGGTGGGGTCTAAACCTTGATGGTGGTGGGGTCTAAACCTTGATGTTGGTAGGGTCTAAACCTTAATGTTGGTGGGGTCTAAACCTTGATGTTGGTGGGGTCTAAACCTTGATGTTGGTGGGGTCTAAACCTTGATGTTGGTGGGGTCTAAACCTTGATGTTGGTAGGGTCTAAACCTTGATGTTGGTGGGGTCTAAACCTTGATGTTGGTGGGGTCTAAACCTTGATGTTGGTGGGGTCTAAACCTTGATGTTGGTGGGGTCTAAACCTTGATGGTGGTGGGGTCTAAACCTTGATGGTGGTGGGGTCTAAACCTTGATGTTGGTAGGGTCTAAACCTTGATGTTGTGGGGTCTAAACCTTGATGGTGGTGGGGTCTAAACCTTGATGGTGGTGGGGTCTAAACCTTGATGTTGGTGGGGTCTAAACCTTGATGGTGGTGGGGTCTAAACCTTGATGTTGGTAGGGTCTAAACCTTGATGTTGGTGGGGTCTAAACCTTGATGTTGGTGGGGTCTAAACCTTGATGTTGGTGGGGTCTAAACCTTGATTTTGGTGGGGTCTAAACCTTGTTGTTGGTGGGGTCTAAACCTTGATGTTGGTGGGGTCTAAACCTTGATGTTGGTGGGGTCTAAACCTTGATGTTGGTGGGGTCTAAACCTTGATGGTGGTGGGGTCTAAACCTTGATGGTGGTGGGGTCTAAACCTTGATGTTGGTAGGGTCTAAACCTTGATGTTGTGGGGTCTAAACCTTGATGGTGGTGGGGTCTAAACCTTGATGGTGGTGGGGTCTAAACCTTGATGTTGGTGGGGTCTAAACCTTGATGGTGGTGGGGTCTAAACCTTGATGTTGGTAGGGTCTAAACCTTGATGTTGGTGGGGTCTAAACCCTGATGTTGGTGGGGTCTAAACCTTGATGTTGGTGGGGTCTAAACCTTGATTTTGGTGGGGTCTAAACCTTGTTGTTGGTGGGGTCTAAACCTTGATGTTGGTGGGGTCTAAACCTTGATGTTGGTGGGGTCTAAACCTTGATGTTGGTGGGGTCTAAACCTTGATGTTGGTGGGGTCTAAACTAGGGGTGTGACAATATATCGATTTTTTGATATATCGCGATACTTTCTCCCCGAGTCGATTATCGATATGCATTTGCCAAGTATCGATTTTGAAAAAAAAAAAATATATATATATATATTTTTTTTATTTTTACTATTTTTTTTTTAATTGGTATCAATACTTAATATATGGCTACATTACGAATCTCCATTCTATTTATCATGAAATAAAGAGTATTTTTTCTTTTATTTATGCCATAAATTGGCATATTCTGACCAATATATCAATAATCGTCTCATCGTGATAAAATCGTTATCGTAATATCGTTATTGTGATTTTATCGTTATCGTGAGCTTTGTATCGTGTATCGTATCGTATCGTGAGGTACCCTTAGGTTCCCACCCCTAGTCTAAACCTTGATGTTGGTGGGGTCTAAATCTTGATGGTGGTGGGGTCTAAATCTTGATGGTGGTGGAGGCTGAAGTGATGAGCCAATGATATGGAGAGCGATATTCACTCTGTTTCTACCTCAACAGGTTTCTGCACGAGCTGAAAGCATGACACATTGTATTGACCACAGAAGTCAGTCTGTAGGTCTGTCTTTCAAGTGCAAGACGCTCGTTTAGTTGTTTGAATATTGCTTTAGCTTTTTGATTAAACAAAAAATCCTAATTATTGGAACAAAAGTGGTCAAACAAAGGCTGTTTTAGAGAAATACAGAGGCAAAACATCATTGGTCCTGGGGGCTCCTTGTAGGACCAACAATGTTTTACAGGATAATGAATAATAAAATAAACTAAAAATCCTTGCGACTTCTAGTTTCAGTTTGTGTTTGCAATATATTACATAACACCTTAGTTTCCAAGTCACGCAGTCACTATTGTTTTGACGTCATGAGTACTTCCCCTGTCTCCTCGTGTATGATTTCAGAAATGAAACCAGTTCCACCTGATGTCTGGGTGGTGCCTATACGGATAAAAATAGCTGAGTTTGTTTTTTCTTATTTAGGGAAATGCGTTCTCATTGCAGACACTCAGGACAGAATTTCCTGTAAATAAGTAATATATGGGAAAGCAAAGAGTCTTAGGTTTCATAATCTAGTAGCCTTGATCAAGAAGGAAGTGGATGTGGTTTTGATAGACTGGCAGAAGTAAGACCAAAGCAGGTGAAGAGAGACCACACTGCGCATAGTTTGACAAGAAGCGAGCAGCTTACGGGGCCAACACCGAGTTCAGAGTGATAAGGGGTTGTGTCAGGACAGGGCTCAGTGGGCCAGGCTGGCGTCCGCCCAGACATCTCTTTTTGATAACAGGACACAAATATAAGCCCACTCACCGCCGCCAAGCCACCAGCCGCCACGTTTATGTGAGACAAGCAGCATGTAAGCGATTGTGCTGAGCCACCAATGCCACAAAGAGGATCATAAGACAGAGAAGTGGAAGCCGTTTGTGGTCAATATTTTCAGACAGTTTGATCATTATAAATTACACATTAACATAAAGGCCTGATCCAATGTCTTTATGTAAATACTGTTCTGTTTGAGTAATACAACTTTGTCTTCATAATAGTCCAACCTTAATTATGTAGGATATTTAGACTATTTCAGATTTTAAACAAGAACAATCATGCACATTGTAGTAGGTGCACATGTTTCCATGACAACATGTCTTGGAGGGGGGTGGGGGGTGGCGGTTCTCTCCCAGAGAAGGTTTTTAGTGTCAAATTGTCAGAGAACTTGGTCGCATCTTTTGCCAGCTTCAAGCATTCGTTTTAAAAATGGAAACTAACCACTTATTTGATAAAACATATCATGACAAAAAATATTTTTAGAGTCAAAAATGTTGGTAAGGCTTGCAGCGACCTTTTGATCTGCATGTTATTAGGCATATCAAAATGTATGCTGAGAACTGAGGGGAAAAAACCCGTTGTAATCCTACTTTACAATTGAAATAAACTTCACCCTTGTCATTTATTTTCAGACAATGAAAAAAACAGTTATGTTCCGGAGATGCGCTTTTATAGTCCTGTCTTTTGCACGAGACAAAACTTTGACAGCTCACTAAAACCGCTCTCGCCTGTGGGCATTTGACGAGGCACCTGGTATATAGACTTGTGAAAATACAGTAACGGATGTGTGCGCTCCCTTGTAAAACCCTAGAGCATGTGATCAGCACAGACAGTGAGTCAGGCAGCGGGTGTGACCATGGACAAGCCCCTCGACAGGTCCGCCACGCTGGGGAGTATAATGGACAGTGGAATCATGAGAGCTAGGTAACTGGTTTGACTGGGGACATGACGAAGCAAGAGCGCCATAGAAACACACATGTAAAGTACAACCTCATTGTCACCAATTCTTAAGTATTATTTTAAGGAATAAATGTATGCATAGTTTTTGGTGATAATGAGACTTTTTAACTTTGTCACATCATGTTTTAGAAACTATGGTAAAACAAGTATGAAGGGTCAGTAGAGGCTTTCTGTCTGTAACTCCCTATGCTATCATCAGAAGGGAAAAATTGTGTTTTTTCTTGTTTTCAAATTTACAATTCACCCGCTGCAAACACAGACTGAGATTGTAAAGAGACTGTTTTTGATGCGGGAACAATGTTGAAACATGCTTAAAAGGACAATTATGTTTTAGTTTTTTGGCATATTATGTTTTCATTAAATCAGTACGACGATGTCAATAAAAATAGCAGATGATATATGCAGAGTCAGGCAATAGGAGATGCAGGATCCAAATGTCTGGATTTGGGCCAAGAGGAAGTGAACAGAGAAGTTTAAATCGGGTCACGTCTTTGGTTCTGTCGAAGATTTTGTGTGTTGTCTTTTTAATTCCAGCCAAGAGTTGGGAGGAACTTGAAATGCCTGTAATCTGTAGTTTTTGTTGTTGTTTGGCTTGTTTTTTCGTTGTGGCACATGGTGAAGTGGTGACGCTGCTGGAGCTGATGTCACAGTTTCGGGCACAACACCTGGATGTCGAAGTAATGACCATATAATTTCCTACCGCAGGTCCAGACAGGGATTTAATCAGGATGCAGTGGTTAGCTGAGGATCACAATAATAATGCTTCCCTGCAGGAACTAACTTAGAGTACAAGGTGTATTTTCCTTCAAAAGTATCCATTAAAATGAATACAAGACATTTCATTTGGCACCTGGCAACAGTGTGACTCCACAAGAGCGATTTGTTATTAGAGCCTTATTTGCTTATCCCACGTCCTCGTTCTTATATTGGGAAACTATCCCAACAAAAATGGTCAAGGATATACCAAGTTGTGTGTTTTTATATGTTAGACTTCAGAGAGAAAGGAAAAGGATTCACACAAAAATATCACAATAAAAGAGCAGAAATAATAATGGTGGTAGCTTCTGTCCTATTTCCGTGTGATTTGCCACAACTATATATACACAGCTACAATCTGGAACGGTCTTAATGATATTGTGAGATATTGTGAGATATTGTGAACTGGCCAAAACAGAACTGTTCTGTTATCAAAGGCACCGGTAAAAGAATAAGTAAAAAATATGTAAGGTTTTCATGTCAAGTCATCATTAAATGGCCCTAATCTCTCAAAAGGCATTCATAAACCATGCTGGTTCAGCTGAGATATTTCAATTTAAAAATGAGTTTTACAGCCCCTAAATCTTTTCATTGTTTTCATTTCGATGTCCCGTCCTCCACCGTTTTACCAATCAGAAAGTCCGTGATCCAGGTTGCCAGAACTCACTGCGTCGAGCTAATCTCACTGGTAAAGTAACATGTCAGGCCTCAGTAGTTAAAAAAAAGGTCTCGTTATGATTCTCAAATCATCAATGACAAAACAAGGAATAAACCCAGGATTTTTATTGGGGCCTTTGTGAAAACTTTGTGTTAACTCTTGACTATTCAGATATTATGGCCCCAGCTGAATTAGTCTGTAAATCTGGCAACCTGAGTGAGGGAGAGAGGGAGAGGTTGCAGTACCACTTTTGGCCAGATTTTTACATACTGCTCCTTTAACTATCACCATAAATTTCCCATAAAAGGTCCTCATTGCGTGTCATCTCGTTACTAACGAAATCAGCGTTCACCACAAAACAGCGCAATCCCAAAATGACGCAGATTTACAGAAAACCAAAAATCTTTGTGTGGGATGTACAGTAACCATGTGTGATAATACTGGAGTTGCAAAGGAAGTGTGTTCATACATGATGGAACTTTACTGGTTCTTGCATGTCACCTCAGCTGGACGTCACAGCTGGACCACGCCCGCGCATGCTACAGCGTGCTACACCACTTCTGACTGAATTCACGGCGTCCTGCTCAACACATCGCGTCCAAGCGTCCAACGCAAGAGCTCTGATGATTGGCTGAAATCAGACTGATTAAGTGTGTGCGTGTGAATTGTGAAGTTGAATTTGAATCATTATTTTTCGTTGGGTACACAGATAAAAGTTTGGAAAGAAAGATGTTTAGAGAAGTGTGATTACTAATAGTTTTTTGAGAGTAAGTAAGTAGCAGTAAGTAGTAACTCTCGCACTTTTGTCTTCTGTACAGTTTTTCTTTGTGAAACCTATGGATCATTATTATATTATATATTGATCTTGATATGGAACAAGATTAATTTCATTTGTGCCTGCCCATTCTACTGCGTTTGTGCAGGCAACACATAAACCAGATATGACAGAGACAAGGTCAGCAGATGCATTTAAGAGCACAGTGAAAGCCATGACCATATTGGAAATATATATATTTGGACGTACGTAGGCCACCCACTCATTTTGATCACTGTGGAAAGTACAAAGTTTCATTGTTTTGTTTTTGTTACGTGACGCTAAAGCAGAAAGACCAATGGCTCTATGTGGGTTTTATCATTGCATCTCTTGTTTGACTCTCTAATCTGTGTTGGCGAATTCCACGGTTTTGTAAAGTCCTCCGATATATCTACTGTTATGATTTAGGGCTATACAAGAATAAATTGAGGTCAATTGAATTAAAACATGGTGCTTTTATAATGAAATGTCTTGTGCTGCAGCAGTGAAAATCAAATGCTCAAAGTCCTTGTGGTGTATTTTCCAAAAGTATACATAAACAGTATAAATGTCTGCAATTTTATCTACACATACTTTCCAACATTTTGAAACGCCTTGAAAGCAGCACAAGGCTTGATCTGATTAATCAAACATGGCGCCTCACATGGAGACTAGACTAGGCAGGGAGTCAGAACACATTTTTAAGTATACTCCATTTTCTTATGCTTGTATGCTCTTTGCTAACTTTTATATTTCGCATGCATTTAAAGTCAAACTATAAAAAAACAAAAGGTGAGACTTATTAGACCCCGCCTCTTTCACTTTATCCAAATTCCTCTTATAAACAACCAGCCGGTCTCAACTATGACTGCAGACAGATCTAATCTACAAGACTGCGTACTTCTGAGGCCAGCCTCTTTTCAGACAAGAGAGCAAACTCCTTTGAAGCTGACTCTTGATGCGATCTGCACCTCTTTGCGCACCGCGGCGAGCCAAAATATGTGTCGCTCACCTGCAGCCAACCTCCTTCTGACTATGTGAGGAATGCGTGGAGGCTGGCCTGGGAGCTGCATGCTAATATGAGTGAATATGAAAGATGGGGGAGATCAGAGAGCATCAGCCGTCGCCTTACCTGTGTTTTTCGAGCTCATTATGTGACGATCTGCAAGAGAAAGAAAAGAGGTGTCATGAAATATCGGCGTGTCAAATTATACAACATGAAGGTAGAATGTGTGCATCGAATTGGTAAGCCAGCGGAAGAGGATTTAAAGAAGAAAATGTGTCAAAAGATCAAAGCAAGTGTGTGACTATAACGCTGTCAGACAGGCCTTATCTGGTTCATATTCATTGGTCGCTGAAGGCCTATGTTTCCAGTGGGATTAAGGCCCTGTCCACACGAAGTCAAGCTCAGGCCTAAACGCAAAAATACTTTATCAATCCAGTGTATCGTCCATACGAGGCCGGCGTTTTGGGGGGGTGTAAACGAACATTTTTGAAACTAGGTCCCAGAGTGGAAAGATTTCAAAACTCCGTATATGCCGCTCCGTGGTTACTGCCTCTCCGCAATGTATCTGAGACGCTTGCGTCATCGCCCCGCCTCTTGTTAAAGCACGCATGCGCCGCACTCAGAAAATAATGACAACAACAATGTAGCTTGTTGTTTTGTAATCCAGTGTGACCCGAAGCAACAGTTCAACCTCATCGTCCGTCCATACTAATGTAGTACCAGCTCGCCCACTCGCCATGTTGTCTGTTTACAAAATTCTGCGCATGCCCAGTTCCCGTCACGGAAGTTTGGGCTTGATCCCGTCATTGCGTCACAGCGCCACCAACAGGTCTGGCATAGTTTCACAGCGTTTTCAGGCGTATTGACTACATTCATATGGACGCACACATTTACTGAGCTAACTCCGTGTTTACAGAAAAAGTTTCTGAAATTATAAGCGTTTTGTCTTCGTGTGGATATAGCCTAAGCCATGCATTTATAAGCTAGAGCGTTCGTCCTTAAAATAGACATTTCATAAAAAGCATGAAAAATGTGCGGGTTTATTAAGCTCTTTGGCCTCTATGGGACAACTGTCACTCCATGCGTCAATGTGAAGCAATATTGTGTTTGTTTAAATAGGCCGTGTCTTGACGACTCTCCGTCCAAAGTAGTAGAGCAGAACAGTGTCCCAGTCTGCCTTTTCAATTTTTGCAGGCGTGCTCTAGTTTTTCACCTTATTTTCCCCCCGTTCTCCAACATTTGTTCGGATTCTAGGTCAGCACTTATGCAAGAAAACGCTGAGTTAAAGAATTCGCTCAAAGCAGTATGGTGGTGTCCTTGCGTCACAGTTGTGCATCTTGGCTAAGCTAGGATTCCCCAAAGAACTTAAGAATTGTGGCGTGTAATCTTTTCCTTTGGAGTATACTACACTTTGACAATTGCAGCAGATGCAATGTGAGTCTTTGATCAACTATAATTAATTCAATTACAAGGGAAAATAGAAATCACATCAGAAATTACTGTTCAATTGCTCCATAGCCTCAAATACTTGCTGAAGATTTAGGCATTTACTTAAACAAATAGATAGTTAAGTAGATAGATAGATCCCTCGAGGGAAATTGCATAGTCAAATTGCTCACATACACAGTTAAAAATAAGTCACATTAAAGATTGCAGAGAAGTACAAATATTCAAGCTTGAACAAACTCTCAATTCACAAGGTTCTTTTTTGTTTATTAGCAGCAGTTTTTTTGTGAAGCTATGCTCTCAACAATTTTGTTTTCAGAGCTTTTACCACCAGTCAAGAATGTATGTGACCAATCGCAACCAGAATATTTGGCAAAGGTTTTAGTTTTTGAATGAACTGAATGCGGAAAACCATAAACCAAAAACAAATGTCCATTCCATTTCAGATAAATACTCACACTTGAGAAAGAAGTCATTAGTGGAACAGATAGAACCCCCACTTTAAGTTTAACAAGTGAATGGCAGTATAACGGGCCAAGATTTTTAAATGGCCAGAGAGAGCGACTGAAGTGAGACTGTAGCTTGGGCCAAAGTGCCCCAGTGGCTGCTCTATCCCCTCCTCCAGTGGCTGCTCCTCTCACACACACAACCCAGAGCGAGGCAGCGGTGGTGTGTATACGCGCTGGCTCGGGCTGAGAGTTCGGATAAAAACACTCTCACAGACGTCTGGGGGCCCGAGAAGCTGCAGAATTCCTCAGCGTGTGGGCTATTCCGAGGAGAGCCCTATTATGATGGGAGCAGCGAGGGCACGGTCATTCGTCTGAAACAGGCTCTCTGTTCATGGGACCGTCATGGATACCACCAATAAAAACAAAAACAGCAACAACAAAAGGCAGAGCGGACAACAAGCCTTTTCACATTTTCCGCTGGTTTGAGGGCCCTTGAGTCGGCCTGAGCAGTAGTTCCCACAGCTGTGTGTGACAACGCCGGCTTCTGCACTTGACCATCACACATAAAGGCTTACATGAAGGCAAAGTAGCTAGGGCGAAAAACTAAATCTTCCACAATTCTCTAGACCTGCCGTGGTTTGGTCGAATCAGACGATGGCGTCCTAGTTGACCTAAATATGTGAATAAATGTATATGTATTATTTGATCATTTATTAAAGGTACAAGGATTTATGATAAAACTAAGATATGGAATAAATTAGCGAAACATTTGGTATTTATATAGTTCAAAAAGATATATAATTTTTTTGTTAAGAGCAGTTGCATTACTAGTTTTGTTAAGAAATAAAAATGGTTCAGTCATACTTAACTGTAAAATATTTTTCGGCGCAACCACTTTTTTGTTGCCCCAATCGATCAACCAGGAATGTCTAAAGCTGACCATGCATTTCTTTGGTCGATTACAACCCTCATTGTGAAGATCACACGAAACGAGGATTTCATGGTAGTTGGTTAGGTCTGCCTGACCATCACTCAGAGCATTCCAGGGATTGTAAATTTCCCCATTGTCAGATCAAGTTTATTTTTATCTTATTTTATCTTAAACAGAAAAAGTGTGCAACCAGATGAATCACACATTTACCCAAAAAAGTCCATTAATTTGCCTGAGGATTCAGCAGATTTCACCCATTTTTAACCGGCCTTGAACCTTAACATTCAAGATCAACTAATACAAGATATTATGTTTGCAGATATTTGATTTGGTATAGGTTGGCGCATGCCTTTGAATGCCATGTAAGACAAAGGGTACATGTAGTATATCTGGTGATCTTGATATTGGGCATTTTGTGATAGAAAAGGTCGTAATAAGTAAGTAGGTAATCATTAATATACTGCATTTCACAGACAGCTTTTTGTATGTTTAGAGGCAGGGGAATCCGGAGCACCTGGAGGAAACGTACGCAGACACAGGGAAAACGTGCCAACTCCACACAGAAAGATCCTGCCTGGATGTGGCATCAAACCCATTTATTTCCAGTGAAACTATTTTTTGAAACCAACTCTTCTAAATGCAAAGGTAAATGATATCCTTGCATTGTGTAAAGACGTTTTATTTAGTCTCAAATAGGAGGTTTTGACTGTGCATTGTCCTTACAATCCCAGCTTTGCTAAAAATACACCCACAAGATCAAACATGTTTTACTAAAGTGCCCCCGAGCATCCTGTTGTTTCCATAGACCAAAAAGGGATGAGCTGAGGTGGCAGCGTATAAAGGGATTTGTGTAGTTGGAAAAAAGACAAAAGAAAATGGGAAAGGTGGGAAAAGTTCGATGAATGGAGCCAAGTTTAGACTGGTGTTTGCCATGGACTAGGCACCACACCCACCTGCCACATCCCCCATGCCCCAGCCAAACCCCTCCCCCAATCACAAGCTTGACTCGAGGAATTTTACAACCTCTGTTTTGAGACAAACACATGCAATTACACTGGCTCTTTCATATAACATTTCTGAGCCTGTAATTACTGCAGCAAAACAAAGGACTAAAGCCGGTTTCTGTGTAGTGGCAAAGCTCTTGGAAAATAGGGTAACACTTCCTTCTGTCAGAGCCAGGGTATTTCTCTCTTCATCGTCAGCTTTGAGAAATGTATTTAAAAATGTAATTAAAAATCCTACATTTTAGTTAACATATGCCTAGTACACTGACCTACATAATTTTCATGCAACCCCATCGCCTCGTCCCAGAACTGAGAGATGTCAGGAGTTAGTTCTTCCAGATGGGATGTGACATTTTGGGATGTTTATTTTCTGTCAATAAGTAACAAACAGTTTTATATGATAACATTTCCACTGAGTGAGATAAAAGAAACTGAAACTACTGTAAATGAGAAGTCTGTTGCTAAGGTGTAAATTAGTCACCATTTTATGCTGACTAATTTACACGCCCAAAACATACTCACTGAACTACCCGTTTTATTTATTGATTGATTTATTATTGTGTTTTCTTCATGAGGAGTTTTGGTCTGATCAGCCAGAACCCCAAAACTTGAAAATAATTTAATTATCGTGAGAATTCATCTAGTGGTGCAAAGTTAGGGGTGTATAGAAAATTAACAGAACATCAGGCACTGAAAACGACACATTTTATTTTTATTTAAACCTAACCAAATATTATTTCTTTCTATACAGCAAACTGGCTTCCCCAAAACGTGTTTGTATTTTTTTTCTTGAAATACTTTTCTTGATATTAGTAGTTTTATACCTCTTAAAAAGTTTCAGGGCTCCACCTTTTGTCATTTCCACATCACATTTCTGGCGCATAAAGAGTTACGTCAACTGATTTTCCATAGCAATGTTGTTACGCTGATCTTGAGTTACAAATAATAGTTCTAGTCAAACGTATCTCCGACTTCCCGTTTAACGCTGTGTGCTAAAATACATGCAGTGCAATTGTTTTACGTGCTTTAATTCGTGGGTCTAAACTTTTGATCTGAACCAGAAAGAGCAAGGCCATTGCCCACCACATAAGCGAATCATATTAGTGCGTGTATATATGCATTTGTTTAGCAGAGGTGATGTTGGCATAAATACATGACATAGTGGGCTGTACATGCAGACGACCCGCGGGGAGAAGAGGAGGAGGCATGTGCGTGAGAACTGGAGTGGGAGTGGAGGCTGCAGAGTTGACAGTGTACGCGTGGCAGTGTTTATTGGAGAGACCAAAACAGAAAGCCAAGCCCAGGCACAGAGCAGCATTAGCGGCGAGAGGTGGCATAAGTATAGGGAGAGCAGCCTCCGAGCTCACAGCCGCTCTGAGACGCATGCTGTAGCGTCATAACAACACGATAGAGTCACATTTACCTATTGTTCGGGGCTTTTCGGGTAATTGGTGCAGGTTTCGTTTTCTTCCTGGAAAAGTCGCTAGTGAATGGTAATACGGATGCATAGCCGTGTTCTGCCTCTGTGGGTGAGAGACACAAATGGGTTAACTTCAGTCCATGTTATTCTGACTACAGTCAACAACAAGCCCTGTCCAACCCTGTGTGCAGCCCTGTGTCAAACTTCAATCAACTACTGTGTTTACGGCCATTTGTTTCGTGTGTTTGCCTTTAATAACACACTCAGCAGCTTTGGCAAAGTGTGTATCACATCGATGGGAGCTGGTTCAATGACACTCACCAAACACTCACTTTAAAACGTCTAATAGTAAAAGGGCGACAGTCAAAGCACACATGACACATGTCCTGCATATAACAATATGCAAACATGTGTTGTTACCAAATGACACGCAACAATGTTTCAGATAATCCATATTCCTCAGTCATGTTGCACTGCTCAGTGCTGTTTGCCCCATCGTTTGTTCTATGTCCCATTGTCCTTAATGTGACCTGCAGAATGGCAAACTTTATTGTTTGCCAAAACTGTGATTTAACTAGTCATTATGTCTGGTCATTATAAATTTCGGCTGGTTCATTATGATTCAATTGCAATGAAATACCTCTGTCTCTTCTTTCCAAGAACTCTGCAGCCTCCAGCAGAATTAAAAGAGAATTAAATTCCATCATGGTGCCACGATACAAAAATAGAAATAGTATATTTACACAAATGTACAAAATAATGGAATGGGGTTAAAACAGCTTGAGAGTGCTGTCTGCACTAGCCTATATTCTGCTCTGAGTCTTGACGACTCCAAACTACTGTATCAACAGCACCCAACTAAAAGTATGGGACGTGAGTGACAGCACGTCTCACCAATGTGTCAGCAGGAAGGCGGGCTTTGTCTCTGAACTTTGACCAATCAAGAGTCACCAGACCCAACCCTGCGCTTCTATTGGTCTTGGGTTGTAAGAGTCGTGTGGGACATGCCCTAGCAACAGTCTCTGTTCCGCCCATAGACTGTATGCGCACACGTATACGCGCATACACGCACACGCAAACACACCCATCCATCTGCACACAGTGTGACGCGCAAAAGTACGCGCGTGTCCCACAGCTCATTGGTCGCAGCACATCCTGGGCGTGCGGCATAGTTGAACTTGGGAAGATGTTTTGTTGACTAATTAGAAACGCATCTGAAGTAGACTCAGGACTGCCCATCATGGAGTTAACGAATGTTTGGTGAGTTGCATAAAGAAATGAAGCAGAAGTCAATCTCTCAGTTCGGTGTACATACACATGCAACACTCAGAACTTTTCCCTGCAGGTTATGTTTAGTCAGGATGGAAAAACAGACTTTGATACCAGTTTAGGTTGTCTCCCCTTAATTACATGAGTGGATGCAAAGACACACTTCTATGGTTAAAGAGCAAGTTGGATGAGGCAAATATCAATCATACTTCGTGAAATGATGCAAGGTTGAAAGAAAATGGCAAAGCCTCTATCTCACGAACGTGACAGCAGACGCTGGAGCTGTCAGCTGCTCCAGATGTCTGTGTGGTGGTTTGTGGGAAGTGTTCTCTGAGGAAATCACAAGTGCGATGGGGTGACTCTTTGAATAATGACAAAAATACATTCATTCTCCCCAGCTGTCTGCAAGCAGCTCACTTTGTTCATGTTGCTTCATGACATGAGTAAAGACTTTTAATGCCACATTTGATTTAAATTGATAAAAAAAATATTTAAGATGAAGATATCCTTTTTTCGTCCCACAGTGGAGAAATTTCAGTGTTGTATCATAAGTTATAGACAGTAGAAATGAGGAGCACACAACACAAAATAATTAAAGGCGCAGTATGTAAAAAAACTAAAAAATCTGGCCAAAAGTGGTACTGCAACCTCCCCCACTCTCCCTGACTCAGGTTGCCAGATATACAGACGAATCCAGCTGGGACCATAATAATAATAACTGAATAAACAAAAGTTTCGTCAACAACAAATCTATAACAAATACCTTTTTCACGGAGGCCCCAATAGAAATCCTGGTTTTATTCCTTGTTTTGTTGTTAATGATTTGAGAATCACAACAAGACCTTTTTTGTTCTGTGGCCACATGTCAGTGAGATTTGACCCGGTGAGTTCTGGCAACTCGGATCACAGACTTTCTGATTGGTAAAACGATGGAGGGCGGGACATCGAAATGAAAACATTAACAAGATTAAGGGGCTGTAAAACTAATTTGAAGTATTTGAAAAGAGCACAGCTAATTAATGCATTTTGACAGATTAGGGCCATTTAGTGATGACTTGACATACTACTACTTTTAATAATACTCTATACTAAAATACAATATATATTAACATCTCTAACTCTAGTTCAAAAATAAGCAGTATAAAATCTCTATCTTTAGCATTACAAAGAAAGAAGTCTAAAATCTTAATCTTTAGCACGATGAAGAAGCAATGATTTTCTGCCATAATTTTTCATGTTGTTGAATCCTTGTGTTTGTTAAGAATATATCTAAGGTACATGTTTGCATCTCTGCAAACCTGACTCGTACATGACCTGGGGAGGGCCCATGGAAGTGAAGGCATAAAATGTATCTAGGACAGTGCCGCCCAAAGTGGGGCCCAGAGGACAAATTCGGGCAGACAGGGATTAAGACAATCTAATTTAATATCAATGCTGACTAACCTTTTTTTACGAAACACAAATAGGTTTGACCCTTAGCCCAGTGATACTTATAATTTTGGCACGCATGATAGGGTATCACGAGAAGTGTTGCTTTTGTTCAATCTATTGCTGCACAAAACAACGCATTTATGGCATGTCTGATAGAAGCTTTATTTTCTATTTGTTCAGACATTCTCACAGTGCATGCATTCAAGTCAAAAAAGTATGAGAGAGGAAAATTATTATGCATCCACCCATCCATTTTCTTCCCCTTAATCAATTTTCTGGGTACAAAGCACCAGTCCCTCACTGATCCTCCTGCAGGTGGTGAGTTCACAAGAAGATGGCTGCTCTGTCGGTGACAGCATAGCTTTGGACTTTCAGCTGGGACTTCAGGCAAAGTGGGGTTAAGTGTCTTGCCCAAGGACACGATGACAGCAGACATCAGTGGGAGTCGGTGTAGAAGGTCTCATGTGAGGATCGAACCCACATCCTCAAAGGCCAATTGAGGTTGTGGGTTCGCCTTTGAGTCTCAGCCTTGAGACTCAAAGGCCAATTGAGCTACTGTTGCCCCCAACAATTAACACCTAGTTAGTTATTACATTACACACAAAATATAGTACTGTTTTTACAATCACTTGTGCAAACATGTGCAGAAAGTAAACAAACCATGATAGACCAGAGTTGCATTTGGGAAACCATAAAACACTTTTTCACAGTAAATGGGATTGTGTCTGGTCATGTCTGAAACATTGTTTGTATCTCATGACCAGTCTTGGTGTAATTATAGTCCTGGTTATACAACTTGTACTTGCCCTTATCACCAGTAGCAGACGCACGCACTGAAGGTACTCAGGTTATTGAACTCAACTCATGTGTTGCTCATTTAAGATTACAGAGGCCACACTTGGTTTTATGAAGCGGCTGGCTCTGTCTGCATTCTGTCACAGGACTCATATGGTGACCTGCCACAAGGCCATGGAGAGAAAGTTGATCCCGACCCCATAAAGATCATAAGTAAGCACTCGTCAGTGAACACAAGCAGGTCAAAATTTATTGCACTTTTTATGGTCAAGTCTTAGCAAAGTTTATCTATAGCATTGGTGAACTAATAATAGCAAGTGTCGTAAATTAAAGCAGTTAAACATGTATAGCTGTTTTAACCATTTTCCAGGCGAATTGTTCACCACTCACTTAAAAAGTATTATACGATCTGGTGTGACAGCGTTGATACTCTGCAGCATAATATGCTGCAGAGTATGTCTATGAAGGACTTTTCTACAGTTACCATGGTGACACATGAAAACAACAGCCTCTGACAGCTCTCGTCCCTCCCCTGCAAAGTTTTGAACTTTTGAACCTGCTATTGCACAAATTACTATGGGAAAACCTGTTTTGTTATTATCATCATTATTATCATTGTTGCTGTTTATTTTATTATAATACAAACTTTTTTACAAACACGAGGTCCAGATACAATGAAATATGTACCAGTGACGCCACAGTTGAGACTGATAGTGTGTGGCACTGATGCCTCACTGATGTTAATGTTTATCTTTATGTACAGATCTGACTTGTGACTTGGTTTTGTTTATTTTCTAGTATATATAGCTGTTTCTTTTTATTCTATTTCCTTGACTACTTGTGTCCTGCAGCAGACCCACATTATCCATTCAAATAAATTAATACATAATTCTAAAAGTTTCTGTAATAATAAAGTGCAACAGCACTTTCGGTTACAGCCGCTGTTGGTTAGCTGCTCCCGAAAGCCCGCTTTGTCCGCACCATTTTCTTTGCTCTGGTTCAGAGTGAACTTCTGAATGACAATTTGATACAGGCTCAGCTGCTCCACTGTGGCACCTATAGCACTCCCAGAGGTCCAGCCAGATCCAACCAGATCATAGATCTAAACTAGTTGCAATACTGAAAGAGCATTTTCTGTTGTTTATGGTCAAATTAATTAGAAAAGAAAATCCTGTTCCTTTCATTACCACAAGTTTCATCCTGTTCAAACAAGGGGGAAATTAGTGTCACTATTTAGTGCTGTGCAGTTTAGAAACACGATTGTCAGAGGCCAAAGGCGAATGATAATAATTCTAATAAAGCAGAGCTAATCAGGAAGCAGAGAGGGGGGGGGGGTGCCAAAAGAACCACTACTCCAAAAAAACATGCCAATCAAAACAAGGAACCAAAGAAAAAAGATTTTTTTAAAAGATTTTAGTAGAGAAGCCATGGCATCAGAGGGAAGTTATTTATTGGTTACAGAATAACACTTATAATTTATTGATGTTATTTTGATATAACAATCTAATTTGTGATAATATCTTGTAGTTTGTGTTTGTTTAGAACCGCCCCTCAACTCGCTCACAGGCTTCTCATTTTTCCTACGCTCTCATTCCACGGAGCCATCTAGTCTGATAAGTATGCGCAACTTCTTGTAAGCTGTACAACAATCACTGATGAAATGGTATAAAAGCAACGCACTGCTAACAAAATATATAACTGAAAGATTACTGCAGTTTCGCGTCAGAATGTAACGCTAGTCCGAGCATAGATAATCCGAGGCAGTCCCGCAGGTCTCTCCCATAGACAAGTCTCTCAAGAGGATACAATGTAAGTTAGCTACGTTCAGCCGGGCTTGATTTCTTTGTTCCCTCTTCTCTTCCTCACTGTTAAATCGTGCGGGCTGTTTTGCTGTGCATGCAGTTACAGCCAGAGGAGCTATATAGACACTTTCTGCTAACATTCTGCTCTTGTTTACCAGCGCTGTAGAGGCTAGAGGACGCAGCCCTGTTCTGTGACTGGAGGAGAGCGGGCGTCACGCTAAGTCTCTACTCAGCACTTTTTACGGCCTGAATTCATACACAAGCTGGATCAATGTATAGCATCTTTAAAAATCTCTTTTACGACAGTGTCCTGGAGCGTCAACTATCATTTGGGGTGTGGACCAAATGAAGTGAACCAGAGTTCACCTGACAAACTCAGGTGAGCTTTATTATGCTTAATTTGTGGAGACTGTCCCCAGCGACAGCTCACTTCTTTTTTAAGGTAAGTGTCGCATGAGGACTGTAAAAATGTCTGTTATACATCATATTCAAATCAATGTGAGCTTTATTTATAAACGGACAACAATTGCATTGGCCCCTTTAAAAGGGAAATAGCCTTTGTCCTTTTGCCTGCTTTGCTCTATTTATAGACTTATCATCTGCACACGCTCAGATCATCATGGCTCAGGCCTTACAGCGCCTTGAGCCTAGATGCCACTTGTGTCCTGACGTCACTGTACAGATACGAAGCAACGAGCTTTGAGTAAATGATCGAAACAACAACACAATAGCATGACAGAATAAGGAACTGGTGCAATGATGGAGCTACCCCACTTGTGACGTTGCATCAGATAATCTCTCAGTGCACAAAATACTCAGGCTTTTAGAGGCCATGCTCTTTTACCCAAATCAATAAAAGGAAACCAAATTTTGAAAGTGAAACATTGGCTAAAATATAGTCAGTAGTAATTACCCTGAACTGCCATTGCCCATTCTGCTAATTAGGGCAAATAAAGGCTTGTTTTGGTCCTGTCACTCTGCTCAGTGTAAAGGAGATTATGTCTGTTAATGCCACTGGACTGTAAATCCAACAAGGGCAAAAGTCTTGTACTTTGTACATGTTACGCCCCTGGAACATTCACAACCTCTTATAACTGCAGCCTACATCAGTCTGTGTTTACGCCCATGCAGCAACTCCAGGCTGATGACAGTTTTCAGAAAGTGAAACATTGCTTTGTCATTAAACGCACAGTTCTGTAGAGGAGCATCCTGTTAGTCATACATACAAAAAAAAGAAATACCAAAGAGGCAAGTGTCTGGACATATTCCTAAAGGGTGAGGTGGGGCGTGTGCACACTAAAGCCTAGCGTACATCGGACTGGCAACTGATTATATCCGTCGCCTCTGAGTTGCTGCCCCGCACACATCGACAATCTGGCGAAAACGGGCAACTCTGAGTCGCAGGCCAGTCTCTTGAATAACAGCGCGTACATCGACAGCAACTGGCCTCAACTACAGTGTGTTTTCTGACATAAACTGTTGCGGGCGCGCAATACACACACGTTGTCGGAGCGGCGCATGGAGCGCGCACATCGGAGCAACTGAGGACAACTAGTTGCCGAAAAGTAGAACACGGGCAACTGACTGGAACTGGAGACCGACTGATCATCTCCAGTTGTAAGAGCGCGCACATCGACCGATTTCGGCAACTGATCATCTCCCACCATCTCCTCTCAGTTGCCAAAAGCCGCCTTGCAACTAGTTGTCCCCAGTTTCTCTGTCGATGTACGCTAGGCTTAAAACATCCAGAGACATATTCCTTAAACATGTAACAGTTACCACCTAAGTGGCATTTCAGTGTTTATGTTGACTTTATGTTTGTGATTTATTGTGATTTGTTATGTTACATTGCGATCTTGTCTGATATACGGTGAATATCTATTAATATTCTGTTTTATATCTCTTTATTGCTCTAAACATTATGCATTGAAAACTGCAGAGCTGTTTTTTTTTTTTTTTTACTGCTCATTAACAGATTGTGACCACAGACGGTTCCTGGGCTCCAACATAAGGTGAGATCATTGGTGAAGTGAGGTTGCTTTGAACACTATGCAAAGCAATAACAGGCCCATGAAGACAGGATAGGAGAAAGGACAGTATGTAATATAATATATTATAATATTATAATAATATAATAATAATTAAAAAACAAAATTGAAAAAAAGATAAGAGCCAAAACAAGCAAAAAGTCACCTGACTAAAGTGACTTTTCCACAGTAACAGTACGGTACGGTACGACACGGCCGAGTTCGGGTGGTCTTCCATCAAAAATAGTACCTCCTAGTATCTCCTCAGCGTTGTCAGACCATGTCATTTACGCGCGGCGCGTAACTAGTAACATTGCTGCTTTC
>OZ035825.1:25930350-26401297 GCA_964034765.1 Knipowitschia caucasica
CTGTTTAGAGCGCCGCACCAGAGCACTGCTACGACTGTATGAGCTGGAGGTAGCAACTGCATGTAAAAAGTGAATAGATGGCTTCCTGATTCTCTCAGAGTGCCGAACAGCAACGGGTGGATTTGGTTCAGTTTCACCCTCTTCTTTCTGCTCTTCGTTGCTTTTGCTGATTGAATGACAAGCGATTGTCTTTGGCTCTTTGGCAAACAAAGGCTTTTGAAAGAGTGCTCTCTTATGGTTTTGTTTAACTGGAGACGTTTTATCTTTGTTGATCTGAATTTTGCGCTGTCGAGGTGATACTGTGGTTACTGTAACAGAAATTCCAGAAATTTTGACTTTAGCAGGTCGTCCTGGTTTTCGCGGGGCTGCAGCATCATCCGCTGATGGGCATTTTATGCTGCTTTTATGTTGTAAAGCGCAGTCCTTTACAGGTTTTATCAAGGGAATTTTTGGGGACAACTCAACTGCAGCTGTTTTTACATCTGTTGAATTAACTTCTGTGGTCTTCATTAACATTTTCCAATTATTATCAAGGCCTACAGCCTGACATGCATCACAAAATTCTGTTTGAAGTTTATCAAATCCCTCGGAAACCATCCTTTTATTTCTCCTTGAACGGCCATATAGAACTGTGATTTTTAAGTTTCTATTGACATTTTTATCTGTGTCAGATGTTGCATTTGCACTTCCATTTGCAATCTCCTTTTTTCTGGATTCTATAACCTCTTTGCGTGGACGGCCGATAGGTCTCTTCACTTTTTTCTCTAGCTGAGGTCCCAATTTTTTTGGACGGCCGCGACGTCGCTTTTGTGGAGTGTTTTCATAGATCCCTGAAGAATCATGGGAACATCTCTGAGAGTCATCCAATGCATTCCATTTAGTTTGAGTGCTTTCCCCTAACCGTCTTGACCCTGCTTTTGGTGAGCTATTTGACTTGGGAGAGCAAGACTTAGCTGGGAATGATTTTGGGGATGATTTTGGAGAAGTGAACGAGGATCTTGGTGACACAGGTGGTGGTTGAGCAGTAGAGGGAGAAGACTTTGTGGGCGAAGAGGTCACTGATGCAAGCTGTGTGTTTTGCGTTGAGATTTTTTCTGATGTTCCTGACCAAGAAGATTCTATACAAGGGTCAAAACACGCATCTGCTCGTGAGCCATTCACAGTAGCAGCAGATTTCAAGCTATACTTCATCCCTTCCTCATTTTTTACTGGAGAAACAAACATTAGCTTTATTGGACTAGTGTACTCAAGACATGGATCATCAGTACAGGTAGAAGGGATCGTCTCTGAGTCTAATTTTAGGTTCCTGCGGCATCTAGGAACATTTCTACTTTCCGTTACAGTGTCAGATTTGCTTTTAGTTGACCTATTTGTTTTGGAAATTGGAATGGCTGGACCTTGGCTGCCCTCTTTTGTACTTTGAAAGGCATTATTATCAGGATTTGGCATATTGTCAGGGCTTTGGGGGGAAGTAAAAACTTCATTGGTTTGACTTCTCTGATTAAAGATGGTGTCTGAAAAACAGGCAACAAAGTACATTTTGCGGGGCTCGGTCACATAGGAGGAAAACCGAGGGGGCGGAACAATGTTTCTCTGAGATTTCCTTGCTTTTCTTACATTTTTTGACTGGTTTAATGGACATTGCAAATTGTTTGCATATTTTATCCCATATTGTTTATCAGGTTTCCTTTTGGTTTTACCATTTGCCACTACCCAATTATCATCCTGAAGGGATGAGTGAGTTTCTTTGAACACATCCGACTCTTCTTTTATAGAAACCATATCTTCGTTCTGTGTTTTGTCATGCACTTGATTCACCACTCTTCCAGCATTGGATTTGTTTGCACCACTTTTTAACATGGGCTTTGTTTCTTTATCTTGTGACAAGTCTGTTCTTGCCAGTTCATGTTTTATGTTAAAAGTTTCCCCTTGGGGAGAGGCATCCTCAGTCGGCGTTGTCATAGTAGTGAGCATCTCTTGACGGCGTCTATACCGTGTGTTTGGGGACTGAGGCTGCTTGTTCTTATGATAGTTAATGATCTCACCAAGGTTGTATTTACTGGAACTGCCTGTGTGAAGGACTGTAGTGATTATTTCAGTCAAATGGGCATCTGCTTTTAAGTCTTCACAATGTACTTTCTGTTTTCCTGTCTCTGGCACACCAGATTCATCCATCTCTTTTGTCTTAATAGTTTTAAGTTTTTCACCAAAACAACCAACTACATCTTTCTGAAAACTACCTTCGTTTTTGTTTGTTTGGCTGCTTTGCATGGTTCTATGCTTCTTATCTTTTACAGAATAAGTTTTAAGGTTTGCACTCCCACGTATTTTTTGCACAGGCTCAGTTTCCTCGTGTTTAATTTGGTGGAGAAATCCCGTTTGGGTTTCATCAGTTTGCCTTTTCAGGTCTGGGGACGGAGGAGGGGAAGTCGGACTCTGCTTCTTCAGGGTACTAACGTCGGCTTCAGTTTCCACTTCAGTTAAAGAGGAGCACATTAGATGGCAGGGGCATGGAAGGGTGTTGTGTTGCTTACAGCAGACTGATAATGAACATAAACCCAAGACTGGTGGGGATGGAGAAGTGGATGCAAATGGGCACACTGAATTGATGACGTTGGTAGAAGAGAGGCTTTGGCAGGAGTGGCAGTGTACCCTCTTGGGTTGTATAATTGTGTAAGTCTCTCTTTTGCAAAGCTGCGCAGGGCAACTGTGAGAGTCAGAATCTGTTTCCTTTTTGCATTCTTGCAAAGCACAAAGATGCCCTCTACAGTTGGACTTGGACTCTTCTGTTTGATACGTAGTGCCACATTGGTCAGTTGGCCAGTGCTGACAGCAGCTACATGTTGTGCAGTCACTCCTTGTGCTATGATAATGACAGCAGTAGCACTCTGTCTGGACTGGTTTGAGAGTTTTTAATAGTTTGTGTTGTTGTGCTACCTTTAGAACTTGAATTAGCATCAACTGATGAGCTGGACAAAGAGCGCTTAAAACAACACCTAAAGCAGAGGTCTTGGTCCCTTGGCATTTCAATTCTTCAGTTTCCTGTGTAGTGGTCGACAGGCAGCAGCTGAAAAGACAGATATGTGTTATAAAAGCATTTGAAGACAACAGAATAAGTCACACATAAAAAATATATTAGAAAAAAAGTCACACACAACAACGTTGATATTAAGTCTTGTTTATTGAGAAGTTGAAGGCAATGACAAGAATCTGCTCAGAGCAGAAAGAACGATTGTAGAAACGCTCATCATGAGAAATTTTCTTTTAAAACGTTACTTCTCATGTCACACCACCAAAAAAAATCTTCCAATGTATAATGTTATTGTCATCAAAATAATAAATTACACAACTTTAGATAAAACAAGGGATGCAACAAACCTAGCACCAGTGTCAGGGCCATATTCTCACAGCTGGTGTTATTGAGCAGTGAGGAATGGGTCATGCTGTGTGCACACATCTGCATATTATCAAATTCCAATTTTAGACATAAAATAAATCATCTAAATCAGATGTAACGGATCTAAACGTGCCACAATTCACATACAATAGTTGTTTACATAATTAGTATGCAATTCAATAATTTTACCACAATCTCTGTAACAATGTCTGGCATCCCTAGATAAAATAACCTAAGTTTGTTCTAGAATGTTGCAAGACATTTTATATGGTAACGACTGTTAAATGTGCAACAGCTGTAATGTCAAGGTTGTGGTGTAATTCTTTTTTTAAATTAAGTCAAACACAAATCACAATATCAAAGGGGTATTTAGAAATAAATCACAACATTTATAACCATTCATGCAGAAGCAATACACATTTCACATTGGATCAAAGTGCCTCATTACAAATTAGAATCTATGTTCAAATAAAGACTAAAATAAATAAATACAAATAAATAGGTATCAACCACATAAACTGATTTAACAACAATTGTGCAAAAACAGGTGTATGCATTAACATTTGTTAATGGTCAATCTGAGCATTTAAAAACAAGCTAAGCTAGCGTAATAAATTCAAGGAATTTCAGCACTCATATTTAACCTTAACAAAAATAGTTCCCAGAGTATTGGCATCATGCTGCCTTGTCATTTCAAGCATTGTGTACCATTGAGACATTCAGTAAGTAGAGAAATGAAAAAGCAAGCGATATACAATCAGCCTGAAATTACAGAAACACATTAAATTCACTTGACATTTAGACAGCATTACATTTACACTTAGGCGTTGTTCCTTGAGAGAAAGCCTGTGTTTCCAAGCTGAATATTACCCCAGCACACAGTTAAACGTTTATGTGAAACCTGATGCTGGGCAACAGGCAGAGTTCTGAGGTATATGCGGCAACAAGGTTTGAGAGTGAGCAACAGACAGGCCTACATCACAGCAAGCAACTGAAGCAGCTTTTGGTACATACCCAGGGACTGCTGATATAGGAACTAGCACTGTTGGCTTAGCCCATCTCAGACAGACAAGACATCAACACAGACACAGAAACCTGGGGTGACAATTCTGAAGATGGCTCGCAATACATCTGACTTTCTTAGGAACCTCAACCTGGTATGTACAAAAACCAGTCTGGCTTTGTGATCCAATCTGGCTTTGTGAACTTTGTGTCAGACAAATTGATAACCTACATATCATTACCATAGCAATGTCTACAGCCTTCAAACTGAATTAAATAAGCATCTTTGTTTTTGCTATACATCTTTGTGCCTGGGATATGGTCCCAAAAGGCAAGTTTTAAAGCAGCAGTCTTGTATGAGGTTTGCAGTAATACAGCTACAGTAGCAGAATCGTTACATTTGTGATCAATCATAAAATAATAATACACAATCACAATACAATACATACACGTCCCAAGCTCATCAGTACAGAAATAAAAACATGCCAATGTTAGCATTCCAATTACACTAAAATTGTAAGTTTCCAAAAGAGAATATCAGTCAAGAACTGTATCATTAATGACGATTCCCAATGCAGTATACATAACATTGTACAATCACTGTTTGCAGAGGGGTCCGTAGTGCGCAATTGTGGATTTGAATCCATTATAATGGCTCTAAGTCACTTGAGGAGAATCCGTAAAATACCCAGAGATTAGTAAATGACAATCATCAACAACTCCAACAGTGGAGTTTAAAGAAGTGACAAACCTGAATAACCTGATAATCTATCTTGAGATTAATGACAGTGACACTCACCAAAAGAATACATACACATTTTTACACTGCAATGTTCTATGAAGCTGGACTTGATGTTATCAGTGTTGAAACACAAACCACATCATTACAAACAAACAATTAAAAGACCTGAATATTAATATGAATATACTCTGTAAAGGCATGTTTTGAGTTAAAAATCTCCCAAAATGTCCTACAATATCTTGAAAGAGGTGAGAAGTTCAAGTGTAGAAGAGCCTTTAAAAGAGGCATTGTGTAGAACATGACTTTAAAACCTGTTTGTTGGAGCAGCTGAGGTGAGGATCCCTGAGTTAGCTGAACAGTTAGAACCAGAGGTGTTTGTAGTAGATGGGCTGGGGATGGCATTTTTTTTCTTGGGTGGATTTTTTAGTGTGCCAGTGCGCTCTTTGATTTTGTATTCCAGTGTGCTGTGTGGAACACCATAGACCCCCTGAGCCTTGGACACACTCATGCGACCTGCCATCACCATAGTGATGGCCTCCTCCATCAACTCATGATCGTATTGACGATATCTTCCACGCTTCTTCCTGGGTTGCTTATCTTTTTCACGTCGATCTGCTCCCTCTTCCATATAGTCTACTAAGGATGTTCGAGCAACCAGACGATGAGGCGATGGGCTAGAGCTGCTTGCCAAGGCAGGAGGCCTGAGTTTGAAAAGAGGTCTGGCTGCAGAGGACAACACACTGACAGTGCCCTCTATTAATGAGGTACGACGAAGGCTTTCAACTGCACTGCCATTTTCATTAGGGAGTGTCATGCTCTGGTCGGATACGGAGCGGACCTGAGGAATACGCAGTGGTACAGGTGGCTCAAGGCTGGAGGTGGGGCTGGATGGAGCCTGCAGTGCATCCCTGAGCTGGGGAAAGGACTGGGGCATGGTTTTGTTTGGCTGGAAAAAGGTCAGAGAGGGCAAAGGAAAACTTAAGTCCCCATTCTCCTCAGCGGCACCTCCGATCTCTGCTCGCTCTGCCCATGCTGCCACCTTCTGCAACACCAGTCGGGCCTCACCCCCCAGCATAGATGACATCACACAATAGGACGACACTTCTTCTCTGACATCTCGGTTTCCATGCAAAAGATGCTCTTGTAGCCCTTTCTCAGAGAGGCTCTCCTGGCCTTGCTTTAGAACTTGAAGAGGTATTCCATACAGCAGTGCAGCGCGCTGCTCCTGAAGCCTCCCTGAGCGAATGTCTTTAAGGGCCTTGGACAACAATCCTTCAGACAGCTCCAGGCTCCTCTCAATGCACTCCTTCTGCCTTTGCTGCCTCCTAGAGATGGGATGACCAAACATCAGGATCAGGATGGAAGTGATGGAGGGGATTGTTTTAGGCATGAGGAAGGGGTTGCAGGGCGAGGGGTCCACTCCTTTATTCCTTGTGTTGGTAACATCACTGCGGCTGTTTATGTGTCATGTTTGACTCATTGTGGAGGGCCCTCACACTGTGGCATGTCTCATGCACACATGTATTTGTGGAAAGCCTCTTCACGTCCAGGTGGGACAGTCTGTGAATGGCTGAGGCTACTGCATCATTTGCACATAACTTCGCGAGTGTCCTATATGCATGAAGGTTGGAATACCAAAATTTGAAGTCGATTAGTACAAAATCAGATAAATTGTTGTATTGCTTGTAGCTTATTGCAAGTCATCTTACTCCTGAGTGATACAATGGCAATGTTGTGACGTTACCATACAAGACGTATAAGAGTCAACCCCAAAATGATATTGGGGAAATAGACAATAGATATTACAGCCACAAAACCTGAGCAGCATTGAATAGTACCAAAAAGGCAATGTAGAAAAGCATGTGAATAATTAAAACGGGCGACATTGTATTGCTCAAACTTTTTTTGTTGTCAATTTAGGTATGTTCATTTATGCTACAGGCCGGAACAACAATGGTTGATATCTATTCCCTTTACATTTTAACATAAATTAATTAAATGTATAATTCTTATAGGTCAACATTGAGGTTTAAGACATACCCTGAGCCTTTGTGATTAGCGGCAGAGACAGAAGGTTTTGATGGGGGTAAATTGGCAGACGTTCCCTTGGAGAGGTCGAGCACACCATCTGTTACAGGGAATGAAACCAGTTTATGTTTATGATGCAAACAACATAAGAATTCACTGTTTTGAATACCTGGTTGTGGTTCCTTTTCCTCCTGGGCACGGCTCACTGTGAGGTCAAGAGGAGCATCCGTTGTTTCAGCTGCTTCTGACTGAGGTGAAGAGGTTTTTGTCTGAACACCATTCGAGGTGGTATGGAGCGGGCACTTGGAAGCATACTCCATGGCAAACTGACGAATCATCTTTTTCATAAGCTCTTGGGCAATAAGCGGGATGTTTGGATCACAGTCAATAGGCACATCTAGTAGATAAGAATAGCACAGATACAAGTGTATTTAGTGCAAAATGAGATGGGACAAAACAGGCATTGAGGTATACTTTGATATTAAGATGCCATGATATCATTACCGCCAGACATTGGCAGTGCCAAGGAGGGGCATGAGAGTGCTCAAGCTCCCTGAGAAAAACTATTCAAAATATTCTTGTATCTTGTCACAAAGGAAAACCAACAATGAGTTCCACTAAATTAATCATACATTCATGTGTGTGTAGAGTTTTGAACAAGAAAGCTGACAACGCATGCAGTCTTTGGTGTTCCTCTGTACTCTGTACAGTGAGTGTACAGACTCTACACAGCGGCTGCTTGCTTCATTTGTGGAATATATGGGGTGAGTCAACGTATGAAGCGCACTGAGGTGAAACTGTTTAGAGGCTGCAGTGCAGTATTTCACACCAGTGCCATGTTAATATGTTAAGAACATTTACAATGCACTGGAACAGTAGAGCCTGTGGTCTACGAATGCTCTACTACTCCATGCAGCTCACAGGCTCTAGCCAAGGCTCTTATTCTCCCCGCCTTTTTCACACGGGCACAAGAAAGAAGCTGGTCAAATCACGTCTGCAAACATGAGTGCTGCTCCACGCATTGTGACAATACATCCTCAAAAGAAAGAGTGGAAAGCCCCCATGAGCACGTGGATGGTCAAAGTAGAAAGTAGTAAACAAATAATAAACACTGAGAAAAACTACACATGAAGGTTGTACTTTTTACAGTAAAAGTTGAAATCGATTATTTACGCCTTCATTCAATTATTTTATCAAAATAAATGTATTTATTTCTTGCCAAATGTGAATAAAGACAACATGGTCCTTGATCATAAATCACATGTGAAACAAATCCAACCAAATGTGATATTTGGAATTGTAACACTACGACATAAATCCATTGCTCAATTGTTGTTGTAAAAGTAGATTTATAAATTGTGGGAACCCCTGCTTTAGGCAGTGTGTGGAAGAAAAGACCTGCATTTACCGGTGTGTGCACACGTTGTCAGGGACATTGGTTCGAATGTCAGCGGATGTTTTCTTACGGATGTTATAGTGCGATGTTGGGTGAATAAATTGCGGAATGTGTGAAGCACTAATTCTGGTGCACACTTGACACGTATCAGTAACGTGTGATAATAAGTTACTCAACAACTTGGACTAACTTCAACCAGATTATAGCAACAGACCTCAAGACTAACTTTGCGGGAAGAAAGTTATATAACCTCATGCATTACATAATTAAGGAAACAGTAGGCGAAACAAAAAAAATCTGGTCGAGTGCATTGAGTTTTCACCAAAGATGGCTGTACCAGCTTGACCTCTGGCAGTGGAGGTGGGCTACTTTAAACCTGTTCTGGTAGTCCTAAACAATATCTGGAGATGTGGCTGTGCTACAGCCACCACTGCTCCTGAAGAGGCCTGAGAGGGATTGCAAGATGGGTCAAATGCAGAGGAAAATTTCCCTAAGGGGCAATAAAGCATAACTTAACATAAGGTGTGGGGAATGAACCCTGTGTGATCTCGGGATGGTAGAGGATGATACTATAAAGGATAATACTTCAACTACTTAAATCCAGATGCCCTTTGGTGGGCAGAAGGTGTTTTTGCTTCTTTTGTTTTTTTGGGTCACAAGTGTCATACACGTCTATGCAGGCAGGGCATGTGTGTGCATGTCACAGGTGACTGACCCGCAGTTAGCACTGCAACCATGGAAGGAAAAGAGGGTGCAACTGTACAAGCGATCTTTCGCCTTGGATTATAGATAGATAGATATGTTATTGATCTTCGTAGGAAAAATTCAGGTGTCCAGTAGCAGCAAAAATAAAAAATAAAATTGATCATTCTAAAAAGATAATAGTAATAATCAGCAACAGCCGTTCAGGTCACAGCAGCAGAGAGGGAGTAGCCTCTGGGTGGAGCAGGATGGGTCAGAGCAGCAGAGGTGGAGTAGGTATTACGGTATGCAATATTGAAATGTTGAGATATTATGGGAATTAGATAGCTATACAAGTGATTTGGCCTTCTGTAAGTCACAACAACCCGATTGTGTATCCATGTTATGACTCTGATATGTTCTCATTGTCTCTGGATGCGACATGTGTCTTTCGATGTGTGACATATCTGTGATGTAACAATGACTATATAAACCATGTCCTGACTTTGTTCTGTCTGAAAAAACTGAAACAACTGAAACCTGAAGGAAACCCAATAAACTTCCAGGAGCTCTGATGCGCCACAATCCGTCTCTGTGTGCTTGATTTTCCACAATATCCATGGATGAATGGATTTCTACACTATAGCCCACAAAGGATCTTTATTGCTTACTGGATCAATTATCAAGATTCTTTCCCTTCATGTGCCTCTAGATCTGTTCATTGTGGGCCTTTTTTTTGTTAAGCATGATAAACCATTCATTTTCATGGAAACGAGCAGAAGCTCGCCATCTATAACAAGCACAAGTGAAGTGTAAAGATATGCAAACAAGCTGTAAAGACACATTTTATACAAATTTCAGGGGAATAAAAACATATACTATAAAAAAAATATACTATAAAAAAAAAAACATAAAACTATAAAACATGCATTTGTTTTAATCCACTTTTTGTGTGAACTAAAAACGTTCTGGAGGTTTCATCCAATTAATAATCGTGACATCAGTAGTTACCCCCCCCCAATACTAACAAAAACAAGTGTGTCACAAAAAAAAACAAAAATAGGTCTATTCTTTGTACAATTCTCAATTGTTTGAAAATCTCAAAATCTAGCACCTCTAATTGTTTTGTGAAAAAATTACCTTTCTTGCTAAACACAGCTTGTAGGAACCTGTGCGCTGATTGGCTGCTCTCAGAGAGAGCAGGGACATGGTGTGGAGAGTAGTCAGATGGGGACGAGAGGGGAGACGTGGAGGACAGTACATGATCCTAAGAAAAACGTTTAGTTATATCTTAATGAATGTCAACAAATTAGTTTGTCAAAAAGTAATATAGTCTCACATTGAGTTTCTCCAGGGGAAGATTGCAGAAAGAACAGTGCAAACCATTTTCTTCAGGAGACCAGTCAATAACTTCTTCAGGTTCAAAGTCTAAAAAGTGCATGAAGATAATCAGTATATAATACAATAACTGTAAATCATTACAGAAATATTAAAATTAAGCACGATTTAAACTTTACCCACCATCAAATAAGCTAAGGTCTCTCAGCAGTAATGGTCCATAGATGCCCTCAAGAATGCTTTCAAACCCTGCAAAAGACAAATTAGATATGTTGTCAAACACTGCGACAAGATTATGTTTTTTAGCAATTTGATAAAGAAGACAATTTATCTGAGATAATCAACTGTGAGCAGAAGCTTGTCAAAACCTAAAAGTGGACATAATACACGAGTGTGAACAGTCCCCGATCCTCCTCAGACCTTTAGATAATGATGTGTTAGCATGTCAGCAGCACAGGAGCGCATATGTTCATAAACATATTGCTTATGAGCAGTTTGCAGTAATTGTAGGTAATGTTTTCAGTGCAAATCAATTGTAACAACTACACTGGATGTTTGTGCATGCTTTTCGTAATGTGTCATTACATCTATTGTTTGAGAGGTAGACTCTGCTCTCTGGCTAGCATACCGGGCAGAGGGACAAAGACGTGAGCCATCTCTGAAATGCTAGCCGCTGCCAGCTGGTAGACATTAGGCCGGTGTTATTACCATTGAAGCGGGTTATCTACAAACAGGCTATGCTAGCAGATATCTATAAACTAGCCACTAAGCAGATAGAATGCTCATTTTAAAATATCCAAACATGAATTACACAAACATACCAATGCAGTGTATTAATTTGTGTTTCCATGAATCCAGCTCCCGTCTGAATCCTTTCCTTTCGGCCGTGCACTTGGAGCAAGGCACGGTCGCCATTCTGCGTCCTTCCCCCCTCTCGCTCCCTCTGAGCTCGTACAGCGCTGCCCAAGCCACGCACTCTTCTGCCGCTAGTGGGCGCAACAACCACATGTGTGACGTTATTCTCATACAATATGATCAATAATTTCTCATTTTTCTAGGGTAGCACTTTACTCTTGACATTGTCTTTTATGCGTACTTTAAGAGACACTGTAAATGAGTAGTCATGAATTGTTAAGTAATTATACAGAGTGCGAGTGCGTGTAATACACAAATGTCTCCACATGGGGTCAGCATTGCATTTCAGTCAAGCAAGTCTAACATATATACACGTGTAGTTATGTATATATATATATATATATATATATATATATATATATATATATATATATATATATATATGTATGTCATTTGTTATATGCTATATGTTCGCTGTATTTCAGCTTCATGCCTTCCCTCAAAATTATACTGGTTTTACCGCAAAAGGTGTTATAATGCCCAGCCCTACTTCCAGGCCTCCCTTTTGGAAGAAGACACAGTGCAATAAATCACCGATCATCAGTGAGCTGATCAATATCAGTTCTGCAGTATCAGGACTCCATTTTCTTTGAAAAGGATTTTCCTGTTTGGAGTGATCTGAACTGCTGGGGTTGATCTGACACACGCAGGCTGCTTTACATGATCCCAGTGAGAACTTTCAGAGGGCGTTGGAGTGGAGCTGAGCGAGGCGTGCATGGGGATGTGGAACCTCGGTCATTCACTACAAAGCCACTGCTCTGAGAGTCCGAAGGGAACAGAGACCACAAGAACTAAAATGCATGAGAACAAAAAGGCCAAACGACACTTTCCGATGAAAACATACAGTACTGGATGCAGTCAACTGAAATGGACAATGTGAAAAAATGCTACAAATGGACGGTTTTTGTTTATGTTCATGTTTTCATGTCTACGGCGTTTGTTCACATTTGAACTTTGAAATGTCATATTTTTAAAGATTACACACTTTTACGGACACAAGCTCAACATGAAAAAAGCCTTCAGACGTTCCAGTTTGAATCCGAGGCTATGCTTAACAATCGGGCCTATCACTACTTCAACCAATGACCCCAAAAAGGTGGAGACGAGTTCAAGTGACTGACTTGTTTTGAAGGGAGTATCTCACAGTACTTGTTCACCAAAGATGGGCTGGGTTCAGAGGTTTTATTGCTGTTTTGGACATATCTAGTTGGTAAGTGTATTCTGGGCAAAACATCAACAATGATGAGCTTGGGCTTGTTTGTATAGAGAGGGTAAAAACCAAAACCAGGGACCTTGTCTAACTAAGTGTATCTGCTACTAGAGTACTGGTGCTATGTAAGTTTAAGTTTTAAGTTTTTTTTTTCATTATTCTAATGTGTATGCCAGTTGTACCAACTGT
Organism: Knipowitschia caucasica; assembly: GCA_964034765.1. Classification (NCBI taxonomy): domain Eukaryota; kingdom Metazoa; phylum Chordata; class Actinopteri; order Gobiiformes; family Gobiidae; genus Knipowitschia; species Knipowitschia caucasica. The sequence continues at coordinate 25,943,249 of OZ035825.1, forward strand.
TTTGAGTTCAACTTCATTTTTGTCACTAGTGTTCTCTAGGCTGTTTTAGGTGGAAAATATTTTGGCGATTTAGCCACACCATTGTGTCAAAATAAATTACTAAGAACAACATTTCTCGGCCAGTGTGATTCCTTCATGTGTTGGTACATTTTCAACCTTTCCACCAGGAGTTTGCATGTTCTCCCTCTGCCTGAGTAGGTTTCCTCCGGGTGCTCCGGTTTCTCCTATGACTCAAAACATGTTCAATAGGTATGAATGTAATGAGTGAGTGAATGGATGTGTTGGTTGGGGCTTTGATGTGCCAGTGTTTTTGGCGTCTCGCTTCCGTCATCACCATGCGAGAATGGAAAATATCTGAACTCTGAACATTGTAAAGCGCTTTGGGCGACCTTGGTCTGTAAAATAAATATAAACATTACTTACTTACCTTGTAAAGCCATTGTCCATCCTGGGCAGAGGAGCATACATAACATTCAGTGCCTTTGGGAGACACAATTTGATGTGACTCACCACCTCATGGAGTGATAATGATTCAAATGTATTATCTTGCATTTGCTTAATGGAATTTTGGTACCGTAAAGACTATTTGGGTATACTTTTTTGTTTGTAGTCAGTAATCAGGGTGGGCATTTTCTTGCCATGTGAACTACTGTATAGGTATTCTGATAAGCCAGACACTCAATCAAGGGAATTTTGGTACACAGGAGAATTTACCTTAAAACCCAAGGTTAGGCTTTAGGAAGTTGAAGAGTTAAACCCATGAGTGTGTCCTTAAACTGTTGTCTCTGGGCTCATCTGGGATCAAGGGAAATTTCCAGGACAGGGTCATGTCCAGTGTGACACTGCCTAGAAACTCTCCCTCAGCAACAGAATTGCCATAGAAATCACATGTGTGCATGTTTGTATGGTCCTGAGGCTCACTCAGACCTTTTGTTTGTGTCAGCCCAACACGTCTTTCTGAGGGAAACTCTTTGGTTGACAGGCCACAGACACAGAGGTCAGTTTGGTGGTAAATAAATAAGATGAGCTATGAACAAATGTTCCACAAATACTGTAACTATATACAGGCACCCATCTCCTATTCTTAAATAAGCCTATTCCCTTCCATTTGCTGAATCAGTCAAATCTGGAAAAATAAGCACCAGCGACAGAAAGCCCATATCAGTCGGCCTCCAAGTGCTTTTGTGCTATTGCCATTTAAGAGAATTTAAGAGAGTAGCCGTAAATTCTCTGGAAGTAACAGCAGAATATCTCATGATCTCCTTAAATTCTCCGTCACATTTCCTGGACACTTCTGGAGTGCTGTCTCACTCTTTCCCTCCCCGTCAGTCAACCTGTCAGAGTGGCCGTCCATCTGTCCGTACGTCCAGTGGTCTGACAGGCCCCATCCGCTCCAGTCTCAGTGTCCACCACTACTGTCACTTTGATGTTACCATGCAGATTCGGAGGACAGGAAAGGGGAGAGAAAAGTCACAGTCACAGGCAAAGAATAAGATAAAATGCATTTACTTTTGAAGAACATTTATTTGTGTAACACATGTCAAACAAACATATGCACGTCATTGTCAATGACATTGGAGAAGGACTGTGCGATGCATCAGTTTTATTTTTTATTTTTCAGGGCTGGAATTTGAAAAAGACCGCAATTGTTTGGAATGTTTATTTTCTTTAAAAAAAAGCAAATGATCTTGTGGTATATTAGGAAAATCATGTTATCCCTAGAGCTCTGCAACAGAATGAGAAATACAGGGATCACTGCAAATGGTAGGTTGTATTATAAACTTATAATAATAATAATATATAACTTCATTTTTAAAATTGTGTAGTCTTCCAAGCATTTACATTAAAAGTTAACTGGAAGGACAGAGTGAGTTTTGAAGTTAATCTTAAACGGGCTCAACATTAAGTAAGAAAGTAAGTAATCTTATGCCTTTCACAAAGCGCCCACACAGAGAGCGGGGACGCCGAACAGGAGGCTCGTGCCAGACATATTGTACATGTTTTTAGTGGTACAAGAAACCGATGCACCCGGAGGAAACCTACGCAGACACGGGGAGAACATGCAAACTCCACTCAGAAAGGTCCTCGAACAAAGGACCTTCTTGCTGCGAAGCGAAATTGCTATCCACTCAGCCAGCATGCCGCCCCATAGAGATGTTGGAGAATACTTGTATATCTCCATTTACTGGGAGCAAAATAAGAGAAAGCTGATTCTCCTATTTTCTCAGAAACAGCTAGAACTCACCTTGGCAAGCAAATTGCATCAATGCCTACTAACTGCACGTCTCTTGCCGAACTTAACTACCTGAGTTCAAACTTGCTTTTCAGACAATTTTCCACATTTGATAATCACACTTGGCTCTCCAGATCTACTCCCAATATCATGTGGATTTACAGGCCCATTGTGAGTTTAAACGGATGATGTCACAACTCTCCTCCGTCATTTTTTCTTCTGTCTGTGGTGTGAGGATGTCTTAATCATTAACTGTTAAAAGTGTGAAACTGGGCTTTTCTCCTTTCCTTCCCTGCTGTGCCTCTCTGTTGGCCCTAAAAAGAAGGCATTTTTGCCAGGTCTATATCCCACGTTCAAGAGTGAAGGCTTCATTAGAGTGGCAGAGAGACTGGGCATAGGACTTTTTGGCATGTGGCTTGTATTAGGCGGCTGTCGAGCCTAATAAACCTTGTTGGAGACACCAGTGGGTGAACGAAGAAACAGGGAAATGGGGGATTGTAATATATTTAGAACAAAGAAACACAATTGTGTTTCCACAACAGTCTAATGTTACAAACATTCAAGATTTTTATGTGTGGAAACTGATAATATTCCATATTTTATGACTTGGTCCTGAAATAAATACATCTGTTTAAAAGCAGTGAGTTGTATATCACTAGTGACGCCCTTTGGTCTGACTTTAACACGTATAGTGATTGGCATTCATGACAGTTAAAGGAGAGGTCTCTATGTGGGGAACCTGAAGTAGCATGTGACTTTCATTTGGGAGGGTCAAAAGCCACACTGCCTTTTCATTTTTATTTTTTACTTAAAGTGATAGTCTGTAACTCTAAATGAATTACAAATTTTAGGAAATGTGTTAAATTGACCTCCTGGCCTTAAATGTTGATATAAAATGAGTCATTTTATTAATTCTAATATTACAGGTATGTAACTTCCCTTCTCTTAGCTATAGTTCAGAATCCACGGTGCCGTCGAGGTTAACCAATCGAGTCATGCCAAGGGCTGTCAATCATCGGCGCTGATGCTCGCAGCTGCTCATGCTCAGTTGTTTGTTTTCACGGAGCCTCTGAATCAAGCCTCTATTAGGCTCTGGAACTTCATGAAAACTGAACAAAGAATTCTGAACATCCGCGCTGAGGTACTTATGTATATACTGAACCTATAAGATAAGATAAGATTGCTTTATTTATCTCACAGAGGAAAAATTTACATGTCACAATTGGCATGGATAGAGACACTCAGATTGTGCAAAGGGAGGAAATGTGCAAACATGTTACATGCAGGATATATCCATATATATCCATAATCAGATCCTCTGCAGATGTGTCCTATAATGTGCAGTTCATGATAATAGCTTGTTCCGGGTTTGCCGCGATCGCTTTTTTTGTGCATAAAAACATATTTTTTTTAATTAAAACGTTAACAAATAATTCTGATAACCTCCGTGCATGTGTATTAATAATGTATAATATGTTCTCTGATTAACATTTAAAAGTGTTATGGACACGTAGGCATAGACCAATCAGAAAGGAAGGGGGAGGGAGCCTGCCTCGTTTTTTTCAAATCAAGTACCACTTTCTCTCTCTTTCTGACACACTCCAGACAATCACTTTAAATGTATATAGGAGGATTTTCTACTTCCGGGTGGTTCATTCTGGTGATTCGTGCTCGTAAAATAAGACCAGAGAGTTTTGTTCAATAAGTGGAGAGGGCGGTACTTTTCTAAAATTTGGGAAAATCCTACCTTTAAATATATTGTAAGTACCTTGTATCTAGATACCTATTGTAATGTGTCGTATGTATCGCATTGACAGCCTCTGAAAGATACTGAGCCCTATTTGGCAATAATTTTGTCTGAAACACAGATGACCATGATATCTATTGACTATTCTTTATCAGATTTTGATGTGTTTGATTGTTACATGGGACACCCTTGTTGGGTAGTAAAAAATGTCCAAAGTGATTAGTTCATACCACCTTGACTTCTGGATCCTTTGATAAGCCAGTTGGGTCAAAATAAATGTTTAAAAAATTTGAAACCTAAATTCCCTTAGCATTATTCTGTCTATAATGTTTTCTTACTGTTAATTAAAAGGACAAATTCCATAACGTCACCATCAATCAGCCTGATCCAATAACGTATTCTTGGTAAGTGGTGGTCAATTGATGAATGTAGTAATTGTAACTGGAGCCTCCAAAGGTTTCTTATCAGGATTATCAGCAGGTGTGCTTCACTTCACAATAGCACATAGATATTCTTCATTCAGACAGAAACACACTGAGAACTTTTAGTGTGAATCTCTGAAAGACTACTGCATGTTTTTTAAACAACCCCTTGCATTGAAAATGCATATATGCAGACACATACCTGAGAGCAAAGCGAGCGTAACCAAGCTTAATTTACTAAAGACAAAAAGACATGTTATGGTGTTTCATGCTTAATACAGTATATACAGCATCCACTCAAGGGGAAAGATGGCTGATCAGATTTCTGGGCTTAGACCTTGTGTAAACACCTGCCTTTCATCCTCCAGCTGAGATGAATCCAGATGAAACACAACCTGTTTCTACAGCTTCCCCTCAGCTCTGTTGAAGTTCTCTGCTTCACATCTTTGTGGATTGCCAACATAATCCTGACATCTGGGCTCCTGATCGGTGAGTACTTTGTGTTGTATTTATGGATGGTATTTCCATTCTCCTTATTATCAAGTGGCCCTTATTTCATAACATTGCATAGATGGGCTTATACAAATCCAAACTTTTTAGTAACAGAGCCACTTAAGTTTACTAGACTTGTCCAGGGGCCGACATCTGGGCTTTAAAAATGAGTGTGATATGTCCATAATGATTCACACCACAGGTGCAATACATATTTGTGACACAATCAAAAATGAATGTCAGTATATACAAATAAAATTGATGACTGGAGGAGTTTTACATTGAGGTACCTCAATAGTGTTAGCAACAGAGGACCACATACTGTAACATAAGACAGCGAAGGTCTTAGTTTGAACATCTCTGGTGAATGGTGTCATTTCTCGGGGGTTTACGGGCTTTAGCCACAAACAGTTTTCCACCTGTTTGCACAACCAACACCTTGGGTCTTGTCTGGTGTGGTATATCTGGGCCTCTATCGCTCTGGTGCTCAGGGCCTGCTCCTGTGCAGCCATGATGAGTGCCTCTGTGCTGTCCTGTAGGCCAGCCCTTTCTAGCCATTGGTAGGACTTCTTGAGATCAGCCACTTCTGTTATGCTCCGGTGGTACATGCCGTGTAGGGGCTTGTTCTCCCATGATGGGCTCTCCTCCAGCACCTCCTCATCTCGCCACTGCCTGAGACATTCACTGAGTACATCATCTGTTTGGGCCTTCTCCATGATGTAGTTATGGAGTTTGGATGTTTCGTCCTGGACAGTGGCTCTCACACTCACTATCAATCAATCAATCAAACTTTATTTATAAAGTGCTTTTCATGCAATAAAATGTAACACAAAGTGCTTTACAGCTTAGTCAAAATCAATACAACATGCCCAATAAACCCCACCGCCCCACAGACCAACCCATAAACCACCCTAATTATTAGATATACATCCAGATACATATACCCGTACACACACGGAGACACGCACGCACGCAGACAGGCACGCACGCAAACACACACACACACACACAAAATCACATCAGATAGGTAAAATAGGTAAAACTATGACAAGATATAGGGCTGGGTGCGGATGTATCCAGCTGAAGAAGCGCCATCCAAGGAGCCATCTGCACCAGGAGCAGAGAGCTGCTTGCAATCACAGGGGACGACACTGGACCCAGAGAAGAGAGGAGGCCCCAGACCCCCCGCCAGGCCCCTACTAGATTCAAAGGCCAGACCCCCACAGCCGCAGCAGACCGCCGCTCCCATTGCAGAGGGCTCCTCCAGAGGAAACACTGGGTATACTAAAACCATTCAATGAAGAGTAAAACATTAGAATGAAAGAATTAAAATAAAATGGCAGCTGCTTAATATTAACAATAGTAAGTGACAAAACAGAATATGTGAAATTAAATAAATAAATAAGAACCTAAATAAGATTTGTCTAAAACATAATAAATACTAATCAAAAGCTAATCTAAAAAGGTGTGTCTTGAGCCTGCTTTTAAAAATATGAATGTTCTCTGCGGCCCTGAGCTCCTCCGGCAGACTGTTCCAAAGACAGGGGCCGTAGTGCTGGAAAGAGGCCTCACCGTGAGTGTGTGTCCTGACTTTGGGAATGGTTAGGAGTCTGCTGCCAAAGGAGCGCAGGGGCTGGGAATGTTCATAGGATAAAAGCAAATCTGAAAGATAAGAAGGCCCAAGACCATTAAGACATTTAAAGACCATTAAAAGAACCTTAAAATTGATCCTGAAACACAAAGAGAGAATGGGGCGGACTCTGGCAATGTTCTTCAAATGATAAAAAACAATTTTTGTGATATTCCTAATGTGAGGCATAAAAGTCAGCTCAGAGTCAAAGATTATGCCCAGGTTTCTCACTTGTGAAGATGGATTAAAAGAGTGTGATTGGAGTTTTGGTAAAAGTTTCTCTCTCTGGGCCTCAGGACCGATGACTAAAACCTCAGTTTTGTCCTGGTTAAGCTGGAGAAAGTTTTCTGCCATCCAGGATTTCAGGTCTAAAATGCAGTTAAAAAGAGCATCCATTGGCCTGGTGTCGTCAGGAGACATGGAGATGTACAGCTGTGTGTCATCTGCATAACTGTGGAAGTTAATTCCATGTCTCCTGATGACACCGCCAAGAGGGAGCATGTACTGTATATACAGTACAGTATATATACACTGTAAAAAAGAACAAGTTAGTTCAACTCAAAATTTCAAAGCAACCAGCTGCGAAGGATTTTTGAGTTGAAGGCATTAACTTAATTCTTCACGTTTTGAAGAACTACAATTATTAAGTTGTGTCAGTTTTCCAAGTTCTGCCAACTAAGTTTTTTAATTCAAGTTACGGGAAATTTCAAGTCTGTAAAAACTTACTTTTTTAAGTTCAGATTACTGTCCCCTACAATAACTATTTTGAGTTTAAATTAGCCCCACATTAAACCGTCATGATGTTTATTTATATAGCACATTTTACAGACCAAGGTCACTTGGGCAGGGGAAACCGGAGCACCCGGAGGAAACCTATGCAGACACGGAGAACATGCAAATCCCTACTGGGATTCGAACCCAGGACCTTCGTGTCAAGAAGCGAGAGTGCTATCCACTCAGCACACACTGTGAACCTGATTAGTGGAAAACTAATGTTTCTGAAAGACTGGCCCAGGGAATATACAGGGCTACTTTGGCTTGGCCCTGTCTATTACGGTTGGTAAAAATAAATACAATGATTTATTTGGTCAAATTAGTTTTTCCAAAATGTCGAATGCAGCTGGTTGCCATGACAAATATTTAAATGAGCAAACGCAGATAAGTTGACCTCACTCTAGCTCGGTGAACTGTAAAAACGACAACTCAAAATTGTTCACCTAACTCAGATTTTTGAAGTTGATTAAGTTGATTTTACTTTGAAGTTGTTGTTAACATGTCAACTACAAATTCAAAGTAAAATCAACTTAATTTATCAAATAAGATGAACTTTTCATCAGAAACTTCTGAAAGTGAGTTCAAGTGGCTCACAACAGACAGTTCCAGTTACAACTGGCAATTTTATTGTCAGTGAATGCAAAAATCTGAGTAAGGTGAACAATTTTGAGTTGTATTTTTTACAGTGTACTGTCATTCAAATTGGGCCCTGAGAGGGTTAAAACGTTGTTGTATGCACAGCTAAACAGATGAACGGTTTTTAACCTTGATTTGAACATTTTCAGTGAAGAAACCTGTCTCACATTTTCTGGAAGACTGTTCCAGATTTTAGCAGCATGAATCTGAAATGCAGCCTCCCCAAGTATAGTTCTGACTCTAGGCACCTGCAGAAGTCCAGTCCCTGTGCTCCTCAGAGTCTGAGTTCATTCATATGGGACTAACCTTTCACAGATGTATCTCGGTGCGAGGCCATGGAGAGACTTGTACACAAGCAGAGCTGTTTTAAAGTCTATTCTCTGAGCCACAGGAAGCCAGTGCAGAGACCTGAGGACTGGACTAATGTGGTCGTACTTCCTGGTTCTAGTCAGGACTCGAGCTGCTGCATTTTGAATGTACTGCAGCTGTTTTACAGCCTGTTTGGACAGACCTGTGAGCAGGCCATTGCAGTAGTCTAACCTACTGGAGACAAATGCATGGATAAGAATCTCCAAGTCTGCTTTAGACAATACGTTTTTGATCCTGGCAATGTTTTTAGGTGGTAAAAAGCTGCTGATGTTACTGATTTGATGTGGCTATTTAGGTCTGCGTCTAGTATTACCCCTAGATTTCAAACCTGCGATTTTAATGTTTTAGGGAGAGACACTGGAGGTGACAGATGACAGTCTACTTCAGAGGGTGCATTGGATTCATGAAACAGTGTATACATGTCCATGACTTTGATGAATGTTGCAGATTAAAACCAGCATCATCAGCAGATATTCATGCAGGGTTAGCTGAAGGTTAGCTGTTCTCTATCCCTTCTCACAGTGTCTGTCTTACCTGTTATTGTTGTTGCTATGGATGTTCCAGTTTTTGGTCCCGCAATCTCTGGTGGGATGCAAATACTTTTCATAAAGGTGATATTCTTCTGTATTTAGCTGTGATTCTCTGAACTTGCGACATTAAAAACCTTATAATAATTATATTTGCTAGCAAGTAGATTTTTTGAGGTACAGAAGCTTATGAGTTGATAAATAGTCAGGCTTGTAGGTTTGCAGGCTGTCACAGCAGATGAAGGAGGATCAACAATATTTCAAAACCTCCACCCAATCACTTTTGTTTTGATGTTAGTGCAATGATTTGTCTCAAGCTGTGCACATTTTCCATCCACAAGTCCTCTGCGACTCCTTTGAGAAAACCTGCTTTCGCTCTGTTCTTGGCTGAACCACACATTCCTTGTCAAAGTATAGTGGAAGAGATCAGATGAGGAGCAGACATACGTAGACTGTAAAATAGAGGCAGTCTAATGGCTGTATCAGAGCCATAATGACAGATGCAGGTTTGAGCCCTGATCCTATGGGACACGCACACTTGAACCATGAAGCACATGCTGCTGTATAGGCCCCTGTCACATTGATTGACAGCACTATCTCTTCAGCTGCTTTTCGGGTCACCATTTTAGATGGATTGGATTTACATATCAATCTACAGCAGCTCCTGACACAGATTATCCCAGAATTGTCGTTTCACTGCCATTCCAGCTACATGAAGAATGTTAATTTGTGCCGTCAAATCATGAGGAGGAATAGAGAATCTCCTTCTGCTAACTGATGTGATGCTTGACATTTCATTTACTGCTGCTGACCACCAGGGTTAATAATGCTTGCAAAAGCAATCAGGACTGGTCACTTCTATGCACATACACACTGTTCCAGTCCAATCATGTCTGTCTGGTTAAGTGGTCATAAATAATATGACGAGGAATATACGGTAAGTGTGTCTCCAGAGCGTACCTCCTCATCAGCTATAGAAGTGCGTTAATATTAGGTTGGCCTATTCATCATGAACAGACGAATCAAAAGACATTTATAAACTTTTGCAAATTTGTTTGTTCCGCATTTGAACCTGAAGGTACATGTTATTGTCCCCAGACGAAAATTCTTCAACATACATGGATCTTCTTTCATGTCCTCAAGATGGAAGCAACTTTATGGTGAGAATCTATCATTTTGGAAATTGCATAATTTGAATTTCTCATCAAAACACATTTATTATTCCTTGCTCACACATGCATATTTATGTAAACATGACATATACAAACATACCTATACATGACATATGTATATATATATATATATATATATATAGATCCCTTCACCTCATATTGCATACTACAACATTTGGATGAGCGCTGTAGTGCAGATGAGCTCTAATGGAATAAAGTCATGTCTTTCAGCCTGAATTTATACTTTGCTTTTCTGCTTTGAGTAAGTCTTTAAGTGCAGGTCAGGATTCATCGGCTTCGAGGAGAGCACCTGAGGGGAAAATCTTTTAAAACATTGTTGCTGTAACAGTTTCAATGATATCCAAAGCCCTATCTTTAGAGGTAAAAGTTGCAGCCAGTATGTTTTTGGTTCAGAGTTGGTGGGAGGTATTTCGACGAAGCAAGTGCAGGTGGTGTGTGTACACAATGTAATGGATTGGTGCCAGTTGGTATGTGCGTGTGTATGGGCCCCATCGTTGGCAAGCGAGACCATTCTCCACAGGAATTACGTTTCAACCACACACAGGAAAACTGGAACTGCTGCAGCTAATGGAGACAGAGAGAGCGATAGGCAGACAAATATCTAGGGATGAGAGAAGAATTAGCCCATCGGAGGCGTAAAGGTGGTTTCAGACGCTGCAAGGGCGAAACAGGAGAGAGTGGGAAAGTGAAGAATTGTGTGCCTTCCAAAGAAAATGCACCACAAAGCTGAGCTGTGTTTTGTTTGATTTGAAAGCAAAAAGAGGCAGAAGGATGATTTGTAGATTTTGGTTTATACTGTAGTAGATTGGAGATGTTTGTGTATAGTCTATTTATAGTTATAGTTCATTTATGGACTAATATCTGTGTGTTTTCTATCATTTCTTGTGTTTGAACGGTTTGATTCTCTGATCTGTGTTGGCGAATTCAACGGTTGTGTAAAATCCTTCGTTTGTAGGATTAGTTTTTTATACTGCACATGGCTAATAAAATGAATCTGAGATACTGTGACTACTCGGTTTAGGGCCATACAATAATACATTGATTTGAATCATAGTTTCAGTGCGGTGCCAACTTTCTCGCTCATCGTATTTAATTGAATATCCCAAGTCAAACATTTGGTAACATTCATCCAGTCAATGAACTTGAAACTAAATTCTGACTTTTTCCAATACAACTTAGATTTTTTTAAATAATGCATTGTGTTTGTCCCAACAGAAAGAAGCATTTTAAGAACAAATCAGACCTCTCCCTGCCAAATTTATCTGATTAGAATGAATCTGATTTTATACTTATAAGAAAGAGCCCCGTAAGTCACTATTTGACTCATTGGGACAAGTGAAGGTGGTTCTCTTTTTAACTTTTCTGTCTGAAAAAAAAATATCTGAAGATGGGACAGAGAAACCTAGAAATATTTTATTATACAGAGTTCCAGCTTTGGAGGTTTGAAAGTAAGGTACCCCAGCTTTAAAAGGTGTACATTTTGGGTTAGTGGGACTGTACAATTCTGCAATTTGTAAGTCCGTAGTTTTATTTTCATACAACTTTTCTTGCTTCACTAAATTTATAAAGGAGGGATTGATTTGTCTGAATGATTTTTGTAAACTATGCTGTAAAGGCAGAATATTTCACACACATGGTTAAAAGCTGGGTACATAACCATTCTTTCAGAAATAATACGTGTTGTTGGTCCCAGCAGAAGGATTCTTGTTAGGATTAGAATAGTAACAAGTTGTTAACAAATTTAAAGATATGACAGAGGCAAAACATAAAAGTTAGACAGACATTAATACTTAGTTGAATTTGTTGTTTTAAAAAGCGAAGTACCCTTGCTTTAATCTTACAGTACAGCTGCCTCCTGAAGTTATTTTGCCCTTTGGATACCCTTTCGGTGCATGTTAGTCTGAATTTCCGGTATAGTTTGACTTAACTATGATGGTTGCTAACGTCTGAAATGTCTTTGGAGGTGTCGGGGCTCGGTTCTGCTGATGGAGGCCTGTGTTATCCGCTGAGGCAGAGCAACAGATATGCAGGTAATCAAATCTGCTTTGCTAGGGCAACTTCCCGGGCCAACTCCTGCACAAGCCAAATTTATACAAATGGGCCTCTTTTGTTCACTTTTATACAATGCAGCTGCTCAGTTTAGTGCAATGGTGGGTAAGTGATTAAAACTCAAACTGCGTTTAATTTTAGATTACGCATGAATGGCTGCAGTTTGTAGTTTGAAAAACGTAAAGCTAGGATGTTTTTTAACCTTTCAATTCATTTGACTTAGCTTTGCCAAAGTAAGCTCTTGTGTGTTGATAAAGTCAGTGTCAGAAGGTTGTGTCGCCCATTAAAAAAGGGCTGACGTGGGCTCTGCTAACTGACAGCTGTAAAGATGAACAATGAGACCATCTCTTTTGGAAAGTGACACACAGGGACATCTATAAACCCACTAGCTTTAATAGGAGCCTGCCCTTAAAGGTGAAACGCTGCAGAGGACAATTTATTAGAGAAGTATAATGAAGTTTATTGGAAGACCAACAAAAAGGCAAGACAGATTTGACTTTGTATGGATAAAAATAGCGACAAAAAGATGCCAATTGTAACTGCGGCACAGAATAATGCCCATTTTTTTAATAGAAGCAACTAAAAATAACAACACCTGAAATGTTTTGCTGTTGTAGAAATACTGTAGTGGCATGCCTTATATTTAAACTTTTTTGTAAGTTCGTTTTAGATAGACCTATCCCTGAAAATAGCCCATGTGTCTTTGATCTTCATTGAATAAAAATAACTGATTTGATGCTTTTTGAACTCAAGTTTAACATTCACGTTGCTTCCTTTAGTGCTTTGTCAGAACCTCAAAGTATTCACTGAAGCCATAAAGTCAGGCTCTATCCTCAATCTACAAACATTTTCCCCTTTTCCTCTCTGTTCTCCTCTCATTCCCCTTGTCAGTAGCGATCACAGTCAAAGCCTGACCGGGGCGTTCATGCTGCCGAGCTGTCACAGAGATGTTGCCACCGTTATATGACGCTTCACACGCTCAGCGACAAAACTGGCTCTCGCTCACATATGTGCTCCGTCTCTCAGCTACCTGTAGTCACTTTATCTTCACTCATTCAACTATGTTCAGTTATGTTCATCTTGCCAACGATCTATTGTGACAGCTTCATATGTCACTGTGGCGTGTTATGTTCAGTGAACACTTTTACAAACTTGAAGATCAGTTCATAAACGTAAACATTTGCACGGTGGCACAACAGTCAGTGCTCGTGTTTCACAGCTAAAAGATCCTGGGTTCCATTTCTGAGCCAAACGGGGTCAGTCTATGTGGAATTTGCATGTTCTCCCCATGTCCACATGCTCCAGTTTCCTCCGGGTGCTCCTGTTTCCCCCTGGTGCTCCGCTTTCACTACTGAAAATATCAAGTTCAGAGTGAATGAGTGTGTTTGGGAAAGTGATTGTGAAAATGAGCTGTGTGAACATTTTGCACTGTTTGAAGTATTTGGGCAACAATAGGATGTTCCACTGACCAAACTTGTTTTTTATTATTCTCTTGAGCACCCTTAACCATGAGACATATTTGAGTCGGACGTGATGGAAAGTGGGCTTCTTACAAGAGTGTTCATCCAGAGATTCATAGCATTTGTCTTCAAATCTTTCCACATGGGAAACGACTTAAAGTCCATATTATGTATTCATATACCGTAAATGCGATTGATGCTGGATGCAACAACAGTTTTGAGTTAAAGTAAATCACTGGTGTGATTTCATCAACCTCTTTTAACTTGGCCACAGTTAAAAGACCCTGATGAACCTTCTTTCAGACTGAGGTATGTTTGAATGAGTAAGTCAATAAAACATACAGGAAAAGTTAAAAGTTATATTTATGTGTTATGGTCCAATTCATTTCTCATGTGTATAAATGTCTATAATGAGCCATCTATTAAACTGTGTTTGAGTCCTGCACAGCTGAGAAAAAAAAAATCCTTTATTTGCAATTAACGTAACATACCTTGTCTATAATATTCCAGCCCCACTTTATTATGTGACTGGTGCTTGTGTGACTTTGTTTGTTTTTGGATAGAGTCGCAGCCGCTCCAGAGCCAGACCATGAGAACTAATATGTAAAACGTGTGTATGTCTGGCATGCAGAGCTCTGGTGGCAGCTCCCTTCCAAAAAACAGTGCCTCAGAACTTGTTGGGTGTTCTCCTCATATCGAGTCACATACTTCTTTCCCTGTAACTCACTCAAAATCTATTACCAATCTTTTGTTATAGATCCAATCCAATCTACTTTATTTATATAGCACGTTTTATGAAATAAGTTTCCAAAGTACGATGGGAAGCATGGTATATCATTACTTACAGTTGCTTTTAGGTGCATGTCTGCCTGCTTACAAAACATGAATATTTGGCCAACAGAAATGGTGGAAGTAGTGTTATGTGAGAATACACCAGAGCTGGGGCAGTCTAATCTGATTACAATTTGGGAGTAAGTGTTGTATTGCAGTTTTTTCAGATTTGTTAAACTATGTAGAATTGTATTACCTGGAATATGGGGCTGTTTAATCTGTTGTCAATGTCCTAAACTACATAAAATATAGAGCATGAGTATGCCTTAGAGGCTGACAATCTTCAAATAGTTCTAGAAGTTCATCATCAAACTGAGCAACAGCCACGGCCCCCAGTGCCCTACAGCCTTCTGCCCAAACCCACACACCAACATGCCCCTTTTTATAATGTCACTTTAAATAAAAGCAGGGAGAGGGTGAAACAAATTTAGGAAACAAGGGTGTCAGAGAGGACTAAGCTCATGTCAGCCTTCACCAGAATTCACTAGAATGTGTAAACTATTGAAATTTGCCAATCTGTTCTCACAACATGGTGCACAAATAAGAGTGGAATATCCCTGATTTCCAGTTGGCAAAGAGCAACGCAATGCTCATCAGTGAGTCATTGGTGAGGGAAGGCCCATCACCCCCATCCAATAACGTTAGTCACTACAAAGCGAGTTTAGATTCTCTTTTTAAAACATTTAACCCACTTCCCACTGTTAGGATTTCTTTCATATAATTTCATGGGCGAAATACAAAGATCGTATGCTTTCAGGAACTAGACTCCACAAGATGTGGTAGTAAGAATAATCACATCCTATATAAATTTATAAATAATGGGATTTTAATCTGTTTAGCTCACTGTTAGAAGGTCTCATTAAGACTTGGTCTAAATCTGGTTCAGATTGGGTTTATTTCGACCTGTTCCATACCTGATTTAGTCCAGGTCAAGACACCCCAGTCACCTAATGTAACTAAAGTGCTATGAATATGTTGCGAAGCCCTTTAGGGCGTTGATCAACCGCTCCATTCACCTTGATGTCCTGGCGTAGGTCAGTCCCTTATATAAGGGCCCTGCACCATATCTCTTCTCCCTTCAAACTCAGCCGAAGAAGAGAGGGCAGGCCTGCTGGGCCCGAAGCTAAAGGGCTTTGCAACATATTCACAGAACCTTAGTCATATTAGGTAACTTGGGTTTGTTGGGTTGCAACCACGTGACCAAACGGGGGCTTGGCAGGGGGCCGTAGGACAGGAAGTATTTTTCTCCTATTAAATAGAATCATGGATCAATAATAATAACTGGATAGGGTATTACTAGCTTATAGCTGTCCCACCCATGGGCACAGGGGGCGCCCATGGTACTGCAGACTAAATTCATGTGCGCTACCCTGAAAAAAGTCCCATAGAACTCAATGTAAACTAAACCAGCTCAACCTAGCTGACAGAGAACCTACAGCTTCCGTAAAGTTTGGATTTTGTAGGGATTATAGTGTCGCTTGTCATCCGGAACTTTATTTTTTCTTTAAATCCACACTTTACTGCCACAAACTCTGCTCGTTTCCTTCCCGCTCTGACTCAGGACTACTGCTGCTCTGATCAGCAGCTCTGATTGGTCAAAGTGCGGCCGAGCCCCTCTGTGCACGTGCATAAGAGACACAAACGCGTATATGGCTCAATGCATCATGGGAGCTCGTCCACTGCGCAGGACCAGGAGGACCGGACCAGAGGAGGCACATTGTGTAGTTTGTACACAGTAGACTCACGCGTAAACAATACGTAACTTTTTTCACACTGACAATAATGATAACGAGGCAGAATTTGCAACAGTCTCAGGATGTTCTGACCCAATCCGAGCGCAGTCCAACTACTGTCAGAAATTTCAACTAAACTTATTCAGGGACAAGTCTCAAATAAAACACACAGAATCCTCACAAAACAATCGTGAGACTACTTTATACTTTTTTTTTTCTTACCGTGATGCAGATGCGCCGCCGCGGCTGACGCTAATAATAACATAATCTTTTAGCCATGTGTCAATTTCAGCGTTCAGAGTCAGCGTTGGTCTGAACATGGAATAATATTGTACAGCTTGCTTTTAGCTTTGTTATACACGTGTACATGTTGGTTTGAGATTACATTTGGCATTTAAAAATGCATTTATCAGTTATTTTTCCCTTTTGCCTCGGTTACTACAAGTTTACCACACAAAAATACTGCATTGTATCTATGAAAGTCAGTGAAGAGACTGCGGACTGTCAGCTGTGTCTGCGGCCACAGACGCTATGCAGGCTAATGCTAATGCAGGGGTGGCCAACCCGCGAATCGTGAGCCTCATGCGGCTCTTTGGCTGGTTCCATGTGGCTCTCGGACTTCACATGACAAGCGTCAAAAGGGGCGTTATCACGGGCCGACTCAACTCCACTTCACCCCACTCTCCCCAGTTTGCAGGCGTTTCCACCGGCTCGCTTTAGCTGCTACCCGGTACTTTTTTAGTAACGCCTTGGCCCTTGTTCTAGCCTGGCCGAGTAGATACCAAAACAATCTGATGTCGGCGAACGTCAATTCTGATTGGTCAAAGGTGATGTCAATCACTCTTCAGCTGGTGCGTCAGCTGTTGCAAAAATCAAAACAAACAACATGTTTTCTCAACCCATAAAGATGTCCGAACGGAGAACAGTTCCTTTGTTCGTTGGATCATAGTGCAGAGACAAGAATCTTAAAAGTGACTACAGTGAAATGAAAGATCACAACAGAAAAAGTAGAGGCAGAACCGAAAAGTCTGGAAATGATACAGTCTGTATACAATTCACGGACATCGGCTAACACCAGCTAACACGCTAACACCTTAAAACACCAGGAGAGAAGCCTCAACTCTGCGTTGTCTCTCTCAGTTTGAGAGAAATGGTGAGTGTCTGTCTTCAATCAAATCAGAAAGTATCTGATCTTAAACTGAACATGTGTCTGTGCGGTTCTAAAGTCTAAAACAGCTAAAGTGGTATGTTATGTGTCATATCTATTTCTTTTACTATACTTAGTTGGAGAATGAATCATGGATTCATGGTTCAATAAAGACATTTGTTGTGTTACCTGTTGGGTTGAAAACTGTTTTTGGTTAGAGATTCAAAGCACTCATTTCGGGTGGAACCATCAAGCTCACGCTGGTCCAATCCTCAGACTGAGGAAGGTGAAACACCTTGCTCAGTCTCCTCATCCAGCGAACAAGGATATATATATAGTCGGATGTCTATATAGTTTTCAGCTACAAACTTGAGGAAACTGTTTGTGATTTTCGCAACAGCTGAAAAGTGATTGACAGCGCCTCTGACCAATCAGAACTGACGTGTGTGCGTGCGTGAGTTGTGGCTCTTAGCAGCAACACAGTAAAAAAATTGGCTCTTGGTCTCTGACTGTGTGCTAATGCTAACGCATTTCTTCCGTTTCTAAGGCATTTTCCTAAAAATCGACATCCGTTAGAGAAATAAATGTAAGCAAAATAGAGACTCGAGAGATAAGATCTCCACTCGATACAAGCAGTTGACACAACTGTACACGCCACAAAAAAAGAGCATTTTGACTCTGAATCAGTTAATTTTTACATTACATTACATTTTGTTCTTAATGGGGAGTTTGCTTCCTGTCCCTCTGAGCTGCTGCGGGATGTCAGCTGCAACATTACAGTCTATGGCTGCAACCTAGCAATTTCATATGTTGCTTCAGCCCTTTAGGCTTTGCTATGGAATAAGTAAGTAAATAAGTAAGTTTTTATTTTAAACTTATATTTTCATACAGCAGAACGTAAACAATCCCTTTTCAAAAATACAATTTGAAAAGGTGTTTGAAGCAGGGAACGAAGCAACATAGCTTCATGTCATAGCGAAGCCCAGACCAATGTACTCAAGCCGGCATGAACTCAGGTGATTATAGCAAACCCGGGATCAACACGCCCATACCCCAAACAAGCAGCAAAAGACGGTGGTCCATGAGTCACCAAAAAGTGGATGCCGGGCCACCTCTCCCAAGAGTGACAGCGCATCCCCAGCCTGCAAGGCAGGAAAAGGAAGAACCAAACCTGAGCAGGTCGCCTCTCCCAAGAGCACCTAAAACCCCAGATCAGTAACCACACCTCACAACAGAAGTGTCCAAGCCACCTCTCCCAAGAGCGATCCTCAATCCTCACCTCCAGACCTGTCGCCACACCAGGAGTGCTGGAGGAGGAACTAGGGCCACCCTGCGCTCAAAACCGAATGAGCAATGGAGTCAGAGGCGACATCCATCTGGTAAAACTGCACAACGGCCGTGGAGGAGGACCGGGACGCCGCCCTGCAGATCTCCTCCACTGAAGTGTCCAATCCACCTCTCCCAAGAGCGCCAAACACTTCTCAACACAATGCTTTCCAAACTTTGTATGCCCTGTAGTAATAACGCTGTCAGAAGGCGGAGAAGCAGGGAGGCGGAGAGGCATGGCATCCCCCCCTAGATGGGGCTTGACGGTGGACCTGAGAGAGAACCAGAATGGGCACTGTGCGACCTCTGCACAAGCAAACTGGCCGGTCTCTGGGGTCCTGGAGCCTGAGCCACTTATTGGCCATCTTATCTGGTCACAAATTGAGCCAGAACCAGCCGCACCACCTCCAGCCCCAACAGTGGTGGGCCGAGCTCACCGCCCCAACCAATCCCAAAGACATCCCTAAAGACAAACCCCAACAAACCCCTCCGAACTATCTCCTGGAGCTGACAAAGTGAAGCAGCCAAGCTCCCGGGCAGGGCACAGGGAGCTCTTGATCACAAACCCCAGGCGGGACGTGTGAGTCTACCCGAGAGGAGACCAGGATCAGCATCGTCAATATGGGTCTGCATCTTGAGGCCGTGACACCAAAGCAGACCTAGAGCCGCCTCAACGCACTTGAAAAATGTGCAGGGGTAAGGGAGTAGCCGAATGGGAGAGGGAAATATTGGAACCCCCCAATATTTCCACAATGGGGATGTGGAAATACACCCCACGAAGCACAGGAGAACTTCCTGTGCTTCGAAACAATGGGAATGCGGCACAAAAGCCGCTGTTTGACTGTGCGCATGCGAAACCTGTTGCGCTGTTTGGCGGTGCAGCCCTTGGGGGAGCCCAGGTCCAGGATGGGCCGCACATCATCGCTCTTTTGGAAATGATGTATCAGGGTGAGTAAAAACCCTGTCCCTGCCCTGATTGGGTCTCTCTCCACTACAGCGCCATGCTGGAGCGGAGAGTTGATTCCCAGGAGGAGTCTTGCTGGAAAACATCATAATACTTACAATGAAGCTTTTCTTAGGCAAACAGAGAGAGAATTTGAGAAGAACTATGGTGCAGGGCCCTTATATCGGGGACTGGCCTACGCCAGGACGTCAAGGCAATTGAAGCTGTTGATCGTTTGACCTTCTCAGGGCAGAAAGTGGTGCTTTAGAGAGAAATGTTGACTTTATTTAGCGGTACAAATTATTTTCTTATATTCTGAGCATGCAAGTTAAAACATTTAGACAATTGCTTAACCAGAGATCCTCTGGACTCATTGTCTTACTTCTTTGTTACTATAGGATTGTTTTATTCTGCTCTGATCCTTTTCCATTAACCATAATATTTGTATTCATTTTTGATTTATGTGTGCTTCAATAATGGTATGTTACTTTCTTTGTGCTATTCATTTCTTGTTCACATTTCCCATGGCTGTTTCCAGTGTCCACAATGACTCGCCCTCACTGTTAACTCACGTACCGTGGATGGTACAGTGGTGAGAGAGGGGCTGCTACAAGGAGGGTTTGGGTGGGGGGCAGTGGGCGTTTAGAATGGGTGTTTCCTCTTGTGTTCTGCTTGGCTGCACTTTGAAAATCAGCGAATTTGGTGACCTCTGGAAGGCTCTAGCTAGGTGTGGACACAGTGGACTAGATTCAGCCATAATGACAGCTTTAGCCTTACGCTGCATGCAGACTCTATCTCATATGCAGCTGCTGGAACACTTAGTGGTGAACCCATATTTGCAGGAATCACAGCGGCAAGAGGTATTAACCCTAAACGTCAATGTCAATTTCACTGAGAGAGGTACAGCACATTATGTAGTCTTGGACGTTTTCCTTGGCTCAAGCCCACAAAAGAGGAAACTTCAGCTGCTTTGAAATGTTCTCATTTGTGTTTAAAGTTTTATTTGACATTAGTTGAACATTTTGTGCTTTATACTGATCAAGATTTATTTAATTTTCCTTCCAAATTCTTACCTCAAAGCAGCTGAAATATAACATAAGTCTCATGGACTTGCTTGTCTCTCGTTGCTCAAGAGTGATACTCCCAATCAACGTTATGTATGAGAGATTTTAGAATCGGTGATAAAAAGATTTATTTCATTGTGCCTATTTCAACATGACAACAACACACATATCACAATAAACAGTTACATATATTTACAATTTTGTGCTTATAAGATTCCACTTATAGGGTACATATTACAAACATTATTATATTTTCCTCTGTCCTTTTGGGTTTAACAGGCAAACTGTCAAAACTAGACCACCAAACTAGAAGCAATTGTGCTTTTTTAGTTTTGCCAGGGGTTGGTTATTAAGATAACCAAAATGGACACGAAAGCTTTAGAGGTGACCTTCTTTCCATCTTCATTCTCAATTCCTGTCTTTTTCACATTCTATCTGTTGTCTCTGAGCTCACTTGACATCACTGTGTGCCGAGGGAAAGAAAACCTGCCTCCGGAGTTGTTTTTCTAAGTCACCGTGAAGTAAAGCCATGTCATCCAACCTCTGCCTTGCCTTGCCAATAGTCATTAGAAGTGATTTCTTTTGCAAACTTTCTCTTTTGGTTTGGGTATTATATTGTAGTAATGTGTAATGACTTGCTCTTGCCATGGGTTTTGATTTAAAATGAGCTAATTAGGCACATGAGTGAGTAAGACGTGTGTGAACCACGAAGAGAGGGTCAAACTAAAAGTATGTAATACTGAGAAGAAGGGTCCCTGATCATTTGCTTTTTAATCATCTGGCTTGAATTATAGACAGAACCTCCAAACGCCTTTAGGTTATATTTTCAGATGAGGAGGGGTTCATGAACCAAAGGTGGTCATTGGTGACCCCATAAAGCATTGCCTGCTGGAGAAGAATTGTTCGTAACTCAGTCTCAACCAACCTGACCAGCAGTGAGCAATGAATTTTGCACCAGCTTGCGTAGATTGTACGTTGCATCCAGCAAAGAGGCTTCGACAAAGGAATAATAATTATAATAATGCATAATCCACTTTTCACATACAACTTAAATGTTCTAGTAAATATATGTAATTTCCAACAAGCAGATAATCAGCCTCATGCATGCGTGCAAGTGTCAGACAGCATAAAAGTGAGTCAGTCCAAAAAAATCTTCTACTTCTCAGTGTGCTGGACAAGGCCCACAAGTCTGCAAGTTATTTCAAAGTTTGTAAATTCACACATGTTGCAAGAATTAAGTATAATACTGCTTGTCATTTTTAGAATTCGTTTCGGCGTGGCAACAATCTATATTTATGACAGGAAACAAAACAAAGATCAACATGGAGAATCTTACAAATTCTTTCATATGTTGTAATATGCAAGTATATTCCACCACACACATGATTTGCATAAGAGGAGACAGAATAGGATAACAAGCCGAGCCCAGTTTATTGAGCAAAATGCATGCAAATCTAAGCACATCGAGGTGTTGTAGTCCTAGTTCCTAATATTGTGTAAGCATAACAGGTCAAGGTCGCTTTTAGTTTGATAACATGTAAACACCATGGATCTATTATAATAACTGGATAGGGTATTACTAGCTTGTAGCTGAATAACTCATGTGCTCGGGGGATTCTCGCGAACTAGACCAGACGAAATTCACGTGGGCTACCCAGAAATTTTCCCCATAGAACTCAATGCATATTAAAACAGCTCAACTTCAGCTGACAGAGAACCTACAGCTTTCATAAAGGTCGGATTTTGTGGGGATTTTAGTGTTCCTTGTCATCCTGAACTTTTTTCTTCTTAAATCCTTTGGTTTTGTTTAAATCCACACTTTAGAGCCACAAACTCTGCTCGTCTGGCTCTCGCTCTAACTCCCGCCCGCTCTGATTGGTCAGAGCGCGGCCGAGCCCCTCTGTGCACGTGTGTGAGACCCGGTGTGAGACCCACACACGCGTGTTTGGCGCAACGCATTATGGGAGATCATCCACTGCGCAGAACCGGGAGGACCAGACGATGCCCAAATACAGGCGAGTTTCCCATGGATCTTTGCGAGTTCCGGGCAACTTCCGCTAATCTTTTTGGCACCCATGCCATCACAAAGCACCACTGAGCACAACCATTCATTTGAATAGGGCGCCATCTTGGATCGCCGGGGCTTGGTAAACACGCACTCATTTGTTGTCATTAAACCTGCCCCTGGTGTTTGAACCAAACAGCCAAACAGGATAATTGAAAAACACATATGAGCTGATATCAGCAATGATGGCATCTGCTTAAAAACTTCCAAAGGCCACCTGAAAATAATGTAGAGATTGGTCGGCCACTTTTAGCTATCTGCTACCACACATGCGGCTGTTTGTACACAGTGCCAACCTTTTTTCTGATCCGGAGATGGTCTCTCCGCATTCGTTCATAAACACATGCTCAAGATATAAACTTTTATAATACTGCAAGCGCAACCAAAATGGCGCTTTTTTCACTCAAACACATAATACCAAAGTTCTGCTGTCAGGAACAAACATCTACATAATTTCTTCGCTGTCTACACCAGGTATATAAATAAATGTATGTTAACTGATCATGATTCAGTTGAAATGAACAAAACAACTTCCATAACGTGATCCATTCTTAACGACTGCAGCAGTGTCTCTGTGTAAAATACAGTCAAATGTCAAAAAATCATCATCTCCATTTGCAGCTTTGTCACTACACCTGCTTTTACCGTCGGTAGTCGGTACCAGGCGCAGGACCTCACTGTCCAACAGCACCAGCAGCAGCGGCGCTCAAAACTCTGTGGTAGTTTCAGTATCTCCACAAATGAAAATGCGACATCAGTAACATCAGTCTCTCATCAATGGCAACATGTTGGTAAAAGTGTGTGGTTTCAGCAGTGGCGAGCCTGTATGAGAGTTTTAACAACTCTCTCTCACTGTACGGCTGCGAGGCTAATGCTATGTTGTTAGCACAGGTAGCTTCCCTTTACAGTAGCATCACTAACCTCTCGCTCTGGGCACAAACATTCTGCTGTTTCTTCAGGGCCAGACACGTTATCTTCTGTCTTCTCAATTCTCCGCTCAAAGTGCCGTATTTTTTGCCGGGTCTTGTACTTTAAGATGTTATTCCTTCAGCACCGCTCTGGTGGAGCCAGCTACAGACGCACTGGACTCCCTGCTGAGCGCAAATTTAAAAAAAAAAAATAACACATTATTATCGTTTTACATACATGAGCCGCGGGCCGTGTCAAATCTCTTGGCGGGCCGTATGAATGACACCCCTGGTCTACACTCTTGCATGTAGACTCAAGCAAGTGTGGTCTAAAGAGTTTGGGGGAAAAAACTACATTCACTCTAGGTTTGTAGCATTTTACACATTCATATAGTCTGCATTCTCTCCCCATGTATATGTAGTGACTGATTTAATCTTTTATTCAGGTGATGTTTTGGGACCAAACATACAATATACTGTGTACATTTGCCAATATATAAGTCAACCCTCAAGTGGAGGACAGAATGTTCAACGTAGCCATCAGGCATATTCAAAAAGTACAGGTGAACCTTGAAACTCAGCCATGTGGCTTTGTTGCTTCAGACTGCATTACTTCAACATCTGTCCACTGCGAACCAACAGTAGCTCTAGTTTTAGTGGCTAACTAGAGTACTGTGTTCTGTCACTCACAGCTGCTGCTGCTGCCGCAGGACATGAGCTGAAGTCTACTGGAGTTGGCAGGCCTCTTTGACCAGTCATTCTGGTGTGTGATCTATGGTTTGTGTGTGTGGTGTCACCTTGCTGTAAGGCAAACAGTAGTGTTGGAGGTTCAGGGGCAGCTCACACAACCGAGTCCTTCCTTAGAGCATTTTTAACTATAGCAGAATTATGTTTTTGTCTGCAACAAGGAAATACAGTCTTGTGAAACACAATACATTTTGAAGGAGAATATCTGATCCCACTCAGATCTGTAGAAATCGGTACATACGTATGTTTTTTTTCTTATAAGTGGTCACCAACCTGTGGCAAAAAGATGAACACATGATAATCATACATTATGCATATGACCCTGGATTTACAATGATGATAAAAATGACAATTTTTATCATCATTGTAAATGGATGTGTTGATGTTGCTGAATAATAAGGAATATGTTTTTTAAGGAATCTAACTGTACCCAATAATGCAAGTTGTCATTTTTTTTTTTTTTTTTTTACAATTTTTTTACCATAATATCTTGGTTACACATTATGTAAAAACTTTTTCACATAGTGTAAACTCAGGATTCTACGCCATCATAAATGTACTAT
The DNA here is from genome assembly GCA_964034765.1 of Knipowitschia caucasica. Taxonomy (NCBI): domain Eukaryota; kingdom Metazoa; phylum Chordata; class Actinopteri; order Gobiiformes; family Gobiidae; genus Knipowitschia; species Knipowitschia caucasica. The sequence goes on from OZ035825.1 coordinate 25,968,108, forward strand.
CAGAAAAAATGCAGAAGTTCCGTCATTACATTAATATTGTTGGCTATTAGAGGCCTGCAAAAAAATGGCCGTTATCCAAGGTTAGCCCCAGTGGCTATTTAGAGAGGCACAGCTTTATTAATTATTGGATTCAATTACACAGTCTAATAGAGAAAACGAGCTGGAGAGGAAGAAGATGGATGGAAGTGTTTATTTTAATCCTGTGGGAATATCTGCACTAGCAACAGACCCAAACAAACTGAACTAAACAATCTGGGTTATTAATTCATCCAGTCTCTCAAGAGATACAATCTCAAAATGTTTACCCAATATATAAATGAAAGGATAAACAAAGTGTTGCAATAAAACAGGTATGGAAATACCAAAATATGTTATCACTGTTCATGTAATACTTAGTCTCAACCACATAATTAAAGTACATTAGTCCGGGGTTTGTTTCTTTCATTATCTCTGGACATGAGCTATTATTAAGACTATTTGAAATGGAAGACTTTTCCTTTTCTTGTAATAAAATATCTTGTATAAACAAAGTAGTGCAGCCTTGATCAGACATGCTGCTGATGTCCATCTTGTTGCTGATTAACATCTTTGGCTCATTTCTGAGTGTTTTTCTCATCTCACAGAAATCCATAGATGAGTGATTTGTCCAAACGGTTCAAAGGGTGGAGATTCAAGATTGGCTGAGCATGTAAACAAACCTTGAGTCCTTGGAGGACACAAAAGCCTGTTATAGCACAAATATATACATTTGGTCATGTTTACAACCATAAACACAAAGATTGTATTTTGAACTCGTTATACTGAAAGATCTCACACAAGTAAGTAACTTTGAAGTGAAAGTAAAATGATACATGATGAGATCATGGCATGAATAGGCACAAAGCAACCCCGACACCAATTACAGTGGTTGAGTGAAGTATCACCTGAAAGTCTCATGGTGTCAATTCAGCAGTGAGAGTGATTCCTACCACCACAATCAGTGAAAACTATTAGCACTATACACTTGAGCAGCAGTGATTGTAGAGATGCGTGGCTATAAGAGCAACCATGGGAGTTATGAGAAACAATACCCACCATGGAAAAGATAGTTGGAGGCGAAGATCAAGTCAGCTCAGAGAGAAGTGAGTCAGTTGGCAGAGGTGCAATGAAAGAACCTGACCATACCGGACTATGCACTGAAAACTGCCAAACAAAGGCACCAACTATCATGGTTATCATAGGCATCAGGAGCGCAGCACAGAAGGGCATTGGCAGAGATACAGTTCCTTGCGAAAGTATTCGGCCCCCTTGAACCTTTCAACATTTCGCCACATTTTAGGCTTCAAACATAAAGATATAAAAAAAATGTTTTTTGTCAAGAATCAACAACAAGTGGGACACAATCGTGAAGTGGAACGAAATTTATTGGATAATTTAAACTTTTTTAACAAATAAAAAACTGAAAAGTGGGCCGTGCAATATTATTCGGCCCCCTTGCACTAATACTTTGTAGCGCCACCTTTTGCTGCAATTACAGCTGCAAGTTGCTTGGGGTATGTCTCTATCAGTTTTGCACATCGAGAGACTGGAATTCTTTCCCATTCTTCCTTGCAAAACAGCTCGAGCTCAGTGAGGTTGGATGGAGAGCGTTTGTGAACAGCAGTCTTCAGCTCTTTCCACAGATTCTCGATTGGATTCAGGTCTGGACTTTGACTTGGCCATTCTAACACCTGGATACGTCTATTTGTGAACCATTCCATTGTAGATTTGGCTTTATGTTTTGGATCATTGTCCTGTTGGAAGATAAATCTCTGTCCCAGTCTCAGGTCTTTTGCAGACTCCAACAGGTTTTCTTCCAGAATGGTCCTGTATTTGGCTCCATCCATCTTCTCATCAATTTTTGCCATCTTCCCTGTCCCTGCTGAAGAAAAGCAGGCCCAAACCATGATGCTGCCACCACCATGTTTGACAGTGGGGATGGTGTGTTCAGGGTGATGAGCTGTGTTGCTTTTACGCCAAACATATCGTTTTGCATTGTGGCCAAAAAGTTCGATTTTGGTTTCATCTGACCAGAGCACCTTCTTCCACATGTTTGGTGTGTCTCCCAGGTGGCTTGTGGCAAACTTTAAACGAGACTTTTTATGGATATCTCTGAGAAATGACTTTCTTCTTGCCACTCTTCCATAAAGGCCAGATTTGTGCAGTGCACGACTGATTGTTGTCCTATGGACAGACTCTCCCACCTCAGCTGTAGTTATCTGCAGTTCATCCAGAGTGATCATGGGCCTCTTGGCAGCATCTCTGATCAGTCTTCTCCTTGTTTGAGATGAAAGTTTGGAGGGACGGCCGGGTCTTGGTAGATTTGCAGTGGTCTGATACTCCTTCCATTTCAATATAATTGCTTGCACAGTGCTCCTTGAGATGTTTAAAGCTTGGGAAATCTTTTTGTATCCAAATCCGGCTTTAAACTTCTCCACAACAGTATCTCGGACCTGCCTGGTGTGTTCCTTTGTCTTCATGGTTCTCTCTGCGCTTTAAACAGAACCCTGAGACTATCAAAGAGCAGGTGCATTTATACGGAGACTTGATTACACACAAGTGCATTCTATTTATCATCATCAGTCATTTAGGACAACATTGGATCATTCAAAGATCCTCACTGAACTTCTGGACTGAGTTTGCTGCACTGAAAGTAAAGGGGCCAAATAATATTGCATGCCCCACTTTTCAGTTTTTTATTTGTTAAAAAAGTTTAAATTATCCAATAAATTTCGTTCCACTTCACGATTGTGTCCCACTTGTTGTTGATTGATGACAAAAAATTGAAATTTTATATCTTTATGTTTGAAGCCTGAAATGTGGCGCACTGTACCAGAGGAGCCAACTCCTGGTTGACAGAACCATCGCCCAGGCCCCAACACATGCAGAATTATTCAGATGGCTAAAGGAAGAGATTCAGACCACGAAAGCTTCTCACCATGCGTTGCGGATTTCATTCCAAATCCAGCACCTTGAGACTGTGCGCAAGCTGTGAAGGAGGCCAAAGACTAGTCAGTGTGAGAACCGTAATTCGGGAAGAAACATCCAAACTTCATAACTACAGATGAGGAGGTGCTGGAGGAGAGCCCATCATGGGAGAACAAGCCCCTACACGGCATGTACCACCGGAGCATAACAGAAGTGGCTGATCTCAAGAAGTCCTACCAATGGCTAGAAAGGGCTGGCCTACAGGACAGCACAGAGGCACTCATCATAGCTGCACAGGAGCAGGCCCTGAGCACCAGAGCGATAGAGGCCCAGATATACCACACCAGACAAGACCCAAGGTGTTGGTTGTGCAAAGAGGCACCTGAGATAATACAACACATAACTGCAGGTTGCAAGATGCTGCAGGGAATTGATTGATTTGCCCTTGTTTTGAAACTGTTTTTAGCCGATCAATATCACAGTGACATTTGTTTACTGTTTTATTTGTTTTATGTCTGTATTTGTCTGTGCACACTGGTGACTTTTTGCTATTGTATTCCAATGTGGTTTTGTTACTGCAAATGGCAAATAAACTGAACTGAACTGAACCGGAATGCCTACATGGAATGCAAGTGGCTGGCATAGTGTAAGTTAGAGGAAAACCTCTGAAATCTTGGTCCAGAAATCTGCAGTACTAGGAACAGCAGGACCCTCAAGCTCCCTGGCCTATAGTAGAGAACCCAAGCGTGTTATAACCACCCCCGAAAGGAAAATGTAGTAATTAAAAAATACATAAATATAATATTTCTGTGTGAAGGTTTCGTATTAATACTCATGTTGGTTTCCTCCAGAGGCTTTGGTTTCACCCACCCCCCAAAACATACACCTTGAGTAAAATACTCAAGGTATGGAAGTAGGCAAAATGTTGTAGTAAATGACCTTAACCTACTTCAAAAAATTGCCGAGAATGTTTGCACACTTCTGGTCAATGTTGTCATATGCAATGAAAAAATACCTAGTTTTTCTGTCTGCCACCACTTTCTTTGGCTGCCCAATCAAATACTACACAAACATGTCTCATACTGAAAAGTCAGCTGCTTACGGCAGAAATCCAGACCCTGACGTATTTGAAACCAATTTATAATTGTTGTAAATTTGTGTGGTTCTGACTATAAGGGTAAGTAAAGTGAAATGGGACCACTCACTTTCACACACTGGTCACTGTGAAATTGTGCTTGATCAACTCATACAAATTCAAACATTAACCTTGTGAACAGTTGTGCGCATGCAAAGCCTCTCTATTGTGTTTCTCTGCCCAGTGGGCTGAAAATGCCAATAGCCACAAAACCACAGGAAAATTACATTTTGGATTCATGAATTCAACTCTAATAATAATATCAGCAAATTGGATACAGAAAGTGTGTTGCTGTTTTCTTGAATAATAGAAAAACCCAAGCTAAATGTTGGGTGCGAAGATAACGACTTTTTCCAACAAGTTGAGTTCACAGAAAATTACATAAAAACTATCAGACATGCAGAGAAAATAGACCAAACCTTGAACTCAAAGCCATTATGATTTTAACAGCACAGACCGATTTTCAGGGGTGTGTTTAAGATCTTCAGCTATTGATATACATGCACACACATGTTTGTGGTTCTTGCTCTCTATTCTGAGTTTGAACAGTGACTGAGCGTGACTTTGCAGGGACTTCAGACAGCACATCAGTTTCCATTGCACATTCAGGACAACAGTGTATTTCTCACCCACATTTGCTTCCTTTGCAGACATTATAGTGGCTTCTACTTAGGCCAGTGTTGGAGCTACCTGAAAGGGGCTGGCGAGCTACTGGTAGCTCCCGAGCTACAAGTTGTAAACCACTGGTTTAGGTGATCATTCCTACCTATACAGAGGTTTTATCATCTATAGCGTTTTCACAATCAAAGGATTCCCTAAAAGGCGTTTAGGAAGTTTTAAAGTGGAAATATTGTGCAGTATTTTGGGCAAATTAATAATTTCATGTTTGTTAAATTACATATTAATTCAATATCTAAATAGCCACTGGGGCTAACCTTCAAAATATACCACCCTTCCCTATTGACCCCTTGCATGAGACGTCCCGGCCACGCCCACTCTCCATGACAGTCTTACAGAAAGTCTTACTGTGTAAGGGGATGCATTGTTAACAACATAAAGATAAAGATCATGTGGGGTGAATTCGGGCAAATTGTACATTTCATTTAATTGATATAATGGACTGGGGGCAGAAGGTACGGGTCAACATCCAGTTCGTTTATCTTCTCCAAATACCCCTCTTAATGAGCCCTGACAAGATATCCTACTTTCACCGATAACTTAATCAAACATGTGCTTGAAGCAGCCTCTTCTCGATTTAGGAGAGGAGTCTCATTTTTTAAGAGTTGATGTTCTTTTTGCTCTCGCCGCAATGCTAGCTTCCACCACTTCCGCCGTAACTTCATGCACAATCACGTTGTGGAAAATGAAGCACACAGAGACGGGATCTTGCCGCACCAGAGCTTCTGGAAGTTTATTCGGTTTCTTTCAGGTTTCAGTTGTTTCAGTTTTCTCAGTCAGAACAAAGTCAGGACATGGTTTATATAGTCATTGTTACATCACAGATATGTCACACATCGAAAGACACATGTCGCATCCAGAGACAATCAGAACATATCAGAGTCATAACATGGATACACAATCGGGTCGTTGTAATTAAGTAATGTTTATTTATATAGCGCATTATACAGACCAAGGTCACCCAAAGCGCTTTACAATGTCCAGAGTTTAGACTTTGTTCCAATCATTCCACACACGGTGATGACGGAAGCGAGTTGCCGAACACACTGGTGTATCAGCCCCAATCAACATCATCCATTCACTCTCTCGTTTACATTCACTTGTATAGCTGTCTATTTCCCATAACGTGACTGGATGACGTCGATGCATCTAGACAATACCACCAGAGGTATGTTGTTGATTTCCCATAGAACATATTTTCACTTCACTTACAAAAACAAATGTATGGGCAATATGTTTATTTTAAAAGGCATAACACTTCTGTGTGATGTGAAGTTTGTAGACAGTTTTAACATGGTTAAAGGTAAAAAAGAAATTAAAATTAAATGTGTATAATACTGTATGTCTTCTTCAAGAGATAAAGTGAAAAAAAAAAGACTCAGAAGGATGCAAAAAGACAGAATTGAACCAATGCTATTCTTAAACTTCAAAATGGCCACAAACGATTGTATTCTGAGCATTTTAGCAACAAGTTCAAAGGATTGCTCTCTACTTGATACACAGTAACTGAGAAAGTTCATAGGCCAGAATCTGTGTGTAATCCCGGGCCTTTGAGAGACAAAGGCTCCTGTTCTGTCTGCAGCCACTAATCTGCCCTCCAAAACTACAAAGGCCTGCCTCCCACTCCTATACACGGATTATCATTCACTTATTGAACCCCTTTTCACGCAGAGCAAAGGAGAGCGCCGCAGTGGCATACAGTTTAGGGTTGCAAACTCCACCGAGCCACTCCAGTTTATGTTCTTTCAGAGAAGTAAAGGCGTGATTGAAATGTTAATATCAAGAGAGCTGCAGTCCTATATATTCTCAGTTCGGATACATTTCAGAGTAGAGTGAGAAGAGAAAAAGAAAGGAGGGCATTAAAAAAGTAACACAGAGAGCATGGAATGTGGGGACTGCTAGTAAAGCGCCTTGTGTAATTGGCAAAGTAATCCTTGTAAAATAACCTGGAGAAAGGGGCAGGGCAGTGTTTGTGTGTCCTGAGCATGAGCCTAATTAAAGTCGGATGAAGTGAAACAATTTATTGCAAACATTTCCCATTCAGATTTTAGAATAATTATGTGTTCCACACACAAGTACTGCAGGAAGGACATTGTTTTTAGCAGTGAACTTTCATGAGGACATAAGTATTTTGACCTCTTCTACCGTCTATAGTCATGATAGCCATTCATCATTTTTAAAGCCCTCTTTGCCAAACCTCTACATTCACCTCTCTCCAGAATCCCATTCAAGCAATTTTGCTGCCAAACCTGATTTTTCTTACAGTAGCAGTTTTTTTCAGAGGACACTGATGGAGAAAATCCAGGCACTAACCTGACCATTTCTTGGAGAACACTTATTAAAACACATTACTTTTACATAACATTTAAAACACTGAACATACTTAGCTTAATCTTGTTTGTGTCGAGTTACAACACACTTGCAGAGTAAATGTACCGTAATACAAAACACTGAGTGAGCATCAAGCACATTGGGACACACCTCATGGATATTTAGCAAATTAATTGAGCCAGCGTTCAAAAGGCTCTTTACTTTAATGAATGGCGCAATAGAAAAGAAAGAGGGACAGAAGAGGAGTGTGAACAGGACAAGCAGCCTGGGACCCCCTTGGCTATATCAACAACAGAGCCTGAAATCATTTTTGTGCTGCCATTTCCCTTTGCCAACTGCAATGCATAGAATAAAGCTCGACACTTGTGGTTATAGTGTGTGAACTGTACTTTTTGCCGCCATGTTTTCTCTGTTTCTCACGGGGGTCTGTCAGATGTACGACAGCATGGGGCTGGAGAACAACATTCCCGCACCACTAAGTCAAGAGCAAATCAACCTCACTCAACTCTTCATCCCTGAAGCATCACCCGATGCAGATAGTGTGATGAGTTCTGACTAATTCAAGTTCATTTGATTGGTATGCTTATGTTACAAACAATATATAAAATCCCGAAATGGCATAGGTAATTGTTGTTTGGTTGTTAGCAGGCAGGCAGTCACTTATTCACAATTTGAAATCATTCACAAGAAAGAAGATTTTAATAACAGTTTATTAAGAAATGATGAATTATATTTAATGTATAGAATAGTCAAAGACAATGACTTTATAAGCATAAAGTCTTTAACCAGCCAAAGAGTTGTACCTCTCAAAAAGAGCTTTGTAAAATAATGAACCAGTTTTTTTTTTTTTTATATAATATAAAAACAATAAAGAACTATTACATTAATATGAGTACATTAAAATGGCATTACTCTTCCTTAGGTCACAGTAGCAGAGCTGACACAGGTGTAAGCAAGGATATGCACCTCGTTATAGGTCAGTTATTGTTATTGTTCATGATGATGTTCAATTCAATTAAATGTATTCTTGTATAGCCCTAAATCACAACAGTAGTTATCTCAGAGGACTTGATAAAACCACAAAATCACCAACACAGATCAGAGAATCAAACAGTTCAATGACAAAAAACATGGAACACATAAATATTGATCCATAGGGAGTTGACCAATGTCTATGAATGTTGATGTATGTCCATACATTTTGTAGAATGTAAAGTGTCCTGGATCATCACCACAGTCCTTCTTGTTAGACACTAACTGTCTAACAGACCCTCGGCATCGACAAGGAAAAACTATAAAACCCAGTGGGAGAAAAGTGGGAAACCTCAGGGAGAACCACATTGAGAGAGAGATAAAGGCCATGCAGCGGTTGTACGAGGACAGGTGTATTACAAAAGGAGGTCATTCTGTACTCCACAGGAAGCCAGTGGAGTGACACTGGAGTTATGTGCTCCCTCTTTTTGATCCTTGCCGCTGTATTTTTAACGAGCTAAAAGATCAATAAAGAGGTTTTAGGGCACGCTGCCAGCAATGCGTAACCGTATTAGTTTTTCCGAGTCACATTTGGGAAGGATATTCCTGAGTTTAGTGATGTTCCGCAAGTGGAAGTACGCCGTTTTAGTTGCTTGGTTTAAATAAGCCTTGATGGAGAGTTCCTTGTCAAATATGACACCAAGATTCCTCACAGTGTTTGAGTGATTAGGACCGAGTAGGATCAACTATGTTCATTGATGTTTATTTAATTTCATTTTTGACTATGGATTTGTTTTTATTTATATATAGTCAATAAATTACATTCTAAAAAGTGTGAATAGGAAATTCCATGTTTCCTGTGTAGATTGAAATTAGGACAACTAAAAAGTGCTCAACACGACCCACCCAAATGGTGTCCCTTATTTTCATTATCTCAAGTTGGCAACCCTAGCCACGGGACACCTTCCCACTCTCCTGCCACACAGGCAGTTCACACAGGTCAACATCAGACCCGATGGCCTTGTCCGTCTTCGCATGATGACATTGTCCCAACACGCCGATCCCACCGCTTCAAACGTGTAGGAATGTGCCAACCCTTTATTTCCAACTCTCTCCCATTCTAACTGTTGGGTTAGTGTGTTTTTAGCCTTTTGTAATTGGTCGCCATCTTATTTTTTCTGGGCTTGGGATCCAAAGCAAGCCCTGCATGTGTGGTGTTACGCGCATCCACTGGTTGGCCAGTCACACTCAGCGCCACAATAATTAGCTCACTCGTTTCACCTGCACATATCTGTTCTTTCACCTCTGCTGTCAGAGGCAAGAAAAGCACCTTTTTGTCCGCAATGTACAGAATGCTACAACTACGTAGTTATTGACTTATTTGTACCCTTGAAGAAGATGGACAAAGAAGATCGTGTCTTTAATTCAGACAGAAGACAGGTTTTATTGTCGTCGGTAGAGACAGCACGAACAAGGATGTTACAGAATGCAAGTGATAATATACAGCGGAGGAATGAACACCGTCCAATCAGCTTTCGCCGCGATGCCAGTAGCTTGGCCTTCCGAAATCAAATCATGCTGTGGAAAAGTACTGGCTTTTGCATATTGTTGGAATGATCAGTTAGAACTTTAACCATAGTTGCTTCAAAGTGTCATGAAATCTCTAATCCCGAATGTGGTTTGATTAGCCAGAACCTGCAATTTTATTTTTAACCTTTTATATCAACAAGAGACTGTTGCGCTCACATGTGTTCAGCTATTTCTCACAGTAAGGAGTGAAGGGAATGACAAAAGATGCAGAGGTCTGGGATCATGTCACAGCAGAGGATATTTTGGGTAAAAGACACAAAGTTCAATCTTGAGAGATTTTAACAGAAAAACAGTGGCTTAATTAAAATTGTATAGAGGGATCACATGGTCACGTGACTAGTACTGGCCATACTGAAGGACAAACTAGGCGAGTAACAGCCATTCTAGCTACTTATAACTGGACATTCAAAACTAGAACTCTCTCGAAATACATGAAAACTGAACAAAGAATTTGACAAATCAGCAGTACGTGACCCAAATATATACACAACCTAAATCCATAATCAAATCCTCTGCAAATGCGTCCTATTAAAATTATGATTAATTATAAATACAATTATAATTTATTATTATTAATCATTATTGAAAAAGCTATTCTTGGGTTTCATTAAACTGGCCTGTAGGGGGCGAATGAGCAGAGGTGGGACAACTCAGTTTTGCTCCCATTGAAAATTATGTAAATCTTGTCTGTTTTAGAGTCAAAAGGCTCTCCTCATGTCTTTCTCAAGTGTACACGCACAAAAAAGATGGCATTTTGCCGTGTATATACCCAGCAGACTGCACCGCCAGCTACGTCACGTCCTGTCCAGTGGGGGCGGGTCCCGGCTCAAAAGTGGCCAAAATGACGTGCGCTGACCATAGACTGTATATATTAACGAACGTAGTCACGCCTATCTCCGCTGTTCTAACTAATGAGCCAAAAATTGGGATGTACTGGAGTGATTCAAAATGGCTAACATATTGCATCTTCTTACCTCTTGAAAACACCTTTACAGGATGGTCCAAAAGTTGGCTCTTGGCCCAAAGCCAAGAGCCAAAGTGAATTTTTTTGGACCAGTCTAGTTTACTCGCTGTGAATTTTTGAAGTCACTTGTTTAAATGATTGGGGCTTGTGCCGGCTGACGCATGCACAGATGCGTTTTTTCACATTTTCCAGCCCCCGCGGCCATTTTGAATCACTACATGAAAGCCCAATTTTTTGCCCATTATTTAGAACGCGGGAGATAGGCGTGACTACGTCCGTTAATATATACATTCTATGGTCCTGTCCCATGTTTGTTATTTGCGCCACTGGTCTGACGTCATATGAAACCTAAGAATAGACCCGGCAGACTGCACCGCCAGGGTACGTCACATCCTGTCCCATGTTTGTTATTCGCGCCACTGCCCTGACGTCATATGAAACCCAAGAATACCCATTTTTTTTTTCTGATGAGTTCATAAAAATGCTTATTACTACATACAAATTGTATTATAATCCGTAATTTAATTGAAAACTTGAGCTCATTGATTCAGCTTATGTATGAATTCAGGCCGTATAAAAGTGCGGCTAAGAGACTTAGCGTGACGCTCTTTCTCCTCCACTCACAGAACATGGGGCGAACAAGCCGCATCCTCTAGCCTCTACAGCGCTGGTAAACACTAGGGCTTTGACTTCAAAATCCGATATTCAAATATAATTCGAAAATTAAAAATATATATTTATTCAAACAAATATTACACAGCCCCTCCCCCCTGGACTGCCACCTTAACGTGGTGGGGGAGTTTGAGTACTCGGATGATCCTGGGAGCTATGCTGTCTGGGGCTTCATGCCCCTGGTAGGGCCTCCCATGGCAGACAGGTCTCAGGTGACGAGTCAGACGAAGCGCAGTCCAAAAACCACCATGGATCGCACTATAACGAGAGCAGTGACGTCGCCCGGCATGGCGCAGCCAGGGCCCCACCCTGGAGCCAGGCCTGGGGTCGGGGCTCGTATGCGAGCGCCTGGTGGCCGGGCCTTAGCCCACGGGGCCCGGCCGGGCTCAGCCCGAAGGGATGACGTGGGCAGTCCCTCCTGTGGGCCCACCACCTGCAGAGGGGTCCGTGGTGGCGCGGTGCTGAGAGGACTGGGCGGCAGTCGAAGGCGGAGACCTCGGCGACCCAGTCCGCACACACAACATCTGGCTCTTGGGACGTGGAACGTCACCTCACTGGGGGGGAAGGAGCCCGAGCTCGTGGGGGAGGTTGAGCGATACCGACTAGAGATAGTCGGCCTCACCTCCACACACAGCTTGGGCTCTGGAACCCAACTCCTTGAGAGGGGTTGGACGCTCCACTTTTCTGGAGTTTCCCGCGGGGAGAGGCGGCGAGCTGGGGTGGCCATTCTCATTGCCCCCCATCTCAGCCGCCATGTGTTGGAGTTCTCCCCGGTGAATGAGAGGGTCGCGTCCCTCCGCCTCCGGGTGGGGGACAAGTCTCTCGTTGTGACGGCCTACGGGCCTAACAGCAGTGCAGAGTACCCGGCCTTCTTGGAGTCCTTGGGAGGGGTACTGGACGGTGCACCGCCCGGGGACTCCGTCATTCTCCTGGGGGACTTCAACGCCCATGTGGGAGGCGCCAGTGACACTTGGAGAGGGGTGATCGGAAAGAACGGCCCCCCTGATTTGAACCCGAGCGGTGTTCAGTTGTTGGACTTCTGTGCCAGTCACAGTTTGTCCATCACGAACACCATGTTCGAGCACAAGGGTGTCCACCAGTGCACGTGGCACCAGGACACCCTAGGCCGGAGGTCGATGATCGACTTTGTTGTCGTATCATCTGACCTTCGACCGCGTGTCTCGGACACTCGGGTAAAGAGAGGGGCGGAGCTGTCAACCGATCATCACCTGGTCGTGAGTTGGATCCGCTGGCAGGGGAAGAAGCCGGTCAGACCTGGCAGACCCAAGCGTATAGTGAGGGTCTGCTGGGAACGTCTCGCTGAGCCCCCTGTCAGACGGACTTTCAACTCGCACCTCCGGGAGAGTTTCTCCCAGGTCCCGGCGGAGGAGGGAGACATGGAGTCCGAGTGGACCATGTTCTCTGCCTCAATCGCCGATGCGGCGGCTCGTAGCTGTGGTCGCAAGGTCTCTGGTGCTGGTCCCGGCGGCAACCCCCGAACCCGGTGGTGGACACCGGCAGTAAGGGATGCTGTCAGGCTGAAGAAGGAGTCCTATCGAGCCATGATGGTTCGGGGGACTCCTGAGGCAGCTGTCCAGTACCGGCAGGCCAAGCGTGCCGCGGCCCGGGCTGTTGCAGAGGCAAAAACCCGGGACTGGGAGGAGTTCGGAGAGTCCATGGAGCATGACTATCGGTCGGCCTCAAAGAGATTCTGGCAAACCATCCGGCGCCTCAGGAGGGGGAAGCAGTTCTTTGCCAACACCATGTACGGTGCGGGTGGAGAGCTGCTGACCTCGACTGGGGATATTGTCGGGCGGTGGAAGGAATACTTTGAGGTTCTCCTCAATCCCCCCGTCACGTCCTCTGTTACAGAGGCAGAGGCTGAGGATGTTGGGGCGGATACATCTATCTCCCTGGCTGAGGTCACCAAGGTGGTTGGTAGCCTCCATGGTGGCAAGGCTCCGGGTGTGGATGAGATCCGCCCTGATTATCTAAAGTCTCTGGATGTTGTAGGACTGTCTTGGCTGACACGTCTCTGCAACATCGCGTGGCGATCGGGGGCAGTGCCAATGGAGTGGCAGACCGGGGTGGTGGTCCCTCTCTACAAGAAGGGGGACCGGAGGGTGTGTTCCAATTATCGTGGGATCACACTCCTCAGCCTCCCCGGTAAGGTCTACTCCAGGGTACTGGAGAGGAGGTTACGGCCGATGGTCGAATCTCGGATCCAGGAGGAGCAGTGTGGTTTTCGTCCCGGTCGCGGAACACTGGACCAGCTCTATACTCTCCATCGGATACTCGAGGGTTCATGGGAGTTCGCCCAACCTGTCCACATGTGTTTTGTGGATTTGGAGAAGGCGTTCGACTGTGTTCCCCGGGGTGTCCTTTGGGGGGTTCTCCGGGAGTACGGGGTCGGGGGTCCTCTGCTGAGGGCCATTCGATCCCTGTATGACCGGAGCCAGAGCTGTGTTCGCATTGCCGGCAGTAAGTCAGACCTGTTCCCGGTGAATGTTGGCCTCCGACAGGGCTGCCCTTTGTCACCGGTTCTGTTCACTGTATTTATGGACAGAATATCTAGGCGCAGCCAGGGGTCGGAGGGGGTCCGGTTCGGAGACCACAGGATTTCATCTCTGCTGTTTGCGGACGATGTTGTCCTGTTGGCTCCAACGAACCAGGACCTGCAACATGCACTGGGGCGGTTTGCAGCCGAGTGTGAAGCGGCTGGGATGAGAATCAGCACCTCCAAATCTGAGGCCATGGTGCTCGACCGGAAAAAGGTGCCTTGCCCTCTGCAGGTGGGTGGAGAGGTCCTTCCTCAAGTGGAGGAGTTCAAGTATCTCGGGGTCTTGTTCACGAGTGAGGGAAGAATGGAGCGTGAGATTGACAGGCGGATCGGTGCAGCGTGCGCAGTGATGCGGTCGCTGTATCGGACCGTTGTGGTAAAGAGGGAGCTGAGCCGAAAGGCAAAGCTCTCGATTTACCGGTCAATCTTCGTTCCCTCCCTCACCTATGGTCATGAGCTTTGGGTAATGACCGAAAGAACGAGATCGCGGATACAAGCGGTCGAAATGAGCTTCCTCCGCAGAGTGGCTGGGCGCTCCCTTAGAGATAGGGTGAGGAGCTCAGTCACACGGGAGGAGCTCGGAGTAGAGCCACTGCTTCTCCACGTCGAGAGGAACCAGTTGAGGTGGCTCGGGCATCTGTTCCGGATGCCTCCTGGACGCCTCCCTGGGGAGGGGTTCCGGGCACGTCCCACCGGGAGGCGGCCCCGCGGAAGACCTAGGACACGCTGGAGGGACTATGTCTCTCAGCTGGCCTGGGAACGCCTTGGGGTCCCCCCGGACGAGCTGGAGGAAGTGTGTGTGGATAGGGAAGTCTGGGCGTCTCTGCTTAGACTGCTGCCCCCGCGACCCGACAACGGATAAAGCGGAAGAAAATGGATGGATGGATGGATTACACAGCCCTTAATATTCGAAATGTATTCAAAAACTCTCTGGAACTACATGAAAACTGAACAAAGAATTCTGTCCTAAAATGTTTGTTTCATGTTAATGATTACTTCCGGGTTTAGCGCGATCGCTTTGTCACATTAAAACAGTATTTTTGTCATGAAAACATACACAGATAATTCTGAAAACTTCCATGCATGTGTGTTAAGGATGTATATGTATAATGTATTTCCCGATTAACATTTAAAGGTGTTGACTGATATTTGTGTTATTGAGCGTGGCTAGCTCCGCCAGCTTCACAAGACAGTGAATAACAATTAAAACATTTAATTACAAATATTAAAACCAATGTTAAAATCCAAAAGTGTAAAAATGTTTAACAATAAAAGTAAAAAGGGAAATTCTATGGCGTCAAAATAGGGTCTGCTTAAACGTAACCGTAAAGCAGGAATTGTAAACGTAGGTTGTAAGTATTGTAAACATAAAAAAAATATTGTAAACGAAAAAACTGTAGCGTAACCGTAAAGCAGGAATTGTAATCGTAGGTTGTAGTATTGTAAACATTAAAAATATATTGTAAATTAAAAAAATTAAAACTTACATTTACGGTTCTGATTTTTCATGTTTCGCTTCAAAAGTTACGTTTACGATTCACAAGTTACGCTTACGAGTCAAAACTTACGGTTACGATACATTTTTCATCTGACCCCTTTTTGGAGGGGCGGGCTCAGCGCGCCCATTGGCTGGAGACACCGGATGTTACGTCATCACAAAACCAAAACACACACCATTCAAAATTCAAGTCTCATTCGAACTCTCTACATCGTATGATTGATCACATTTTTTCAACTGGGCTGGCTATTATAGGCTTTCACGTGGTATGTGCACTCTTGTGGACACCCTAATTACACCAGGTCATGTTTAGATCGTGTGAAATATGCTCTCGTGATAACGTCATATGCATATGTTGCCCCCAGGCTAGCCAGCTAAGCTACACCTCGGGACCTTCACCACCACTGTACGTTGTTCACACTGAATGCTTTGTCATGTCAGGATTATCTCCTGCTATCAAAGGTGAATAAAACTATGTCTTTGATTTTTTGTTTGCTTATTATTTACATAATTATAGCGGCTTACCTAATGAGCCCATGCTAGCTAGCAATGAATCTGTCAGTCCATAACCTGTACATAAAGTTTTGAAACAAATGAGGTAACTAGCTGAATGATTAAACAAATCTGTGAAACTTGCTAAATAGTACGTTTCATTGGCTTCATGATATCTTATCAAAATTAACTTAAAGTTAAGTAGCTCAAATCGGGGCTAACCTGTTAAGGCCATTACTTTTACGATATTTGGCTACTGTACCTGTACTGTGTTTGCTAATTTAGGATGGCAACATCCCTAAAATCACACAGAAACTCTGTTTAGTTCTGATCTTGCAGGTTATCTCTGCGATGGGCACCAGCACCACACATTGCAGACCAGCAAGATGTAAAACTGTGGTTTTATAATAATCTATATAAATGTGATGTATTTTCATGTCTTAGGCACCAGGTCTGCAAATTAAGTGCTAGCTATACAGCCTATGAACATGGCATCGGCCACCTGTATCAATACTTTTAGTTCTGTGCCTATCAAATAAACATATAATAGCACTTATTCTCACAGAACAGTGGGTTGTAGATAGGAGTAAATGGCCGTCTGTTACCTGGCCTAATATCTATAACTTCCTCATCCAGACATACAGTGTTTATACCTGACTGACCTCCTCCAGATCTCCACACCTGCCCGCTCCCTCCGCTCCTCCTATCCTCTCCAGCTCTTAGTCCCTCCTGCCCCTCTGCTCCTCCTATCCTCTCCAGCTCTTGGTCCCTCCTGCCCCTCTGCTCCTCCTATCCTCTCCAGCTCTTGGTCCCTCCTGCCCGCCTTTTCACCATGTGGAAGAGAGCTTCTCCAAATCCACCCTCAAAACTCATCTGTTCAGACAAGCCCACTCACTAACATCATAACCACACTCTCCTCTCTCCATGATGCTTTTAACTGTTTTTAAAATACACTTTTTTTACTTGGTTGTAAGGCAACCGTGAGTGCAGAGAAAACAAATTATTAAAAACAAAAAAAACATAGCATATAGATCTATAAATACATACAATTATGTGGACATGTGAAATACTTCCACTCTGGGACTGAGTTCTATGTTTTGAGGCTGATATGCTCCCCAGTCAGAGAGTGGGCATTAAGTCAGTACGTCTACAAAGACTTGGTGCACATCCTTACTCTGAACTGTTCCTGTATGGCAGGGTATGGACATGTAACTTGCTTTTAATGTTCAATTACAGTCTTAACCTGGTGCACACCCATTAACCCCTTTATTAGTGTAATCTGCGTTATGTTTTATGTTCTGCGCTGTCTGAAGAAGGAGCAGGACACAAGGAGGACCACTGAATGACATTTACTAGTAGCTCTGCACAAAATAAAACACATCCACTACACGTCTATCCATGCATTCAGCTCAGCAGTCCCCTCCTCAGATGCAAGGCGCAGTTCTCCTGATAAAGGGAAAAAGCCACATTAATAAGTAGTTACTACATTTTGAGTGGTATACAGGTTGAAAACTTTTGTTCTCCAGTTGTCTTTGTATTAATGGTAAAAAGACAAGTTTGTGATTTTAGCTCTAAAATATTGGTGTGCTCTTCATCCACTCACAGTATCAGTATTGTTGTGACTAGAAGGCTACACAGGCTCACTTATGAACAACTGTTTAGTTAGTTATTTGAAGACTGTTTCTCCTCAGACTAAAACGAAGGAGCCTCCCTAGCTACTTATTTAGCAAAACAGCTAATGTTAGCATTTTAGCAACGTCAGCTGTTTGTTATAGCGGCGCTATAAGTGAGCTGGCTTTAACTTGACTGATCATGATTAAATCAGGTAGCAGCGGGTTCTCTTCTTATAGCGACATGATGTAACCAAGTGATCACTTATGGGTTGGAGTTGGACTTTTTCATTATTAGCTTCTGTAGGACACAGACACTTACCAGCTATGAAGTTTGCTCTTAGCATTTATGTACGCAGGTCTCCGTAGATGGCCTGAAGCCTGTTCTTCGTCTTCTGTAGTAACCAGACTGTAAAGATTGTAGCAACGTGCGTATGTTTTGCTTTTGTGACATCCGGTGTCTCCAGCCAATGGGCGCGCTGAGCCCGCCCCTCCAAAAAGGGGTCAGATAAAAAATGTATCGTAACCGTAACTTGTGAATCGTAAACGTAACTTGTGAATCGTAAACGTAACTTTTGAAGCGAAACATGAAAAATCAGAACCGTAAATGTAAGTTTTAATTTTTTTAATTTACAATATATTTTTAATGTTTACAATACTACAACCTACGATTACAATTCCTGCTTTACGGTTACGCTACAGTTTTTTCGTTTACAATATTTTTTTATGTTTACAATACTTACAACCTACGTTTACAATTCCTGCTTTACGGTTACGTTTAAGCAGACCCTATTTTGACGCCATAAAATTCCCATCGAGGCACGGCACGCCTTGAGCAGGCTCCTCTGATGTGGCTGCTCCTGCACACAAAATACGGCAGCAGGGAAACGAGCCGAAAGGAACGATACAAGAGAACCTGGGTCGTCTGAAAACTTACAGGCAAGGCAGGGTTCCCCCAGAGTTTCCTCTGCCCCTGCGTGTAGTAAACCTCATGGTGTTCTTGCTAAAGGCTCACGGGTTCTGCTCTGGCTGCTTCGGGTGAGTCCTCCTGCTCTGCCGTGCGTCTCTGTGTGTGTGTGCGTTCCCAACTCTCTCTGGCCATGGCCTGGCCGCCGGCCGCCTTCCCACGGAACTCTCTCGCTCTCCGGCTTTTCCCCCCATGCTGCGCTCTCCAGGTGCTTTTATCGGCTGTGTTGATTGCTCCCGCAGGTGTCTTGATTTGGTGCTGATCAGGGGTGACGTGTGCGTGGTTGTGAGGGCATACACAGATACAATGAACACTTTTTACAAGATAAATCAATCACAAGTTGTATTTATTTTTTTTCCATCAATTTATTTGGAGGACAATGATACAAGTCAAACATGTCTCTTACTAATGTCCTGTATGTGCTCTACAACATGTTCCCCGCTGTGGCACGAATAAAGATCTATCATCTTATGTCTAATAAGATGATAGATCTTATTAGACATAGTGAAAAAGAGTCAGTTGCGTTTTTCACTATTTCCCCGGTTTGGCTGTGGACAGAAAAGCCACAGAAAAGTGGACTATTGCTAATGCGCTAATGCTACCAGCAAAATGTACTTTTAAATCTGCTCCAGTGTGAGGGGATGCATTGTTAACAACATAATGATAAATATCATGTAGGGTGAATTTGGACAAAATTAGACATTTAATTTAATCGATACTGGGGGGAGAAGGTACGGGTCAACATCCAGTTCGGCGATCCTTATCTTTTCCAAATACCACTCTTTGTGAGCCCTGACCTGATGTCCTACTTCCACCTATAAAGTAATCGAACATGTGCTTGAAGCAGCCACGTCTCGATTTAGGAGAGGAAGCTCCGTTTTTAAGAGTTGTAGTCCGTTTTGCTCGCGCCGCAATGCTAGTTTCCAATACTTCCGCCGTAAGCTCATGCACAATCACGTGACTGGATGACGTCGATGCATCTGGTCAATAGCTCCTTTAATGTTAACGGTTACTTCCGGGTTTACTGCGGTTGCATTTGGTTGCATTAAAACAGTTTTTTTTTGTCATGAAAACGTTAACCGATAATTCTGTATAAAGAATGTATATGTATAATGTATTCTCTGTGTTGATTGTTAATTGTGTTTATTGTTACACCATGGATCTATGTGTCTACACTAGCGTAGAAATAAGGAAATTATCTTCAAATCAATGGAGCACTCAGTTTCTATTGTGAGGAGCCGTATATTTTTAAAAATAAATATATACGGGGCACCCTGCCTAGAAACTCGGCTCAGTCGTTCACACGTCTGCTGCGTCTGCTGGCCTCCCCAGGCAAGGAAGAGACGCCTGAGAGCTGGGTGAGGCCCTGTTCGAGAGCAACCCCATGTTCCTGTCAGACTGTAAAAGTTTATATTACCCTTAAACTTCTGATTGTTTCTGATTAACATTAAATGCGCCACCAAATTAATCTCACTCAGCAGAAATGAAATGATCCTAGCATACTCAGACGTTCTGGGGGCTGTTAGGGTTTTTTTTCTTGCCATTTCTTTCTCGTCTTTTGGAGATTTCTTCTGTTTTGGAGCCATGTGAAGTAAGGACAGCTGGCATTCGGTTAAATAACTTATTGTCCCTGTCTCCCCCTATTGCTGCAGCCAAAAATGGCACAACAATTGACCATGTTTATGGTGCACCCCACTTCCACACTGCGTTTGCTTGCAATTAAAATATGGTGGATGCCTCGCCACTTAAAGCCCTTGTGACGTCACGCGAGAAATCTCTATATTGGTTGGCAATTAACTGACATTGTATAGTGTATTACATAAGACACTGAAGACAATATTTGCAAGATTGCATTTATTGTTGTTGTACAAGAAATGTGGTTAAGATCTGGCGCTTGAACCCCCGAAGAGCAGGGCACGATGACTGCAGAAGAGGAAATTATAATAGAAATTTTGAGATGAAATTCCTTGGAGCCTTGGCTCTGGTGGTAGTAGTTAGAGAAGGGATGAATGAAAACTGCTGCTTGAATTGAAGCTTCCTCGTGATATGAAGCTTGATGCAGGGCAATCCTTGATTGCGGCCAGGTGAACATTGGAAGTCAATCATCAGTCAATGATTGACAGTGAATGATTCCAACAGGGAGAAGGACTTAAGCTCTTCCTGACTTCCAGTCTGAATTTCAGTCTGGAAATGTTTTGACGTGTAATTGCAACAAAAGTGTCATAAAAGATTAATTGTAGAGTTATATTACTATTTTAGAGGTAAAATCTATATCAACCCTCAATCATGGGCGGGCACCATTTTGAATATTTGTGCAAAACGAGCTCCGCATTCCCACTTTTCAATCTATTTTTACGGAGGTACTGAGAATTAATATACCCACTTCCAGACTGCATTTGAACAGACTCTAGAATGCCCTGGCTGGTCAGGCAACCGATATGGTTCACATTACAGTGTTTGATGACTCCATCTCTGGCCTCTCTTCTCCTTCACATTTTAACTACTGTTTGATCCTCTGTCTGGTCCTGATCATGCTATGGCTCGGAAAGTTTGCCTGTCACCGCCTAGTGCTGGTTCTGGGACTGGGAGTATGGGTGACGTTGCATTTGCTGTTTCAGACTTGAGCTTATATATTGTTTTTTTGGGACAAATTAGTAAAAAATAATCTGCACACCTAGTGTTCAGCAATAGCTTCAGTTTGGACAAAATCATAAAAATGAATAATACTGTCGTGTTCATTGTGGATCCCAGATTAACCGTTTGCTGTGGCCTCGAAGGCTCTGTCTCTATGTGAAGAGGTGAGCCAACAAAGTCCAGAAAAAAACCTTTTAGATAGAGCAGTGCTTTACAATAATGTCTTCAAATACACTACAGATCTATATGCCAGACACAAACAAAAGCCACTTCATAAATCCAGCTAAAAATACAGAGATGGCAGAAGGCAGAGTTAGAAGTTGTTTCTACTCAATGTATTAAAGTACTGTGGCTTTATCATTGTTCACTATGAACTTACACTATAAACTAGAAATTAATTATTGGATTTATGTAAATTAATACCACATAAGCACAAAATTCATAAAACACAGGTTCCCCAAATGCGATTAATTAAAAGAAGAGGAAATGGGTGAACCCCAAATTATACACTAAGACAAGAGGGGATGGACATAGTAGTAATGTAAAGACCAACTGTATGACTGCGAGGAAAATGGAAGGTAGTAACAGCATAGTAGTATATATTGTGGTATATTATTTCCTCAAATTGATCCCTTGTTCTGTGCTAAGCAATCATCCAACATCCAGTGCCTTCGACCCAAGAGTACAGGTAGCATTCATGACAAAAATAACACACTCATGACATGAGGGGTCAACCATGCATTACTAGAGCAAAGTTAAGGGCCTATTCAACTTGGAATCTACCACTCAACCTCGTGAGTCGATATGCAAATGTTGAGAAACAAGAAAACAACTTTTACAGACGTTTAGTCCGTTGGAATAATAGAACAAAAATGCTTTTACTTGCTTAATTTCCATTCAATTTATTCATGAATGTTTAGAATGTGTGCAAAGTCACAACAATTGACTGGCTTAAGGCTTAAGGCTGTTTTTCAATAAGACAAAGACTGTAAAGAAACTAGTACTGCCTAATTACCTACAGTAGTTTCAGCAGAAGAGGGGCATGTGATGGTCTGACAGTTTGGGCAACAGTGGGGTGCATTACTTTGTGTCTGGCGATACGATAAGTATCACAATACATAGGTCATAGTACGACATAACATCACAATACAGCAATGGCATTGTCTCACTAGTTTAGCTGGAGTATAAGTACAGGACAAGTACATCCCTTACATGCGGCCAATTGCTCATCCACCCAAAGTACGCTGTAAGCATATTTTTTTCTGCGTGAGATGTGCTTTTAGATACACAACACATAAATACGCTTATGTAGGCATCAAGTGCTCGATCTGCACTTGTTGCCCATTACATTTGATTTACATATTAGAAAGGGGGCTGGCAACTTTGAAAGAGAGATATTTTTCTCTCAAAGTGTGGCGTCTGACCACAGAGACCATGAGGACAAACGCAGACAATAGATCTCTGGGCTACACTGTCCTGTACACTTCGACTTCACTGAGGCGTATACGTGCGGACAGGTGTGCGTCTCCAGCTGCTCATGTGATGTGTTACTCTAGAAGAGCTGCAGAAATCCATAGCTCACCTGGGGGAATATGTACATAGGACAACTATTAGTCATACACTACACAAATCTGTCCTTTATGGAAGATTGGTAAATAGAAAGCCAGTGTTGAAATATATGTCCAAGAAGAGTGGGACACACTATGTGTGGTAACACTGCTCATCACACTATCCCCACTGTCAAATTAGACAGTGGTAGCATCATGCTGTGTGTCTACCTTTCAAGGACAAGAGTAGATGGGAAAGTGGAGGAACAATCTAGGAACAAAAGCTATTCGTGAAATACTCTATTATAAGTCTATGCTGAGTCCAAGTACATTCTCATTGTATTCTTCTTTAATGTTTGGCAAGTAGAATTATGAATGTTTTTTTACTCTCCAACATAATTACAAATGTAATTGTTCTCCGCTGCTCATGTTAAATACAGTTAGACTCACTTTCTACCATTTCGCAGAGTGCACGCAACCAAAGGGACCTGGATGGTTCCCTCAATAGGTTTGTGCAAAAATGACAACCTATTGCTGCCGACCCGAAAACTCAAGTGACCTCACGTAAGGAATAATGATGTTCTTTGTTTTCACATAGCAATGCAATCAATTGGATAATTGCAGATGGGTGAATAACATAAGATTTTCAAACTAAATTCCAATCCGTGCCAGTGAAAAATCCAGCAATCAGTGAATAATTAAGTGATGGTCTTGAGCTGTCCTTTAGCTGTTTAAATCATGCCTGTCAAATCACAGATTTTAGCAATGAAAAGGGCTGTGTGTGCAGCAGTTTTTATTTGATTTGATATAATGAGGTCATGTGAGTTTGGAGATAATGGAAGTCTGTTGTGATCTGTCCGGTGGGACGTGGATTGGCCCGTTAAACTTTATTAGAGTAAGCAGGCTTCCTGAGACTACAGCACATTTAGAGCGGAGTGAAATACACTTCAAATTCACACCAGTAAACACAACAATATGAGCCTGTTGGGTGAATGTGGAGGAATGAGAGGACATTGGGATGAATCAGGTGTTTGCCTGGCTGTGGAGAACAAATGAAATAGTTAAAACATTACAGCAAGAGCATGATCTTAATTCTGCAATTCTCAGAGAGATTTAAGGAATATTCAAATATAACATCCGCAAATGTTGGACCTTAGTGGAATACATTCAGGAGCTGTATGGCTTCAGGGTAAGTCAACTGCCAACAATGATGGAAATTGATAATGACAAACTCTTTCTTTTTCTTTTTTTGTTCGTTATTTTAACTCTGACAGAAAAACGCAAACCCACTTTAACAGTGTTTTTCTAATCGCACGATTAGCGTCTTTTTGACTAGAAACAAAATAAAGTGAAGTGTAAAGGACTGTACAGGCCAGATGACTGCTATATGTGTATGTCCTCATTGTCTCTTTGGGCTAGTTTGGTCAGACGTGAGACTTTATGAAATAAAAAATGATGTCCAGGATTACTATCAAGCCTGCCAGCCCTCCTTCTAATGTTTAATTAATGTGGATCTAATGTTCTAATGTGGAGCGTATAGTGTCAAAGACCATTAGCACAGACCTATTCCCTATGTATTTTGACTGAAAGCTGCGATCTCTGGGCGCAAAAATATTTTGGGCTGTTGAGCACTTGGCACAACACCGCCGTGCATACCCTGGGCCAGCCAGCCTTTCCGCAAGATTCAAGAGATGCATGTGGTGTGTAGAGGACATAAGGTACTGCAGGCGTTGGAGAAAACAAGAGCAGTTGCGCACACTGGTGCTTTCTGGACATCCATCAATAATCTATCTCGAGGTCACAGCCCAAACCAAGGGATGTTTAGAATAGATTAAAATGAGTTAACTATGGCATTAATGTGATTCATTGCAATTATGTATTGTATATTATGTGAAATTAATTTTATAACAAACATTAAAAATAAACATCTTAAACAAATGTTAATTAACAATGGGGAAACAAGTTTATAATCATCAGTTCAAACTTTCAATGTCTTGATTAGCTGCTGCATCTATCACTTTGTGTTTAGACAAGACCAATGATTCTGGTGAAAGATTCAATGGGGTCAGTACAGAGTACAGGTTCACAGGAGACAAAACAAACGTAATTTTCTATAAAAAAATTCTGGCATTAACTTGGTTGAGTCATTCGTCAGACACTTCTTCACAAAGTCATATAGCTTGTGATTTTGATGGACCTTTGACAAGAAATATGTATATTGTATCACTTGGGTGTTTGAACTCACCTGTTCACTCACCAGTCATATTTTACCCCTCGGGCTGCTCAAGTTAGGAAAAATCATCAATATTCAAGTTCAATAAATAGAACGCACATTAATTCAAGCTGCATATGTGCATGTTGTAAGGTAATCTAAATGCCATGAGAAGCTCAGAGGAACGAATAGATTTAACTTTTAGAATTTGCGCAACTCATTAAAATCTTGGTATCTCATCTCACAGGAGGCAAGCCTTTAACTCTTACCTTACCTCCAATTACATTTCTGGTGCCTACCCCAAAATGTGATCTTTATTCAAATTTGTGTTTTAAGACTCACAAAGAGGATACTAAAGTGAATATTTCCTTCTGACGTTGACAAAATAGCGTGACAAAAGCGCATGCTATTGCTTACCTTAGGCCCCGTTTACATGGACACGCTGCGAAGCTAGTAACCTGGCAAAAGCCAGATTGATGATTGTGTAGAACTCTAACGCGTTCTCCGCGATATCAATCTGGGATTTCTCCCGGAGAATCCTTTCGGGGAAAGGAGGGGTAAGCAGCAGAATACTTGAAGCTGATTGGGCGAAGTGACGCTGTGTGCCCGCCTACCAAGGTTGCCGTCCAGAAATGTACAAAGCGCCTCTCGCTGTTCATCTTTCAAAAAAGAAATTGGAGATTCTGCTAAAACTGACTTTGCGTCCGTCCTCCTGCGTAGCCATGTTTGTTTTGCTTCGGCCCGGCACTTCTTGCTTTCGTCAAACCCGGCTATCCCGCCCTAAACCCCCAGACTGGCGCGTGATTGGCTCGCACACCCAGTGGTTCGACTCGAAAAGTGTAAGCGGGAGCGGTACAAGATGTATTCTCGAGTGTTTGTGAACTCACAAATACCGCGAGAATTCAGCTTGCAGGCAAGGTTACGAAGCTAGTGCAAAACGTCTACACAGCAACAAAAAGCAATGTAGTTCTGGCGCCCGGCCAGTAGTGGGCAGTGAAACATTACAACGCGACAGTCGTGATCCCCAGCTGTATAATCATTTCCTCAACAATATCCTCCTCAGGCAACCGCAAAGACGTGAAAGAATGCACCAACATCATTCTTGACCATTTGAGGCTAATCCTAAACCATTTCTGGAAAAACCAATATTATGTATATGGATTATTTCCTATGAAATTTGTATCCATTCCTTGACTATCAACAACATTTCTGTATTATTTATTGTGCTTTGTTTTGTCAATTAAGATTTATAGGTTTGCTGCCCCTGCTTTAAAGACAAGCAAGAGACATCACAAGGCTTAGTTATATTTTTTGAAAATAGGAATTCTGGTTTAAAGCCAGTAAAGAAATTTAATTTTATACTAAGACTCAGCCAGATTTAAATAATGCATCGTGCGAACCAGAAAAGTTGCACATGTAAGATGGTATCAGAGTACTTCTACGAGTATTTTTTAACGCACATTCACCAACACAGTATTGCTGTTGAACTAAGGCAATCTGATCCCCAAAACAAACAAAAAAAGATTATAAGACTTTTCAGGCCTTGTCCCTAAATAAGCCTTAAGTGGTTTTAATGCCATGGTCTCCTCCATCTGTGTTTACTTACACAGTAGTTGTGGATTCAGCAGCATCAGGTGCCGACTGCTGTGTCTGCATTATCTCAGAGACTCATTCGTACTCCAAGATCTGGGAATCATTATATCTCATAAACATAACACTCTGCCTTTATTCATTTATCATGTATACTTTTTTTTCCCACTTTATAAATGTATTTGTTTGCTCCTCCGGTAATTATGTATCCAGCAAAGTAGACATACATACAGTGGCTTGCAAATGTATTAACACTTCTCATCAGTCAACTGTATAGTGAAAAGTGGTGCTTCAGTATTCATACAACATTATGTAATATTGAAACCTCCTTTTGGTGCAATCTCACAGCAGAAAGTCTTTTGAGATATAACTGAAGGTTTTGTCTGTCCAATGTTTTTCAGGACACAGTAAATAAGAAACTGTTGGACAGCCAAACATTTTTATTGAGATTCACCAGACATTTTAAGTATTTCAATTATTTTCTTTCCCAATGGATTATATTCATTTAACATTAGGGTCACTCTCCTCTGTATGCATACAGTGGGGCAAAGAACATGTGCAAATTACCTATCCTTCTTCAATAAAAAGGAGGGGGCCTTAATTTTTATCAGGTACACTTCAACTGAGCGACAAAATGGGGGAAAATCACATCGATATATTATTAAACAATGGTTCAATTCAACTTGTAAACACGTTCCGTTGGTCTTCAACAGGTTTCCACACACTGTAGCAGGTGTTATGGCACATTCATCCTTGCAGATCATCTCTAGAACTATGAGGTTTTGGGGCTGCCGTTGACAAACACAGACAGCCCCAACGACATTTACACTCTCTCATTTCATCAATCTCTGCCTCTCCTTCCACAGATTATGATATTGGGTTGAGGTCTGGAGACTGGCTCTCCAGGACCTTGAAATACTTCTTACGAAGCTATTCCGGGGCGGTGTGTTTTGGGATGGTTTGTCATGCTGGACGACTCAGCCACATTTTGTCTTCAATGAAGTCACATATGGAAGGTTTTTTTTTTCTCAATATCTCACAATACATGCCTCAATTCATTCTTTTTTTTTTTTTTACTATGAATCAGTTGTCCTATGTCTTTTGCAGAAAAGCAGGCACAAACCATAATGTTTCCACCCCCATGTTCCACAGTGGTCAGGGTGTTCTTTGACTGCAGTGCCTAATAAGTTCCCCTGATCGTGCCACGGCCCTTCTTAAGTTTTCCAACAACCTTCTGATCTGATGATACAGAAGATGCCTATGAGAATATCACGTGGACCAAAATATAAGGGAAAAGACAGAGGAACAACAGAGTGCGGCGGCCTGTGCAAAATCTCTGATGTGACACAGTTGCACTGTTTATAAAGTTTAAATAAAGTTTATATTCAATGTCACACTGTCTAACGCAGGGGTGTCATTCATGCTGCCCGCGGTTCATTTATGTGAAATGATAATAATAATAATAATTTTAAAAACCTGCACAACCCTTCTCTCAGCAGCTAGTCGAGTGCGTCTGTGGCTCCACCAGAGCGTGTTCTGTGACTGACAGTGACACCCTCAGCAAAATGTCTTTGTTAAAAAGCCGAAAAGTGGACATCGAGTGTCAAGTTTTTCTAAAAGAAAGTGGACAAATTCTTATTTGTTCGCGAAGGAGAATGAAACCCCGGTATGCTTGGTGTCATGCAACAAGTGGCAGTGCTGAAGGAATATAATCTTAAACTACGAGAGTCGGCAAAAAATATGGCACTTTGAGCGGAGAATTGAGAAGACAGAAGAAAACGTGTCTGGCCCTGAAGAAACAGCAGTCTGTTTGTGCCCAGAGCGAGAGGTTAGTGATGCTACCGTAAAGGGAAGCTACCTGAGTGCTAACAACATAGCATTAGCATCGCAGCCGTACAGTGAGAGAGAGTTGTTAAAACTCTCATACAGGCTGCAGACATGGTCTGAGAAAAGACACGCTTTTACCAACATCATGTTGCCATTGATAAGAGACTGATGTTACTGATGTTGCATGTTCATTTGTGGTGTTACTGAAACTTTGACTATCACAGAGGAGATTTGAGCATTGGTGCTGGTGCTGTTGCGCTGGACAGAGGTGTGGACTGGTCCTGCTCTCTCAGCCTGGTACCGACGGTAAAGGCAGGTGTTCTGACAACGCCGCAAATGGAGGTGATGATTTTTGGCCATTTGACTGTACTTAACACTGCAGTCATTAAGAATGGATCACGTTATGGAAGTTGTTTTGTTCATTTCAACTGAATCATGATCAGTTTGATGCTTTCTCTGTGACAATAACATAACCGTGGACCTTACCACACTGAAGAGGGTTAAGCTGAGGTGCTGTGTTAAAGTGCTTTTTTTGTATCTACCTACTTTACCTTAGTGATCAAGTTTTCTCTGTAATGAGCCTTAAAACGAAACTAGCATACAAATATTAATATAAATATTGTGAAATACCATTTAGAATGTAATATTGTAAATACATTACATTATTTGCACTATGAAAAATTTAAGTTTGTAACAGATTTACCGTTAAAACTGAGCGAGTATTAAAGGACAGTGTTTTAAAGGAACTTTTAGATAAATGTGTTTATGTGCACAAAAAGTTGGACTTTGTAATTTCTTTGGGTATTTTTGTAGAGCATCTTCTGGTGCGGCCCAGTTGAGATCCAATTTGGTTGTATTTGGCTCCCGGACCAAACTAATTTTGACACCCCTGGTCTAACGCACACCTGAGCCATAAACATGTGGTGGCACGTACATTATGAGCCACAGACTCTGATCTACAGCCAACAGCGCCACTGTGGTTCACCTCAAGAACGCCTCGCTGAGATGCAGCTCACTTTTTGTGTGACAAGAAGCATTGTTGATAAGCCACTGTATTTTATCTTCTGATTTGGCATCACACACAAGTCCATGCTGGCCTGTGAGCCAAGTATGTTGACTTCCATCTATTCAACGTAAGTGGTGTTTATCAACTTTTTATTTGTATTGTAGAGACTGATCAGCTTTATACAGTTTAGTCAAAAGTTCCAGGCCACAATAGCTTCATGAAGAAACGGTTTTGAACTTTTCCACTGTGATATAAGCAGAGTGCTCTCATCTGAATCTTTTAATTGTTTGCATTGTTCTAAGTTACTACATTTGAACAAATCAGTCTTAGTCCAAAGTTTATTTTATTGGTTAAGTTGCTATTTTCACTGGTCTATTAAACATAATACTGGGGTTGTGCAAGAATATGATTGCTATTTTGTCTCACTATACTAATTGCTTCCAGATTGTTTGTTTTCAAAGTTTGTTGTTTTCCGTCACACGCGAGCATCACCCTTGATTCAATCCCTGTTCATTCACAAAGTTATCGTAGGATCCTGAGAGGCATTTTTTTATTCAGTATAAAGTATATAATTAGTCTGGATTCTTCATGAGACTCCCCACGTTGCTCTGGTGTTTGTGTATGTGTTGTCATGGTGATGCCACTTTTGTCTTGGCAACTGTATCGACAAAAGTGAACACACCACCACCCATCCTTTTCCTGTTCCTCCCTCTTTTTTCTTTATGATCATGTTTTTCTTTCTTTTGTATTCTTGTCATCAAAATGTTCAAGTCCTCCTGCTTAAACCTCAAAGAAAATATAGGGATTTCTAAAAGATGACTTTTTTCCCTTTTCGTGAGGTCAGCAGGTCACTTCCAGACTCTCTCTCCAGGAACTCAATTTCCCATCATGCACCATCATGCTGAGCTTAAACCGCCCGCTTGCTGTGCAGGGGTAAAAGGTGCCAAGCGAGTGATGAGATTTGACAGATTGGGGAAATAACATGATCTTTGCAGGGACAATGTATGCAATGAGATGTGAAGAAGAAGGTTATGTTAAGGCCTAGTAGAGGTATACGGACTTTCCCAATCATGGCCCGCAATGTTTCTTCCAAAAACATGTGGTCTGCATTTATTTTTCAAGAGGGAGATGGACAAGATCACACACATAGTAGTATAGTGGGATAAAATAATCCATTTAAAGTCTATGCATAGGCATTTCACACACCCTTTCAAAACTATTAAAGTTTAAGAGAGATTGAACAATAAAAAAAATCTATTCAACATGTGTCTATTCAAAATGTGTACAAATAGTTTAAAACTGCTTCATGACATATTTCTGATGATGTGTTGATTAGCAAGATACTCTACCCACACAATTCTCTCATTGTTTGGGGTGCAACTGTGGACGGTCTGCCCACCTTGTTGAATTGTCATCACATTGTAAGGCAATAGCCTTGGTGTTACCCAAAACTGATTTTCTAATAGGGCTTTTCCCAGGTTTTCATCACCTCACCACATTCATCTGGCTTCACTCAGCTGCTGACTTAACTTGGTTGAAGTTTTGTTCTTCTGTCTTTTATTATCTTTCACGTTTTCAATTTGTTAAAAAAAGGGGGAAACCCAGATGTTTTGGCATAATTATATCTGTTAATCCACCAACGCCCCATAACAAACATTCTCATGATCTGTCCAAAAGGTCCGACCGTGTCGTCACTTCTCATAATGTAATCCTTCACGAGGAGAAGCCAAACTTGTCTCATGTCATGATGGATTGGTAAGTCATGACCTACTTGTGTTTCATATGGTACTTCAGTATTTCAGTTATTTTATGAAGGTTGTTTTCCCCCATAAGAAAAAAATAAATCTAACACATCTTGTGCTATCAAACAATTAAAATATTTTATTTAAATTAATCGCATTAATGCATATAGGCATTTATGGTCTATATATTTATGTATGTTTTATTCGTGTGGACTCAGAGAGTCTGATGGATGTGATAGGGCTTTGTCTCACAGTACTTTCAGTACTTTAAGTACTTTTTTCACTTCTAGAACGTCCTTGTGCATTGACTGAATGTGAAGACACATGAGCGCTTCCCTGTTTGCTGCAAATGTATCATAAATTACATGTTAAAATTAGTTTCCA
This sequence comes from Knipowitschia caucasica, assembly GCA_964034765.1. NCBI lineage: Eukaryota > Metazoa > Chordata > Actinopteri > Gobiiformes > Gobiidae > Knipowitschia > Knipowitschia caucasica. Next base: position 25,999,465 of record OZ035825.1, read on the forward strand.
TCACTTTAATACCCGTTTCGGGGATGCAGTAGTCTGAGCAGAGGCGTCAAAATTCCATATCTACGTAGTCTTCCCCAAACTAAGTTGCTATTCAATTCAACAAATATGAAGTAATAAAATAAAAAACACAATAACATGCATGAAATGAACAAAAGCATGGAGGCTGTCCCTAATGCTGCTCCCAGGAGGGAAAATATATTATTTAAGAATAATAGAAACTATTAGGACATACTCAATTTCATGTATTCTGGCCATACCTGCATGTGAAAGCCAGATCCCGTCAGACTTCTGAAGCTAAGCAGAGCAGGGTCTGGTTAGTACTTTGATGAGAGACCCCTGGGAACACCAGGTGCCAAACTGTTGTTGTGTCCTTAGGCAAGTCACTTCACCCACACTGATTAGAATGAATCTGGTGTGTGCATGAATGGTTGGTGGTGGTCGGAGGGGCCGATGGCACATACTGGTGGCCTCGCTTCTGTCAGTGTGCCCCAGGGCAGCTGTGGCTACAGTAGTAGTTTATCACCGTGTATGGAGTGAATGAATAATGACATGTGAAGCGTCTTTGAGTGTCCTGAAAAGCGCTATATAAAACCGATGCATTATTAAAGCACATGAACGGTATGTATACTATAATCATAAAGCCATGAAGACATGTCCTCTTGACTGTCTGCCCACTGCTCAGACAGGCCATTCCATCTGCATATTGGAAATTCTTTTGTAAGTAACTAAACTTTTTTCAGTTAGGAGTAGAATTGAAAGATTAGGAAAAACTGTATTATTCCTTTTTACTTTGTTGTACTATTATTGTACAATAAAATAACCTACTCTTACCTGTTAAAGGAGATATACCCGTTTCTGCAAGGTTTGAATGTTTAGCACCGCCCCCAACTCACTCACAGGTCTCTCATTTCCCCTACGCTCTCATCTAGTTTTATTTGCGATCCGATACATATGCTAACATTAGCATTAGCGCAACTTCTTGTAAGCTGTACAACGATCACAGATGAAATGGTACAAAAGCAACGTACTGCTAACACAATATATAAGTAAAAGAATACCGCTAGTTTCGCGTCAGAATGTATTAATTTAAACATTAGAATATATTCCAATATTTAATTATAATTTAATATACAGTTCCTCACAGCACCAGTAAAACGCCCCATTGACTTGAATATAATTTCAAACCAATAATGACCGTTGCACTTTGGCAACGCAATCTCTGTTTGTAATAGGAGGATCTTTGTTTACACTCGCGTGCGCATGCGCCCCTCGCCGGGTGGCAAGAGGACAGAGCGGCACATACGCATGAATGCGACGAGTACTTTTAAAAGACTCAGTGGGCGAATAGCACTGTATATAAGTACTTTAAGGAAAGAAGATCAGAGGAGATATAAAGACAAGCTAAAATTAAGTATATGAGACCGAACTGAACAAATTCAAAGCCCATATGAGACCTGGGATGACAAGAAGAAACATTGCTCAGACTCACCTCTGTCTTGGCACCGATCTGCTGGGACTGGGACTCGGAGACATTCATTCTTACTTCATAGAAAACCCGGGACCCTTCACTCAAGGAGGGTCCGTGGTGAAAATCCATTTCTCGGGTTATTCAACACGGCAAAGTGGCCCGGCATTTCGCCACACATTAAAAGCGGGTTGCCCCTTTTTCTGTTACTTACGGAAAAGGTGGAACAGGAAGCCGCGGGGATGAGCAACTAAAATGCAATGTTTAAAATTAATCATTACCCTAGGTAACAGCATAAAAGGGCAACCCCTTTACCATGGCCGTTTTTTGCTGTTTATTTCCAAAAGAATTAGAAAAAAAACGTAATCTGTCCCCAGCAGGCCGTACAACCGACCACACAACAAGAACGAACCATTTGGATTTGGTAAAACCTCTTTCCAAACGTCTAAAAACTCTCTAGCATCCAGGTAGCTTTCTATGCTGTATTGCCACACAGTCACGTGACCGGCGCGGAAAACAACGACGTCACTCCAAGATCCTCCTATTCAGGTGTGTAAAATACTGATATTACTCCACAAGTACAACAAGCTTTCAGCCTGTCACTACTTCTGCAGAGAAGCTAGCCGAGCTAGCCGAGCTAACCACGCTCAATAAACAAATATCTATCAATCAATCAACACCTTTAAATGATAATCGGAGAATACATTATACATATACATCCTTAACACACGTGCATAGAGGTTTTAGGAATTATCTGTTAACGCTTTCATGACAAAAATACTGTTTTAATGTGACAAAAAGCGATCGCGATAAACCTGGAAGTAACCATTAAAATGAAACAAACATCTTAGGACACATTTGAAGAGGATCTGATTATGGATTTAGGTTCGGTATATAAATGGGTAACTCACCGCTGATGTTCATAATTCTTTGTTCAGTTTTCATGTAGTTCAGAGAGTTTTTGAACTAGCTAGCTAGCACGTCTCGGCGAAACCTTTGGGAACTATTTTATTTGCTGTCATTAAATACATTTTGAATATTAAGGGCTGTCTAATGTTCGTTAAATGTATATATATATATTATTTTTTTGTTTTGTTATTATTATTTATTTTTTATTGTTATTATTATAATTTTTTTCAAATTATATTTGAATTTTGAAGTCAAAGCCCAAGACTATTTAGTAGCGCTGTAGAGGCTAGAGGACGCGGCCTGCCAAGTCTCTCCTCAGCACGTTTCACGGCCTGAATTCATACACAAGCTAAATCAATGACCTCAAGTTTTCAATTAAATTACGGATTATAATACAGCTTGTATGTAGTACTAAGAATTTTTATGAACTAATTAGAAAAAAAAATCGGGTATAACTTCTTTAACAAAGGTTTTTGTGTTTTAGAGGATTGTTCACCTCGGAGAGCATTTTTCACGTTGAGGAGGAACGTATTGTTCAATTTTGACGTCTTAATCCAGCATGTAATCCCTTATTTCTGACAATATCTCTCTTGATTTGTCAAATAGATATAGTGCCTTGTCTGCTAAAGTGTATTTGTATATAGTCATGTAAATCCTGTTAGACGCGTGCATGTGCCAGACTCCCTGAGCTGTGAATATTCATGGGTGGCTATAAGTGCTTATGAATGTGCTCAAAGTGATTTTCAACGGCCACATTATGAATCATGGCCGGCAAAAGAGCTTATTCACAAGCATCTGCTGCTTGATGCAGCAACTGCCAAATGTGTGTATGTGTTTGTGTTCTTCTATATATATTGTTTCCATTGTAGCATCTTAAGAAAAGACTTGTGATTACCAGAAGGGGCCATTCATTCAGTCAGAGAGCCGTATGTCTAGTGTGAGCGTGTGCATATGGAGCATCTCATCAAATAATCTGTGGCACATTTCAACATCCATCATTACAAAGTAAAATCTTTACACCAATAATAGTGTTTCATTGTTTAAATACTGGGTTGTGTTTACTTTTGAACGCGCTGGAAACAGCAGCTAGTACCTCTGAAATTGTTATTTTTTTGTGCTTTATATTTGTTGTTGGTCCAGATCAGAGCAGAAAGGATTCTTGGTCCGAAACAAGTGGATCAGGCAAAAATCCACTGGAGGAATGCTATCTTAAAAAAACAAAAACAAAAAAAACATTCAGCATCTCACTTTGAAAGAGCACAACCAAGCGGCTACACCACCTCTGCTGCTGTGACATAAAGTGTTGTTGCATTATAATACTATTGTTAGCTACTTTTAGAATTATCTATTTATTTGTTTAGTTTGTATGAATGTGTTTCTATTTATCTATCTACTTACCCACATTTGGTAAAAAGAGCATATTGACTGGTGACCTTGTATTTAAAACAGTCTTGGTGATGTATCTCATATTGATCAACCTGGGAACCAGACATTTTAGTCTCCTGGCAGCTTTGCTGTATATTGACATTTTCAGGTCCAGGAGGCCTGTCATTTTTGGATTTGATGAAAGTGTCAGAACTTTGTATTCCCCTAGAGTATGTGTGTGTGGGTTTCTGTATGTGTGCATCAAAAGAAGAGACTGAAAGGTGAATGTCAGTCTTTGATGTAAAGCTTCCCACTGTTCAACTTCAGCTTCAATCAACACGAGGAAGGCAACATGCACACACTGAGCGCCTCACATTAAAGACTTCTCAATGAGGATTTAAAGTAGTACTAGAATTTAATATGCTGCTATCCAGAATATATAACTACAATATGTGTTTATAATATTTCGAGTGTTCATTTTGATATGTTCAGATGAATTATGTTAAAAAAACAGCTTTGAAGTCGGACCTTTTCACAAACGCTAGGGGGAGCCAAAATGGCAGCGATGACGTAGGAGAAGGCCATCTCACAGCAGCGGACAGCAGTCTTAGCTGGAATCTGTAGGAGGTTTCACTGTCATTTGAACAAGGTATAAACATATTTTCTTCCGTTTTGAACATAATGGTGTGCAACTCTTTTAACCTTTTAGCCTTATTTGTGAGATTCAAGCAAACTAGTGTTGGGCAAGTTAGCTAACTCTACTTGATATCATAAAACATGCTAACAAGGCTAATATTCGTTTTTACATTATGCCAGTCTCACTTTGGTTGCCTTGAATTTATTTACCACAATGTACATTGTAATATCCATAAATGCTAATCAAAATAACTTGAATTAAATAAATATTTTACTTTTATGAACAAAAAGCTGCAGAAGTTGAAAACATGTGATGCAATCATTGATAAAAATGCTAATTAAACCGTTAATAGGTGTTAGCATTTTTGAATATTACAATGTACATTGTGGTAAATAAATCTAAGGCAACCAAAGTGAGACTGGCATAATGTAAAAACGAATATTAGCCTTGTTAGCATGTTTTATGATATCAAGTAGAGTTAGCTAACTTGCCCAACACTAGTTTGCTTGAATCTCACAAATAATCAATCAATCAACGTTTATTTGTAGAGCGCCTTTCCTACACAAGGCAACGCAAAGCGCCTCACAACCCATATAACATCATGCATAAATCATCAAACATTAGAATTTAAGTAAACATAAAAAGACAGATTAAGAGCACAAGATATATAAAATCACACAAGTAGTTAAAAACCGTAAAACATTAAAATCACACAAGGGATTACAATAATAAATAATCATAAATAATCATAGCGCATTAAAAAGATTAAAGATAAAAACAAATATAAAATCATTCACTTGTATGCACAGCTAAAAAGAACTGTTTTCAGTTCAGTTTTAAAAACTGCTAAATAAGGCTAAAAGGTTAAAAGTGTTGCACACTATTATGTACAAAACGGATGAAAATATGTTTATACCTTGTTCAGATGACAGTGAAACCTCCTACAGATTCAGCCCAGACTGCTGCTGCTGCTGCTGTGAGAGGTCATTCTCCTACGTCATCGCCGCCATTTTGACTCCCCCTAACGTTTCTATGCGGAAGTGAAAAGGTGCCACTTCAAAGCAGTTTTTTTAACATAATTCATCTGAACATATCAAAATGAACACCCGAAATATTATAAACACATATTGTAGTTATATATTCTGGATAGCAGCATATTAAATTCTAGTACTACTTTAAACAGTGCTCAGAGCGGAACAGAAACGTTCTTTGGAGGAAACTGATTTGAGCAGATGAAGCAGATCACTCAGTAGCTCGTATTTACACAGGATTACATGTTTAAGGATGACATATGTTGATTAAGAGAGGGAGAAGCTGGACTTTGATATCAGGACATGGCTGGTTAGAATAATGCCCTCACACAATTGTTATAAATGAATAAAAGTTAGTGTAAGACATGGTAACTGATGTGAATGTTTTGAAAAATAATTGCATCAATAAATCAATTGAATTTTACCTCATGATCTTCCTCATCGAGAATAAACTTGAAATATTTTGAGATTATAAGAAAATATGGGATGAGCCTTATGCTTTGTCGTAAGTAATAATAGAAATGATTACAGACAAAAAAATCATTAATGGTGGCATAAAAACAGAGAGGGTTTGCACTGTATTACAGCTTCATAAGTGAACCTACTGTATGAACATAGGCAGATCGATGGCTGCAGTCTCCTGTTCATCTGTTCTACAGCACCACAGGTGTCCACACAAATAGTATTTACATCTCAGTGTTATGGGGTATTTGTGTTTCTTAAATGTGGGCGTGCATCATTTACATGATCACACAGTGAATTTGGCACAAGACCACGGGTCTGCCATCTGCCGCTAACAAAGCATGCCGAGCCCCCAACACACACACACACACTTCATCCTGATCCATAGACCCCACTGTGCCATACTGACTTGTTGCATTAGATGATTTATGTAGCTGAAATTCAAATGTTAGAATTGGTGCAGGAATTGTATTATAAATTAAAAAGCGCTCGTAGAGTGCAGACCTTTTGCCAAGAGGCACAGTTGCATTCTTTGAGCCGCAGATCCTTCGCATCGAGCTGCCTCTGGGACAATTGGAGCGTGCGATGCATAATGATCAGCACCCGTGTTAATCACGAACAGTGTGTACATAATAGCGTTTCTAGTGCCGTATTTGTGGAGAATTGTGATTGTTCCTCTGTTCGCTTTGAGTTCACAGCCGCTGCACTGATGCCTCCTCACCCATTTCTTCTAGGAAATAATACTTCTGTGTTCAAACACATAGTACTGAAGTTACCCAGAGGATATTCGGACCCAGCGCTGTTTATTTTTTTAAGTATGCTGACGGTGAAACTCGGCCTGCTGTCTGAGGGAAGGGGCGTGGCCTCAGGCCAACGCAAAACAGCAAAATTTCTCCCTTTTTCAATCTCAATTTCATAAGGCTATTAGATTATTTTTGTGGGTCTACTTGCACTGAATGGACTGGTCATGACAAATGTGTAATGATATCAATATAGAGATTATGACTTAATGTTTAGCATAAGTTTGCACAGGTAAAAACAGTTTCCAGGGAGTTGTTGTCAAAGTTATGTCCCCACAAAGCATGGAAAGCTGCTGTGTGTATGAGTGTGTTTTCTTCGTGGAGGTGACATAATAGCCCCCTGCCGTTTGGACCTCAATTAACCCCCTGCTATTGCCCAGCGGACAGACACAAAGCCGTGATTGGACACCGCGGAGTGATGGGGAGACTGAGGAGAGTGGATTTTTTGATCAGTAAATTTTGTTTTGTGAAGCGATCGTTTTCCTCCTGTTTGCTCTTTCATCTTGCCCATCTCCGCCCCTCTGCCCCTGTCAGCCTGAGAGCAGCCCTTGGGCAGTTGGAGAAACTCAATTCAGTCGTGGGACCTGGTCAATGGCGGGTCGAGTCAGCTTTACAAACCTGAACGTCCAGTAGACTCTGAGTGAAAGCTATTAGCCCCAAAGGCTTGCTGAAAATCCAAACCACTTACTCACTAGCAGGGATCCAGAGAAAGAAAGAGCGCTTTTTCTTTTTATTGATAACAACAAAAGCTATCAAAGAAAGGTCACTCCAGTGAAAAGAGCAGAAGACTGTCAGAATGGCCCACAGCCTCTGGCACATGAAACATCGGTAGAAGGCCCTGTTAGTCAGGAGAAATCAAGAATTGAGGCATGTGAAAGGTGCTCACTCATGCTTTGGTGACAGATGTATTCTATTTTAACCAATCTATTTTATATACACCATTAATTTTATGGTGCATTTTTTAAATTGACTTTATAAGGATTATGAGGCTTTTCAAAACCTCTTCTTCTTCCTCCTCACTTCTACTTATTCTTCTCTCGGGTTTTCTCAGCAGAGAGTGCCTCCTCCATTAGAGAGCAGCAAAGTGGGTGGGGCTTCTGGTTCCAAAAGTAATATTCCCCATTCAAAATCCACATAGGAGTTTTAAAACATCCAAATATCAAGAAAACCCCCCAATTAAAACTTAAAATTCAGAATACATACTGTGTGTATAGAATAGAGCTACGCAAAAAATTCAACAGGATGAGAGTACCATCTGCACCAATCATTCTCCTGTGTCTGTCTTGTGTAAAGGTAATTCTTTACAGAGGATGGACAGCATCTCAAAGGGGGGCTTCTACCCTTTGAGAATTTTTTGTGAAATCTCGAAATGTATTGAAGAGGAATTAATGAATTACAATACAAAGAAAATACATCAACTTTGGCTCGCCTTGGTCCTGCACATGGGAACCATAATCTGGACACACAAATTCATGCATATATTGAACGTTCCCCATGAGAAAATATTCTTGCACTTACCTGGCCACACTACAGGGGATCCAAGGGTCAAATACAACCGATGCATCCAATATCAGTGTAAATACCTCCTTCCTTTTGCTTCCTGGTCCTACCTTGTGTTTTAATATTGACCTTTTATGAGGCAGGGTAACACGCTTAGTCAAGAGAATGTTTTTAATGCCACGTAGGTCAAATTTTATGCCACGTAGGTCAAAATAAGGAAGAAGGCATTCTGTATGAATTTGGATGCAGCCCCTGTCTCTCCGGAGGAGGACATATTGATTTTTCCCACACTCTTCTCTCAAACAGTCCCTTCTCTCTCATCTGTCTCCTCCTCCACACTTGAGCGCTCTCCAAAGCTCCCTTTCATATTTCTAACTCTGTGTTGTCCTCAAAACAATATCTGTTATATGTTCAACCTTTTCCCCCAACTTTTTGGGAAAGAAGGTGGCATATTTTCATATGGTGGCATGATGATTCATGTTCATAAGATGCTGATAATAATACATTTGTATTTCTGGCTGGACTTTGGAAAACAGTCAAATTAAATGAAATTTAAAACATTTACCAAGCATTGAACATCTTACCCCAAATATCCAGTTTTTTCCTATTTCAATCTGGAGAAACTCGAACAGACAAAACATGGGTATATGAGTTGTATGTGGTTCTGCAGTAATCTGACACAGAGGACAATATGTTCATTTATTGTGCCGTACAGGATGTGGTTAGGATTTGGCGCTTAGACCCTCGCAGAGCACTGCACAATTGCAGAAGGGGAAAGAGATGAGATGAAATGCCCCAAAAGTGGAGGAGTTGAAGTATCTCAGGGTCTTGTTCACCAGTGAGGGAAGGATGGAGGGTGGGATTGACAGGCGGATCGGTGCAGCATTCGCTGTACCGGACCCTGGCAAAGAGGGAGCTGAGCCGAAAGGCAAAGCTCTCAATTTACCAGTCAATCTTCGTTCCCTCCCTCACCTATGGTCGAAATGAGCTTCCTCTGTCAGTCAGTGACTTCCTGTATCCGGTGAGCGTGTTTCTTGACTACTATCACTCTGCTCTCTGTTTGCACTAACAAACACATTACAAATCCACGTATTGTACACCAAGCTAACTGTGTAAGCACTCCGAGTCAGCTGTACTGCAGCTGAGGTTTAGGTAGCGGTTGTTTGTCTGGTCTCGGAGTCTGTTGTGCGGGCCCGGATCCGTACTAGCTTAGCCTAGCCTAGCCGCTAACTCGCTACTATGGCGGCTGCTGTCTCTCCCTCAATCCTTTACTGCTCGAGTTGCCATATGGCGAGTCTAAACCCTGGATCCTTCTCTGAGGGTAGTGCTAGATGTGTGAAGTGTAGTTGTAGCTCTGGAATCCAGGGTCAGTGAGTTAGAGCTGCGTCTCCGAGCACTGGAGTCTCGAGCTAGCGCTAGCATTAGCTACAGCCAGGCCGTATCCTCAGGGACAGCGGAGCGCAGCTTTAGGGAAAGGCAGAGGAGAACTAGCGAGCCTAGCCTCCCAGCCCGTCCTCCGCAGCTGGGACAAGACCAGGATAGTGATGGCTTTGTGACTGTTCGGAAAGGGCGACGTGTTGTTGGTAGTTTCCCCATTGGGCCTCCTCCTGTTAGCATTTACAATCGCTGGGACGCTCTGCCCGGCTGCGCCCCCGCGCGGCCGGGCAGGGAAGAAGGCCCCACTGAGAGAGCCGCTGAGAGAGCTGCTGAGAGAGCCGCTGAGAGAGCCGCCGAGAGAGCTGCTGAGAGAGCCGATGGAGTCGCTGATGCGCTGGTAATTGGCTCCTCTATTGTTAGAGGTGTTAAGATCCCAGGAGCCACTGTTCGGTGCTTCCCTGGGGCCAGGCTTGGTGATATTGAAGGGAATCTGAGGCTCATGATGACCCACAAGCAGCGTTTCCGTCGAATTGTTATTCACGCGGGTGGTAATGACGTTCGGCGGAAACAGTCCGAGGTGTTGAAGCTGCAAGTCGCCGCCGTGTGCAAGCTGGCTAGCACAATGGCCGACACTGTCATCTTCTCTGGGCCCCTACCTAGCACTAGCAGTGCAGAAGCATTCAGCAGACACTCGGCTTTCAACCGCTGGCTGTCTGGCTGGTGCCCTCGAAGTGGTGTTGTTCATGTTGACAATTGGAGTGCCTTTTGGGGAAAGCCCGGTCTCATCCGCTCGGATGATATCCACCCAACGTTGGCGGGTACATCCCTTTTGGCTAAGAATTTGGCCCTGGCTCTAAACTGTTCTGCTCGGCTCAAATGACGATGCAGAACTGAGGCCCGGGTGCAGAGCTGCTCTGCCACAACCTCTGAGCCCCCATCTGTTCAGTTACTAGCCTCAGAAGCTAGTCAGATTGAAACTGTGTGTGCATGTATGTGTATGCCTGTGTGTGCTCAGTTACTAGCCTCAGAACCTAGTCAGATTGAAACTGTGTGTGTTCCCCCTTGAAGTCTAAAGCACTATATGCGAGGAAATCTGACCTAGGTGTCAGACACAGTAACTTAATAAAAGTTCAGACAGACAGAAATAGTTCTAGCGGTAGGGTTGTTAAATGTGGTTTAATGAACGTCAGATCAATCTCGTCTAAATCGCTTCTCATAAACGAACTTATTATAGACAAGGGCTTGGATCTGTTTGCGCTCTCGGAGACTTGGCTCCAACAGGACGACTACGTTAGATTGAATGAGTGCACTCCTCCGACGCATGTTAACTACCAGAAAGCCAGAGCTACAGGTCGCGGCGGTGGTGTTGCGATTATATCACACACCAACTTGGTTCTTAGTCCCAAAACCAACAACGCTTTTCACTCGTTTGAAAACTTAACACTTTCAATCACCTGTCCTGGGTGGAGAAAACAAAAAGCAGTACTATTTATAGTTTTATACCGACCTCCTGGTCCTTACAGCGAGTTCCTAACAGAATTCTCTGACTTCATTTCAAACCTAGTTTTGGAATGGGAAAACATAGTTATAGCTGGAGACTACAATATACATGTGGACGACAGCACTGACAGCTTAAACAAAGCTTTCAGCGCCGTACTAGATGGTGTTGGTTTTACTCAGAATGTCGAGGAACCTACTCACATTCATAACCACACCTTGGACCTTGTCCTGACCTACGGCTGTGATGTCTCCAATGTTGACATCCAGTGTCAAAGCTCGTTGCTGTCTGACCATTTCTTGATCACGTTTGATCTCGCTTTGGAGGACTTTCCTGTCCCGCAAGATAAAACCATAATGAAAAGAACCTTAAATGATAAATCTATCACAAGGTTCAAAGAACTAATACAGCCTATGTTGAATACTGCTGCAGGTGAACCTGTTCACAGCAGCTGCAGTCCCTCAGTCATTGACCAAACGGTGGGCAACACTATGGAGTCTTTAAAATCTGCATTAAATGCAGCAGCTCCTTTAAAACAGAAAACCATTAGGATTAGATCATTGTCGCCCTGGTACAGTGTTCAACTCCACACTTTAAAACAGGACGTCAGAAAATTGGAGAGGCTATATCGCCACTCCCACTCGGAGCCTGTCCACAGGGAGTGGAAAGCAGGTCTCCGAAACTACAAGAAGGCCCTTCGCGGGGCTCGAACTCAATACTATTCAACTTTAATAGAAGCGAATAAAAACAACAGTAGATTTTTGTTTGGCACCGTCGCTAAACTCACAAACTGCCATAGCGCAATCGAGCCTAAAATTCCAAGCTCACTGAGCAGTGTCGACTTTCTCCACTTCTTTAATAATAAAATTACATCCATCCGTGACAAGCTGGAGGAGGTTGCTCCTGCTGTTAGTGGTGGACAGGTTGAAGCGGCATACGTGACTTCCCACTTAGACTCTTCAGTGGGCCTTGATAAATTCATGGCTGTGAGCCAAGCAGAGGTGATCTCTGTGGTCACATCCTCAAAAGCCTCAACTTGCATGTTAGACGCAGTCCCGACATGGCTCTTCAAAGACATACTTCCTTTGATAATTGAGCCTATCGTAAATATAATAAACGCATCCATACAATGTGGCTATGTCCCACAAGCTTTTAAAACCGCGGTAATCAAACCCCTTCTGAAGAAAACAAACCTGGACCCAGAAATACTTACAAACTACAGACCGATCTCAAACCTCACTTTTATATCTAAAATCCTGGAAAAACTTATAGCTGAGCAGCTCCGCTGCCACCTGCAGGAAAATAATATGTTTGAAGTCTTTCAATCAGGATTCAGAGCTCATCATAGCACTGAAACGGCACTAGTCAAAGTCACAAATGACTTACTACTAGCTGCCGATAATGGACAAGTGTCAGTGCTGGTCCTACTGGACCTTAGTGCTGCATTTGACACAATAGACCACAGCATTCTACTGCAGAGGCTAGAATGTGATATAGGTCTTAGAGGAACAGCCCTTGGCTGGTTTAAATCCTATTTATCAGATCGATATCACTTCGTCAATGTGAATCAGGACTCGTCGCCTTATTCTGGAGTGGAATTCGGTGTGCCGCAGGGTTCGGTACTCGGACCGATTCTTTTTACTCTCTACATGCTGCCACTGGGAAACATTATTAAAAAGCATGGAATTAATTTCCACTGCTATGCAGATGACACACAGCTTTATCTGTCGATGAAGCCTAACCAGACAGATCAGCTAGAAAAGCTCAGTGCCTGCATAAAGGACCTTAAAATGTGGATGACTCTTAACTTCCTACTTCTCAACCCGGAGAAGACAGAAGTGATCCTACTCGGTCCGAAGCGCCTGCGTGACTCCCTCACTAACCAGATGGTTACTCTCGATAATGTCAGTATAATACCCAGTAACACTGTGAGGAATCTTGGAGTCATTTTTGACCAAGAACTCTCCTTCAAGGCTTATATAAGCCAAGCAACTAAAACGGCGTACTTCCACTTACGGAACATCGCTAAAATTAGGAATTTCCTTCCTAAAAGTGACGCGGAAAAACTCATTCACGCGTTTGTCACCTCAAGACTTGACTACTGTAACGCTTTACTGGCAGCGTGCCCTAAAGCGTCTTTGAAGAGCTTCCAGCTCGTTCAGAATACAGCAGCAAGGATCTTAACAGGTACCAAAAGGAGGGAGCACATAACTCCGGTGTTAAAATCACTCCACTGGCTCCCTGTGGAGTACAGAATAAAGTTTAAAATCCTACTCTTAACATATAAAGCCATAAATGGCTTGGCTCCCTCTTATCTCCAAGACACGTTAGTGTCGTATCAACCAGGTCGAGCGTTGCGCTCACAAAACGCCAGACGTCTGGTGGTCCCTAAGGTCTCAAAGGTCACTGTTGGTGGCAGAGCATTTAGCTACCAAGCTCCTTTACTGTGGAATCAGCTTCCCATTTATGTTAAGGAAGCAGATACGGTCTCCACATTCAAGGTCGGGCTTAAAGCACTTTACTTTAATTTAGCATATAATTAGGTAATATATAATATGTAGTGTATATATTATATATATATGCTGTATTATGTTATATATTATGTTATATATTATTCAATAATGTATTGTGTTATGTTGTATATTATGTTATATATTATGCTGTATGTTATTCTTTATTCAAGGCTAGGTTTAAAACAGTCCTCTTTAGTTTAGCATATGGCTAGGAAGGTAAGACTCGGAGAAGGTTAAACTCCTTAGACTGTCAGTCAAGCTGCATAGGGAGTCAGTTTGCTGGGAGAAGTATGGTAACTTGAGCACTATCCTCTCCTCCTTCCTACTTTATCTGTTTAGCATTTTTAGGATTCTGACTGTAGTTTGTTCATTGTTCATTATCCTGGGGGATTTTAATAAGGGAAACTTGAGCCAGGAATTACCCAAATACAGACAGTTTATCAAATGCCCGACCAGAGAGGAGAACACTCTGGATCACTGTTACACCACCGTGCGCGGAGCTTTTCGCGCTGTTCCCAAGCCAGCCCTCGGCTTCTCAGATCACTCCATGATACATCTGGTTCCTGCTTACAGACAGAGACTAAAGCTCTCGAAACCTGCAGTGAGGAGCTCCAAAGTGTGGTCTGATGAAGCTGTGGAAGAGCTGCGCGCATGCATGGAATCTACAGACTGGGACCTTTTCAGAGCTGCCACAGACAGCTTGGATGAATATACGGACACTGTGACGTCATACATCCACTTCTGTGAGGATAGCATCATTCCAACAAGGACCAGGGTCATCTATAACAACGACAAACCCTGGTTCACTGCTAAACTCCGGCAGCTCAGGAAAGCAAAGGAGTCTGCTTTCAGGGAGGGGGACGGCAGCGGCTACAAAGCAGCTAAATATCAGTTCAGGAAAGAACTGAAAGCAGCCAAGTCCCGGCACAGAGAACGACTACAGGAGCAGTTTGGTAACAACGATACTGCTTCTGTCTGGAGGGGCCTACGGGAGATCACCAACTACAAACCCAAAGCCCCCCCCTGTGCTGATGACCACAAGCTAGCTGACGATCTGAACTTATTTTTCAGTCGCTTTGATGCTGCCCCTGACACCTCTCCCTCCCCCACCCCCCACTACTCTAACGACCCACCCATCAGCCCTGCCCCCAGCCTAACAATAGCCGCTAAAGAGATTAAACAACTCTTCCTGAGGCTGCACCCCCGCAAAGCTCCTGGCCCGGACCACGTGTCTCCGGCCACTCTGAGACACTGCGCCAGTGAGCTTACTCCTGTGTTCACGGACATTTTCAACTCCTCTCTGCAGTCCTGCCATGTCCCGGCCTGCTTCAAATCCTCCATCATTGTCCCCGTCCCGAAGAAGCCCAGGATCACAGGACTCAATGACTACAGACCTGTAGCACTTACGTCTGTCGTCATGAAGTCATTTGAACGCCTGGTTCTCTCCCATCTCAAGTCCCTCACCTCCCCCCTCCTGGACCCCCTGCAGTTCGCCTACAGAGCCAACAGATCTGTAGACGACGCCATTAACCTGGCCCTCCACCACATCCTACAGCACCTGGACTCCCCGGGGACCTACGCCAGGGTCCTGTTCGTGGACTTCAGCTCTGCCTTCAACACAATCCTGCCATCCCTGCTCCAGGACAAGCTCTCCCAGCTCAACGTGCCCGATTCCACCTGCAGGTGGATCACTGACTTCCTGACGGACAGGAAGCAGCGAGTGCGTCTGGGGAAGAATGTCTCGGACTCTCGGATTATAAATACAGGAGCCCCACAGGGCTGTGTTCTTTCTCCCCTGCTCTTCTCCCTGTACACCAACCACTGCACCTCCAGCCACGACTCCGTGAAGCTGATCAAGTTCGCGGACGACACCACCCTCATTGGACTCATCTCCAACAACGATGAGTCCGCCTACAGGAGGGAGGTGGACCGGCTGGTGTCCTGGTGCAGTGGTAACAACCTGGAGCTGAACGCCCAGAAGACAGTGGAGATGATTGTGGACTTCAGGAAGAGCACTGTCCCCCCGCCCCCACCCTCCGTGATGGACTCCCCCATCACCTCTGTGGAGTCCTTCCGTTTCCTGGGCACCACCATCACCCAGGACCTCAAGTGGGAGCCGACCATCAGCTCCCTCATCAAGAAGGCCCAGCAGAGGATGTACTTCCTGCGGCAGCTCAGGAAAGCCAAGCTGCCTGCACAGATGTTGGTGCAGTTCTACACGGCCATCATCGAGTCCATCCTCACCTCCTCCATCACCGTGTGGTTCGCTGGAGCCACAGTCAGGGACAAACAGAGACTACAGCGCATTGTGCGCTCTGCAGAGGAAGTGATCGGCCGCAGCCTTCCATCGCTGCAGGACCTGTACGTCGCCCGAGCTCGAGGCCGGGCTGGTCGTATCACAGCCGACCCCTCTCACCCTGCACATGGACTATTCCAACCACTCCCCTCAGGCAGGAGGCTGCGGTCCATCAGGACTAGAACCTCCCGCCACAAGAACAGTTTCTTCCCCTCTGCTGTTGGACTCTTGAACACTTCTTAACCTGTCCCCCCGCCCTTTATAAAGTCACTTTACTGCCCATCATACGTCACTTTACTTCACTGTACTGCTGTCACCTTACATTGTGTGCACCATGTGCACTTGTATATTGTAAATAGTAACTGTAACTCTATTTTAAATTTAAATTTATTCTTTAGAAGTGTTTTTTATTCTTATTTTTATTATCTCTTTTTGACTGTTGCACTGAGCCAAAGCAATTTCCAAGTCTGTGACCTCCCGTTACTTACGTTGGCAATAAAAATGATTCTGATTCTGATTCTATTCACCCGTTGTCCCATTGTCTGTTTCATGGTACGATGACGGGATCTCTGAGCCTGGCCTCTTCCATCTACACCTGCGGACTGCCCCGCCCGACCCGCCTGGGAGTGCTTCGGTCCTGCACCGGACCTGTCCACGTTCAGCGGCCACTGGTCCACGTTCTGTAGCTAGCTTAGGTCCTAGATCATTAGTCTGTCCGTCCGGAGGAGCGGATCCCTTTCTCATATGGGTCTCCCTCCCTGTGGGTTTCCCTAGTGCTCCCCAAGGTTTCTCACGTTTTCCCACTGGGTTTTTTAAGAGTTTTTCCTTGTCGATGCAGGAGGGTCTTGTTGGACAGTTAGTGTCCAACAGAAAGGATTGGTGATGATCAGGACACTTTAGCATTCTACAACATGTATGGACATTTTCTTCTGTGTGTGCTTTATATTCTTCATGTGTTTTAACTGTTGATTCTCTGACCTGTGTTGGTGATTTCAATGGTTTTGTTAAGTCCTCTGAGATGACTTCTGTTGTGACCTAGGGCTATACAAGAATAAATTGTATTGTGTGTGTGTGTGTGTCCTCTGCGGAGTGGCTGGGCGCTCCCTTAGAGATAGGGTGAGGAGCTCAGTCACACGGGAGGAGCTCGGAGTAGAGCCGCTGCTTCTCCATGTCGAGAGGAACCAGTTGAGGTGGCTCCGGCATCTGTTCCCGATGCCTGGGGAAGCGGAAGAAAATGGATGGATGGATGGATGGAGCAGGACGGGTCACAGCAGCAGAGATGGAGTAGTCTCTGGGTGGAGCAGGACGGGTCACAGTAGTAGAGATGGAGGAGTCTCTGGGTGGAGCAGGACGGGTCACAGTAGCAGAGATGGAGTAGTCTCTGGGTGGAGCAGGACGGGTCACAGTAGCAGAGATGGAGGAGTCTCTGGGTGGAGCAGGACGGGTCACAGTAGCAGAGATGGAGGAGTCTCTGGGTGGAGCAGGACGGGTCACAGCAGCAGAGATGGAGTAGTCTCTGGGTGGAGCAGGACGGGTCACAGCAGCAGAGATGAAGTAGTCACTGGGTGGAGCAGGACAGGTCACAAAGTGAAGTTGCCGCTTGGTTTGGACCATTTTCTCTGCTCTAGTCCAGAGTAAATTGCTAGATGAAAATTTGCATTTTTCAAAAAGGTAGCTTTCCTCCAGTGGATTTTCACCTGATCCGCTTAGTTCGGACCATGAATCCTCTCCGCTCCGGTCTGGACCAGTGCAAAACTATGAACACTGTACTGCAGCAACATCTCGGCAGAAAAAAAGAAGTAAAAAATAAAATTATAAAGCACAAAACAACAACTGTTTCAGAGATACTTTAGAATTGCAGTCGTTTTCCAGAGCATTCTAAAGTAAATATGATCCAGGACTATAGACTTCATATAGTCCTACTATGTGTAGGACTATATGAACCATCACCAGGTACTGATTAGCTTGAGGGACCAATGCAGTATTGTGAGATACTATTAAGAGCTCCCAAAGAAGAGAAGAGGGACAAGACAGTGCAGTCTCCGTCCGACCGTGCCCAAACCTGATGACCACGCTGTGGTCCCACCGGCCGCTGTAAGAGGGGGCATAAAGCCAATACCGTAGGAGAAGAAGAGAAGAGAATGAATGCGCCACATGTCACCGTACTTGGTTATTGAACATTTTAGTAGTAGTATTCATGATTTGCTCGTGAAAAAAAAAAGTGAAAAAAAACGATAGCGATAAAAGTTGTCACCAAACGAGGATGTCTGAGTGACCGGAACAATTTGAGCTTTCTTGAAACACAAACTTATAGAGAAATTGAGAAATCCTGTTGTGAGTGCTACCTGATTATTGTTATGTTCAACATAAACACTGGTCTTCTCAGAATGCAGCACATACAGCCATACAAGTGGAGAGATCGAGCGTGGCATTGTTTATTGTTCTTTCTCATTTAGATTAAGGAGAAGTGAAAGGAAAAGCTTATCCGTGATTGTTGTTTATCTGTAATCTTCTCACTGTCACCTTGGCGACGTCTCCCTTGGTTTGTCCAGACAAAGGATCTAAAGGATATTGTAGTTTGTTTGCTAATCTCCATTCAGTTCGAGTGATGAGCTCTGACGGATGTTTTAACCTGTTGTCGCAACGAGGCAGTCTTTAACACACCAGTTTTTTACTATTACTCATACACATGTTTATCTTGCACTTACAGAATATTTATAGGAACACAGCGTGCTGGAGGTTGTGTTGTTTTTGGTTCATGTTCATGGAAAAGCCACAGTCAGAGTGGTTGCTGCTTAAATACACACATCACCGGCAGATAATTGTGTTGGAGGATTAGGGCGGCTGAGACGCCATTGTTGTGCCAAGAGGGGAAGTATGCAAAAGTTCCATGTCTCACCACACACCTTTTTATCAGGGCGGAACATGTGCACATGACTTTTTTATTCCACTCCAAGAGATAATAAAAGAACTGGAATATTTTGAATAGTTATTAGTCACATACATTATTTAGGTTTTTTACCAGCTGCCTTGGACTTTGTGTTTCTGGAATTTGTGTGTATACTAACTTGTGGTGAGATTGTCCAGACTTTACTCAAATGAGCCTCAGCAATCTGCATGTTCTCCTTGACTCTTCCAGCAGGATTGAAGGTCTTTTTGTTTCTCATCCATTGTTTGTGTATATCAGACATAATGATATGAAAATGAATGGTTGGATCCCAAACGTCATAAAGGCACAAATTATTGTTGATAATTTCACAAATATCTGTGAAACAACAGGCAATAGGATTAAGTCACACTCTTGAAGGATAAGCAGTTCTGAAAAGAAAAAAGAAAGTAATTGCATTGTGTGTTGTGTTTAGTTAAATAAACTATTTTTTTGTTTATTTAGCATGTCTGGCCGAAATTAAGATATGGAGATGTGATAATAGCCTCCAGCTGAACTCTAGTAAAACGGAAACCCTAGTTGTTGCCCCGGATATTGATGCCTCACATTACCTAGCACCTTGGTGACCTGAGCAGCTCAGAAGTCTGAGGAACCATGGAGTAACCTCGGATAAAGAGATGTCCTGAGAACTGCACACATTTTACTTTAATTTGCTCAACATGTGAAAGCTCACACATGTAGTTTAGTCACAAGCTTGTTATGATTGCTTACATGAATCTGACCCACACCCACAGGAGAGCCCATATTACCAATCTCAAATCAATCTCAAAATCCTGGTGCGGACTTTCATGGCTCTTCATGGTCAGCGCCTGAAGACATAAAGAGACTGATCCAGCCTTCTTTCAGTCAAAACCTGTTGATGGTCCCACTTTTTCTAAAACCTGAGGAAACAGGTCTTCCAAGACTGTTGCTCCTCGCCTTTGTAGCGAACTTCTCATATACATTCATTACACCTAAAGGCTGTACAATACGACAAGATTTTAAAAATAAAAACAGTGATCTACTGTAAGACTTAAGAGACCCCATACATGGCCATTCAAAATCACAAATAATTCTTATACAATGTGGGGAGTCCAGCACAATCAACACATCAGACACGCCAGTTTCACTCACGAACATTCCCAGGTCGGACATGAAATCTCTCAAGATCAAATGTGAACAAACATAGCCGAGGAAGTGATTTGATTTTGTATTTGTCCTCTGTAATTGAATGGCATATGTTTTTATTGTTTTTTTTTTTTATATGAAGTACTTGTGACTTCCTTATAGCTGTTTTTATACACATTGCATTGACAGACTATATTCCAGCTCCCCATTGGAAATTGAACACACCTTCTCTCCTATAAGCACCTGTCTCTATTCTTTCCCATGCAGTCTGCACCTCCCCAGGCCTCTGCCACTAACTGGGTGTGTTTCAGTGTGACACCGACACCCAGCATGTCCCCGCACACACCTTTAGGCCACAATCCTGATTCAATTCTACAATAATACTCTGCAACGACCGGTTCAGCACAAACTGCCATTTTTGACTTAGGAGGACTATTGGCCCTCGTCTACAGCTGAGTAACCAGTATGTGGGTCACTGATCGGTAGAGGAGAAACACTGTTGGTTTTTTATGTGATCTCAAAGTCAATAAGTGAAGTTTATGTTCTTTCCTTAAAGGTTTAAAGAATGAAGATGTAAATATAGTTATTCTAAGTTATAGAATATGTACTATACTGTAGGTCAGGGTTTTCCTGATTGGAGAGCTACTTTTATAAAGTAGAAATGGCAGACAGGTACTCCTTTTAACAGTCATAATACAATTGTAGTTTATATAAAAATTACAGCCAATCATGGAAAAGGCGATGAAATAGACATGTAATGATTTAAAAGTGAATCAATCAGGATAATGTGTTAAATTCTTGATCTACCTGAAAAGGGGCGAGTGAGCTGCTGACAGCTCTGGAGCCATAGGTTTGAGACCAGTGCTGTATACATTAAAATATGTAAAATATGTACAAAATAAGTACAACATTAAACATATACAATCCCTTTTATTTTGTCTGTTGAATAAATTGTGACTAATTTATTCTCATGCCATTTTGTTGTTTCCTGAGAGATGGATCATTGACACTTGTTCACATCACTAAGCTGGCCATAAGTTTCCTCATCAAGGCCCGTCCAGATGACTGCTCTACATGAACATCATGAGTTACACTGAGGAGGGATCTCCTGCTGTCTTTTTCTCTAGGACATTTATAATGGCCATGATGTTCATGTAATTATGGAGTTTGTTGCTGTTTCAGTGTTTGCGTTTTCAGGGCTAATTGAGGCTGAGTCAGGTACGTGCCCATTGAGTTGATGAGAGTAAGGCCCTGTATGTCTTTATTTAGACACAAAGGTGGGATCGGATGTAATCCAATTATTTTGTTCAGCTCCAATTCACAACAACAGTCATCTCAAAGGACTTTACAGAATTCTTGCAGTCCACAGGTCAAAGAGTTAGGAGTCTGGGTCTCTGTCATCAATAGGAAAACAGCAGGCATAGGGTCAGATTCTCTCGTTAGCCACAGAATCAAGGGTAAATTATAAGTTCTTCTCTGTTGCATGAACACCTAAATTAAGTGTTTACTCTCACCCAATGTTGTCTCATGTTGAAGTTTATGGTTAAGGATGTTTCATCATAGGTAATAAACTAACCGACATTTTATTGATTCTGTCATTCAGCAATATCAATAATATTGACCACTATCCCCCAAATACAAATTGTATTTTTGTATGATGTCATTTTTTTTTACTGATAATGCTATATTCTGCATTGGGAACTCAACATGCACAAGATGTGGCAGCTGTTTCTAAACCAGGTGCATGGCTCAGACACCCCCAGCTTTAGTGCACGCTATAAACCAAAGATAACACAAACAGCTTAAATCCACACAGTAGAATGAGAGGGCTTCTGGATTGCCCTATCAACTTACCCTAATTATTTTAGTGTTTTGTAATAATGAATGGTAACAAACCTCAAAATGTATTCATAAAGAGATTTTTTGAAGAGGATATATTGATTAGACGTACAATGATTGTGCTATTGATATTACTGATGAACTGAGACCTTTTAAAGAAATGCTCTTTATGCCACAACTCCTACAGTGAGTTTGATGCAATGTTCTGTGAATAGTTGATCACTGCCAGGTCACACCCCTCTGCATTGACAAGCATCATCTGGCCTAAGCTTCTCGCTCACTAATGAATAGATCTTTGTTCCCCTCATATTCTCATTGGCATAACAACAATGGAATTTCATAATGAAGCAAAGTTATTTATAGAAGTCTTGTCAGGCCATGCCCGACCTCTCCATCACGTCTCATGACAAGCGCACGGGAAACACAAAAGCTACGCTGGACACCAATGCTAGGACCCCTGCCTCAGGCCTGCCACTGATCGGAGGTAATAACTTTCCTGTTGGAAACTTTCTCAGGAATGGTGGAGAAATTAGCCGAACTTTAAGACTGTATTTGTATTTAAGGGTCTGAATTCAGATCCTAAGTGACTTCGGGTCTGAATGTTTATAAATGTGTCCACTTGTTTGTGAAATGCCATGTCAAGTAATTTAGTAAGAACATTCCCTGATTTCGCCTTTGGAATAACATCTCAAACTATGTCTCCACCATCTCAAGTGTCACTCCTCATAATCGTCCTCTTATTTCTTCCTTCTACACTCATTAAAATGTAATGTATATTTTCAGTGGGTAATCTCCAGTTTGTTTGTGATCCTTGAGTCCAAATGTACCCAGAGGCGGAGCAGACACCGGAAGACTTGTGTAAGCTTACGGAGTAATTTGAAGCATTTAGGAGCATGCGGATGTGCACATGAAGGTGGCAGGTCAGATTATACTGTGTCCAAACAAGTCCTGTGCCCTGGAGCCTGCTGCAAAATGGAAATGTACAACATCACTCCCCAATATCTTTCCACTTCCAATTCAGGGACAATCTTGCAAGGATGTATTCTACAATAAAAGCCTTTGTTTGATTGAGCTCAAAATGATTCATGAAGGTCGAGGATATAAACATCTAGAACATTTTAATTGAACAAATTACCAAGAGAATTCAATGCATGCAGATAATTATCAATCACATCTGTGTTTGGTATGTGAACGCTCTGCTGCATTACTTAAAGGATTTCATCATGCACAACTGTAGTCTTTTGGATTGTTCGATAAGAACCAAATACTGTAAAATGACCCCATGTTTTCAACAGTTATGGCTACTAAGGTACTTTAAAAAGTAATTTGTTACTTATAACTGATAACTTTATAAATAAAACACACTAATTAGTGCCTCAAGAAAGTAACACATTACAAAGTGTAATCAAATTACCAAGTAAACTATTTAAATATTGATATTAAACATGATTAGATGTGTTTGAGGTGTTTTCCTCAAACCACAGCAGTCACAGTCTTTGTGGTTTTTTCCGCATTCGAAATGCTCTATGTTAGAGCTGTTTTACTGTGTATTTTAGTTTTGCAAGTAACTAATAAATCTAACATGTAAAGTGTTTTAGTATCCAAACTGTTATCAAATTACAAGTATCTTCAAAGTAATGAGTTAGATTTACTTCATGTAATCAAATTACCAAGTAACTATAGCATTCATGTTGCACCCAACACTGGTTATCAGAACAAAATAGCCATAACACATGTTGTCATTTCTGCATTATAATTGTTTGAGTATGAAGGATTTTTTACCAAAACATTAATATTTTAAGATAGGCCTATACGTGCTTCTATTATTAGATATATTTGTTATTGACCTACAGGCTAGTTTGTTTGTGTAGACGAACGGAGAAGTTTCTAAATGTGAGCTAAAGTTGGATGGAGGAGATCCCCTCTCATGGGGACAGCGGCAGCAGGTGGACTGCAGTGGTCCTGTGCAGTCTGAGTGACGTGTAGGAGACCTGCTGCAGGCTGGAGGGGGTGGACACAGTCTCACAGCCCGCTCCTGCTTCTCCCTCTCCGCTCAGTCTCTGAGGAGCAGCGCTTTCACGCACCACGCACACTTGGATTATTACACGCTTCTCACATCGTTCGCCTCCGCTGTGACCTGCGACACTGATGAACGGGACCTGGTCTTATCTCTGCTGCTTTGTTTTGATCCGCCGCGTTGTGACTTAACTGCTGCTTCTGTCACGCGGAGTGTGCGTAAATCCGGGGGTTCCTGAAGTCATTTGGAGTGGTTTTGTTTCCGCGTAAGTCACAGACTGAAGCCGGGGTTCGTGCACCGCATGTCGGAGACATGTGGAAGTTTGCGCCGCTGTAGCGCAGCCACAGAGCCGGTCCAGCGCGTCCACAAAGACACAGGGGACAACACTGTGCGGTGTCATCAGAGGAGAGGACACATGTGATTTTCAATCTTAGGGAAACTCACGACACAACCAGGAACGTAACTTAACGGACCTTCTTACGGATTTAATAAGGCTTTATTCTAATCTGCCGTAAGGGTCTCGCATTGACCCCACTTGCCGCAGTGATGGTGGGAGCTGTGAGCCCCGTCTGCCCGGTGCTGGTGGCGTGCGTCCTGCTGCTTGTGGCGGCAGACAGCGGAGCGCGAGCACAGCCTTGTCCGGCTCCGTGCTCCTGCACCGGGACCACGGTGGACTGTCACGGCCAAGGGCTGCGCAGCGTGCCGCGGAACATTCCCCGCAACACCGAGAGACTGTGAGTTTGCTCTACGACATGTAGATAGTGTCCAAAAGTGTTTATTTCAGGACTAAAGTTAAAGAACGAAGAGTGGTTGGTTAAGATGTTATTTCCACAGATATGTAGGTAAACTACATAGCACATCATTTCAACAGGTCTAATAGAAGCCTAATGAATGCAGGGAAATTCTTAATGTTGCTTGTGCATAATCCATACGAGTCACATTGTCACTGTAGTCTCTCCATTCAACCAGCCATCATCTAACATATTTATAGGCAGAAGTAGGCTAATTGTGGCGTATAACTGTGGACTCTAATCTGAGAGTCTGATATTGTGCTTGGCTGTGGTCGTGTCGCGGTTGTCCTTCAGACCACGTCTTGTCTGCGAACCAGCGACTTAATAAAAAACGGATTTGCACAAGTGGGCTTTAACTTCTGCTCATTTATTGGGCAATGGGAACCAGGCATTACATAGTCTATACCTGTGGTGTGCAAAGGGCTGCCTGGGATCCACTTTCAGGGCCAGAAGTTTGAATAAAACGCACGTCCAGGCTTTGTCCTTGCCTTAATTACACACCAACAGTCACGTGTTTACTTTGTTTCGTTATTTTCTTTTTTTCCAGGGACTTGAACAACAACAACCTGACTAAAATCACCAAGGCGGACTTAGCTGGGCTCAGGCATCTGCGAGTGCTGTAAGTCACTATACGCACCACTTTACCACCGTGATGCGAACCCTCATTTGTGTGGAGACAATGCACCAAAAGCACATTCTCCACGAACAACTCTGAAGAAGCACATTCATCTCAGTGCGTGCTAGGTGCGCCTCATTAGAGGGATGTGCCGCATGCAGCACTGCATCTGAGGCCATAGTGAACCATGTGGCACCTGTTAATGTGGTCGTGTTAATCTGCCACTGGAAGTGTCAGGCTCTTATTTTAAACTGAAGGAGCCGTGGCCCATGTGCTGCAGTGATTAGCGCGCTGCTGAGGAAGTGTACGGGGCCAAAGCAGAGATAGCGGTCGTATAGAGGGGACAGCCAACAGGGGAGACACGCACAGTAGGGGGAGAGAGAAGGAACAGGTTTGTCCACCTGTGATGGTGTCAGGTTAAGTTTGTCCCTTTGAGAGTGTGCAGTGCGCTGGCAGCATTCAGCCACAGAAAGTGAATGGCCAAGAATACACATTGCTGAAATTCCTACACAGATTATGTCCTTAATTGGGTGTGTGCACTTTCTCTGTCTCTTGTTTCCTGCTTTTCATTCACCTGGTTGCTGCTTAGAGAATAGTCAACTTTTTCATTTCATTCATTCATTCATTCACGGCTTACTTTATGATGCAAGAATGTGATCTTTTTCTAGGCCTGTTCTATGCAGAAAGTTTCATGCAGAAAAACTTGTGTTGCCCGTCACTCCAATTCTGCCAGACGTCATAAGATTGTCAAATGTATAATTTTTATATACATAGTGGCCATGTATTCTCTCTCACTCACATTGGAAATCCACAATTTGGATAATGGACATTACTTCAAGAAACAAAGACACATTGTGCTGTCTTTAAACCAAGCTTTTAATATAATGTTGTATCTTGCTACATGGCCACAAATTGTTTATGGTGAGCTCAGGGCTATGTCAGCTTGGTCAGCAGGCTGCAGCTTGGGGCAGAGGAGTTGTCCTAAGTGAATGAGTAGTCACAGGCGTGTGGTTAGATAGGGAGTAAATTGGATGATAGATGAGTCTGTGTCCAAGTGATGGACCAGTTTTAAAGTCAATTCTGGGCTGCTATCGACCGGCTCTGATTGTCTTCGGCCTCCATCTCTTTCGCTGTTTCAACATTCTATCAGCTCCCATCTGCGCCTCAGCTCTTTTATCACTGAAGCACCATCTCTCTGGCCATCGCTGCCTTCCTCCTGTGAGCTGTCAATCTCTCTGCCCTGTCAAGCTCTGCTCCCTCCTCTCCGGGTCGTCAGCCGCAATTGACCGTCTTTATCAAATCAGCTTTCAAGGCGGACTTTTCTATTTTCCCATTGGCTCTTATCCACAAATTGTAATGTTGGGGAAGTTACTTTTAATTGCACATTTAATATTTTGCTAAAGCCGTGCAAGATCTTTGCAATAACAATAGAAGTTCTTAGTGGCATTTAAGGATGTCTCAATTATAATACAAAAATAAGCTATACCTTAACCATAACCATAACCATAACCAATTGTAAAATAACATAATGCAATTCCAAATTCCAAAAAATGAAAGAAAGAACAGCAGCAAACCAGCAAACAATGTTTTAGCTAGAAACAGTATCTCAGTATCTACCTGATTTAAGGTCATTTCCTTGTTTGGATTGCTTCAAAATAATGTTGTAAAATCTTTTTTCAGGCAGCTTATGGAGAACAAAATCACCATGATTGAGAGAGGAGCGTTCCAAGACTTGAAGGAGCTTGAGCGACTGTAAGTATAACAAAAGTGTATCATTTACCATCACTTCATGTTGCTTAAAAATCATCACATTATTGAGTTAAATATAACAATAATAATAATTGCATGTAAGTTGTAGACGGCATCATAGGGCGGTGACTTGGGAACAGTGGCGGGTTGTTACGGTGCTTGTGTGGAATCACTGGTATTCAGCATCCAGCCCTCAGGCACTTATACATAATTAAGCCTGGGTTTGTCTGTGTGAAACATGGACCCCTGACTGGTGATATGACCATTGTCTGGACTGTCAGCTCTGCTTGATCTGGGAGTAACTGTGTGTTACCCAGCACAGCAACAAACTGGAATGCACTCGAGTGAAGACTTTTAATTAAAGGCCTATTTAACCTTTAATTAAAGTTTGTTGCTTAGATGCGCATTCAGACATACTTCAACACATTCAAATTTGCCACCTGTAACC
This sequence comes from Knipowitschia caucasica, assembly GCA_964034765.1. Lineage (NCBI taxonomy): Eukaryota > Metazoa > Chordata > Actinopteri > Gobiiformes > Gobiidae > Knipowitschia > Knipowitschia caucasica. The sequence continues at coordinate 26,026,832 of OZ035825.1, forward strand.
TGGAATGAAGCATAATGTCTCTGAGTGTAATGTTTAGTAAACCTCTCTACTTCCACTGACGGAATAATGTTGCAGTGGTTCTATGGTCTCTCCAGAGTCAACCGGATTGAAATACACTTCACAAAACTCAACATGTGTGTGTAAATTAGGTCATACATACTGTACACTACCATGTTCTTGAATGTGATGAGCTAAATCAACAATAGTACTCCTCCCTGGCAGGCTTATAACTTTGATAAGTGAGGGTGATGACTATTTTCCAATTATCAAAGGAAAAGCTAATGATGGTGTGGAAAACAAAGCCTGCGTCTGCTTATCGGAGCATTACTCGCTTTGTAACACATCGTGCCTGTTTGTGTTTTGCTTGTGAGACTTGAACTGTAATTCCACGTCCACAGCGTTCACAAAAATAAAGCTAGAGTCAGTCATCAATGCCCCCCTGCCGCCTCCAGACAAAACCCTGTCTCCGGAGTCCGGAGTCTGGAGGCTCATTTCAAAGACCTCGGCTCGGCGTGGGGGGCGGAGGGGGCCTGCTGGGCACCACTACGTAGAGGAGAGGGCCTTAAGCTCAGTCACACTGATGGATCCAGTATGACTGCCCCCCATCGGGCTGAAAACGGCCCCTCTCATCCTGTTTGCGGCAGGGCTGCAGGGCGGGGCGGGACTGGGTCAGGTGAGGGGCAATAGCTGCGGGATATCGGTGTGGGGGTAACAGTCTGGGGTATGGTCATGTAAAGTACGAGAGTTGTGTGTACGGATACCCCACTTGCACATTCACTTACGCAAGGATGATCTGCCAAAGTAGGTTTTCTTTTTCTATGGCCCTATCCTCACCCATCCTCTCCTATTGTCTGCAGCACATACAGGAATGTTTCCCCCTGTGCCTGCAGCGGAGGAAAGACCAGAGTTCCTCCTGCGAGTACATTTTGGTCTTATCTCGCGTTTACATTTGACTGACTTGACTGATTTATTTGCCTCATCTTATTCAAGATCTGAACAGATAACCACAAAAATGCAGAACATGTAACAGCTCTGGCAGGATCACCTCAAAAGCAGGTAAGAGATAGAGTGCCAGATAATGAACTCATAATTATTATGAGTTTGCATTGTGCCCAACCATTTGAATAACCATGAATGACAATGACTGCAGGTATCTTTCAAATGAAGGCACAGATGAGATCATTAGGTGCCGTTATTCTTGTATATGTTTCAAGAAAAGCGGAATGGTTTTCAAGGCGAAGCCAAAGATTGGTGCTCAATTATAATGGGACAAAGCCTAAATTATACTATTGTTCTTGCCTGGCAACTTTTAAAATGCTTCTTTCTTCATTTTTATTGAGCACTAGAGCTTGAAATTATCTGCACTGCGCTGACACACAAAAGCCACAATTCTACAACAGTCTTGTGTGAAGAAAGTCATCAGTGATAGATTTTCCTCCCGGGTTCGCTGTGCTTTGCTCTTTCCCAGAAACCAATAATTTGTCTGTTTGTTGGTAAACACGAGACATCTTTTGTGATAGTGGTCAGGGCTATGTGGTTCAGAGGCCTCTTGATTGCATTAAGAGATGTTATCTGTGGACATCACTCTGAGCGTGTCATCTGAGGTCTTGAGTTTTTTATGTTCGAATGTGCTCATGATGCAGTGGTTTTTAGTGAGTGTTTACTATGTGCACTGGAGTATTTTAGCATCTGTTTATGACTGCGGGGATTAGCACCACCAGACTGCGTGGCTTTGCTTGAGACTGTTTTACGTCCTCTTTCTATGGCCTCCATCGTTATCATGTGCTTTCTTATGGACTGCAGTTGTTTTTCAAATGAGTCACTGATGCTGTACAGGCCCAGTGCAATATTTATTTTTCTATTCTTATATATGAAGGGATAATGTATATTACGCAAAATAAGTACCGCCCTACATAAACTTAACCTAAATCCATAATTCGATCCTCTGCAAATGTTCCTATAATGTCCCGGAATCTACTTCCGCGTTTTTCGCAATCGCTTTTTCTCGCATCAAAACAGTATTTTTGTCATGAAAACATTAGCAGATACTTCTGCATGTGCATGTGTTTTAAAAATGTTTACTGTATGTATAATGTATTCTTCGATCAACATTTAAATGTGTTGATTGATTGGTATTTCCTTTATTGAGCGTGGCGAGCTCCGGAGCGGCCGGAACTACTTGCGGAGTAATCTACACATCTGAATTACAAGGACAGAGTATTATTATGAAGTATTATTGTTTTGAGAGGTCCGTTATCAAGAAATAATGATCGGTAGAACGTTTTGAAATTACATTCAAATCAATGGAGCATTTTACTGCTGCTGTGAGGAGCCGTGTAAAAAGAATATCTAAATGTAGGGCCTTAAGTTTTGTCTTTCTGTTCATCATCTGTCAACAACTTTAAGCTGGGGTGTCTAACTCTGAAAGCACAAAACATTAACTATGAAATATAATCCATGTAAATAGTTCCTGCTGCTCAAAATGGTTCTATCTCTAGTTTTCACATTCATGTATTGTTGACTTCTGTCACATCTTTGTATCAGATTTTTCTCATGATATAGATTCTGCACGTCTGAATTCTTCACCACAACATCCAGTCATTATTTCATTCAATAAACAAGACTCCTTCTGTCATGTGAAAACAACTGTTGATCTTATAGTATAGTTGCTAAAACACTTTCTTTGACCAAGGTTAAAAGACATTTTAAACTATTTCTTACATGATAATTTTCATTCGGTCTATTTCACCAAAATGCTGTTGTTCCTGGTTTCAACATATAACCATACAACATAAAAGCACAAATCTAATCATAAATAATCCCCCTGTTTGTCAGGAAATTTGCAATTAAAAACTGCCAAAAATGCGCAACAAGTTTTTATTTGAGCAGAATCAAATTGTTTAAGCAAAAAGTATTTCCACATAAAAAATCCACAATTCCTCTGCCAAAGGAGTGCACGTCTAACAACTGTATATCACACATTTTTTTATGAACTAAATCAGATTAACTAGAAGTCTGGCCACCTGCATGTGCAAGCCTGATCTCGCCAGATATCAGAGGCTACGCAGGGCAGAGCCTGGTTAGTACTGTGATGGGAGACCTCTGGGGAGACCAGGTGTCACAGTGGGAAGGCTGTAAAGTAACACATTATTATTCTGTCCTGAGGCTAGTCACTTCACCCTCATTACCTAGAGTGAGGTGTGTGTGTGTCTTTTTGGTATTGAAAGCCAAATCCAATCCAGCATCTTTTGTTAATCTTCCTTATTATTGGTCAAAAGTTTAGCTGTGATTAAAGTAAATTAAACATTTGTTATACTTAATGTGACTTATTGGTGTGGAGCTACAGGGAGGAGTATAATGACCCGAATTGCAGCTTTTGATTACTTTAGTAATCAAGTAATCCATGAAATACCTTTGATGTTATTGTAGACCAGTCTTGCAGCGACTGTCCAATGATTTGCTGCAGCTTTTATTGATCTTAATGTGAGGATTGTGTTGTGAGACAGTGAAATAAACCAGGCTGTAACATTGATTCAATTAAGCTTGTAGAAAGTGTGTAGAAAACAGAAAGAATTGATTTGTGATTTTGTATCTGGCATCATTTAGGGCTGAAAAAGAGGCGCTGTTTTGACATTTTGAGAAGATTTGTTCAGTGTTGACCTGGAAAGTGAGTTTGTGATCAATTATGATACATTTTTGTTCGAGATTTTTTCTATTACTTCATTGTTGACAGTGATTGTGGGAGTGGTGGAATTTATTTTTTTAGTCTGGAAGATACTTAGGCCAAGGAAATTGTCTCCACTGCATGCAGTGGAGACAAAGCAGGTAAACTATGAAATGTTCATAGCAAAGTTATACATAAATACATATTGTGCAACTGTGTTTATGAAATTTGCTACATGAATAATTTGGATTGAATTGGATTGAATGAATGTAATTTTACTACAGCATTGCAAGTTCTGTAAAATGAAGCCTGGTTTCAGTATCAGCAGCCATATACTCTGAATAAAGTCCTTGATCTCAGTTTTTTGGAGCATACCTACCTACAACTCTCACATTTGTTATTCTAAAATTGGTGGTTTCTTTAACACTTTTGTTTCCATGGCAATGAACGACAGCAGAATCCTATGCCATAATAAGGCTGTATTTACGAAGCAGAAATGAGGCACCATGTAATCTGTCCATAAAACTAGCAGGAGATGATGTTTACATGATAAAAATGATTTCCCTGCGACATCGAAGCGACAGAGAAATAAATCACATTGACACTTTCTGCGCTCAGCCTCTCTCACTCTCTTAGTCTGACAGCATCCTATCTATTTTAAGTGTATGAGCTCATGCCCCCCCCTCCCGCACCTGCACCCTCTGCTTCCTGTGGAGGTGTAGCCCAGTGGTGGCTGCCCTCGACTGGGTAGGGCTGAAGCGGGGAGTGGGCCTCTTCACTCTCTTACAGGCACCCGGAGCCCGAGGCAGTAAATTATTCACGGCCATCATTTCTGCGGGACGTTAAATATTTAAGTGGCCTCTGATGTAACTTCTGTGTAGATGTGCGCGCATGTGAGGCCACTGTGTTCTGCTGCCCAAGACCAGCAGAAGGTGACATCATACCAAGTGCGGGATGCAAAAGTATGAAGAATGAAAGGTTGCAGATCATTCGAAAACGTATTGACTGAAATCAATTAATTTGGTAAAATAAAGTTCACCTCGGATTCTTTTGGGTTAAATGGTTTAGTTTTGTATAATTCACATTCACATGTAACTGATGATGTCCCAAACCAGAGGGGAAAGTTGTCTCAGGTCAGGTGAATTGCTCAAGGTTGATTTTAAACTAGGTGATGTTTATCAGTTATGATTCATTATTCGTTTGGATTGATTGATCTATTATATGGTAAAATGTCTAAGATTATTTGATTTTTAAATATAATTTGACTGAATCAAAGCAAAACTATAGGAATGCAATTCTTTCAAGAATTGACTAGATGCAATTCATTAATTTTAAAGTGCACCATTATTATTATTTTTTCCCATTACTGTTTTTTTAACATAAACACACACAGAGATCCATAACAAAAAGCAACCCAAGTGAAACATATACAATCTTATTAACAATTATTACATTAACATTAAAACGTGGTGGAAAGTTCCAAACCAAAAATAAGTAAGTAAGTAATCTTTATTTATATAGCGCCTTTCACAGACCAGAGTCACAAAGTGTTTTACAATTGTTATTTTTGGGCATCTGTCTCTCACTCCACACAGAGATGGGAACAGGGTCGTCAGTCCAGGAGGTGCAGGCCAGATCTATTGTACATGTTTTTAGTGGTAGGGGAAACCGGAGTACACGGAGGAAACCTACACAGACACGGAGAGAACATGCAAACTCCACTCAGAAAGGCCCTGTTCTGACCAGGATTCGAACCCAGGACCTTCTTGCTGAGAGGCGAGAGTGCTATCCACTCAGCCACCCATAAAAAAAAACTCAATGAAAGTTATAATCCATTGTCAGAAAGACAGTGAGTGAGAAGGCTTCTTTTTGGCCGCCATATGCTCCACCGAGCTGAATTATTATCTTACAAAAACATTAACACATTATTTCAATATTAATCAGGTCATTTCTTAATTTGAAAATTCATGTAAATGTGATTGATGCATTTTGTGTGTTTCCAAAAATAATCTCAGAGCGACTTCACTATCTGGGTCAAATTTCTTTTAGATCTATAGATTTAAATAGATAAATGATTCATTTAAAACAATGTTTTGGTTCACTCAACATGACTTACATTAAATTAGAACATTAGAACACGATAGAAGGGCTTTTGTTACTGTCTGACATTTCCTGTGTTTGTATGAGTTTTTTAAGTTTTCTGCCCTGTGCTGCCCAAACAAATTCCCCTGGTGGGATAAATAAAATATTCTGAATTTCTCATATAACTCCAGTTCATTCCAGTAGCTGCTATGCGTCCTCCACCAGAGTCCTTCTGCTCTTGTGGATGTTAGGTTAAACTGTGTCGGCACCAAACCCCCACACCCCCCTAACCCTCTTCACTCCACTTCAGCCGGGTTAAATGATTGCACCTAGATTATTAAACTCAACCCAGTTTTCTTAGCGTGTGTGTCCAAGTGTGTGTGTGTGTTGGGTTGTTGTGAGCTCTTTCCTTGTGAAGCCCTTGTTTACTCAATGGGGTCCTTTTCACACATTCGGTAGCCCGGCCAGACTGCCTGTTTGTTTTTCCCACATCGTCTCCTCTCTTTTTGCCATTGTGGTAAAAGTAAAAGTCCCTCCCTCCCCTCTCTCATCTTCCTTCGCCCGCCTTCTTTCTGGTCTCCGTTGAGCCCGCTGTTTGTCCGGCGACCATGTTGTACCCCTTAAATCAATGGGCCAGACAGGGTAATTCACTCACACTATGCACACAATCTACATCCTACTTTCTTATCCCCTAAAATGACAGTGTTGCAGAACAAGTAGAAGATAATACTGCGTAGATATGATGAAAACAACACTTGGATATGATGCGAAAAGTGCATTGCTCGAATATCCTGGTAGCACACCTGCTTTTTCTTGGTTTTGTTTTGCTTTGCTATTTATGCTATTTATCATTCAACTTTTCTTTTACATCGCAAACAAACAAATGACATCACTCGGCTAAGTTATATCTGTGGAGAGGCGGGTCTTCTCACTCTAAAAAAAGCTATCTGAACCAAATTGAGAGACATTTCATGCAAAGTAGCACAATGCGGGTCACCATGAGGACAGTTGTGGAATGAACCTTTAACGAACCAACATTGTCCACGATTCATTTAGCGACGATGTAAAGCTTGTTTCCTAACTTCTTTCCTTTTTATTCCCCAGACGCCTCAATAGGAATAATCTGGCGGTATTCCCTGAGCTGCTTTTCCTGGGAACAACCAAACTCTACAGACTGTAAGTTCATTTCTTTTTCTATATTGCGTTTTTTCTTTCGCCAAACATTCTCCTGATTCATTGTGTTGGTTTGATTGTTTTGTTATTGTTGTGTTTTTTCCCCCAAGTTGTGCCGTTTTATTGTTTTTGGAGATCAGAAAAAAATGGGGTTTTTTATATGGCGCCCCAATGCAAGAGCCAGTTCAGTAGCTCTGATGGAGATTAGCACTCAAACAGCTGCTGCCCACAGGGACTCGTGTGGCTGTGGAGATGGAGGTAGAAGAGTGGTTCTAAGTGCGAGGTAGAAGCCTGGGCTCTCATCTTAAGTTACATAGAGGCAGAAAACAGCTTTAGTTCCAGGACATAAATGTTGGGAGCTTGCATTTAACCACTGTTTGTTGTAGTGGAGCACCTCTCTATTTTGTGTAAGGCGAGATGTGGATTTGGGCTGGGCTGCTCTGATGCTGCTGCTGCTCTACTGTGGGAACTAACTTCCAGTCACGGCCATTTGTGGTCCCGCACGATCATTATGGTGGCATGTATTTATGTGCGGAGCTGAATATATTTATCTAGAACAATATTGAAAGGTCGGGATGATTCACGGCGTGTGTGAAAGTTGTTTACGTTGTGCGGTGGCTGTGGCGGGCAGCTGGACTTGACCTATGTGTCTCTGGGTGTCTGAGTGCGTCTGTGTGAGTGCATGGAGAGGTGCTCAAGGCCGAGGGCTGGCATGTTGCTCCGTATGTGGGCCGAGGTAAAAATATACAGGCCTCTACAGTGCGGAGCTCAGCTGTTGCTCTATGGGAACAATGCTCTGCAGACGGGAGTGTATGTTGTGTTCAGGTGCATCCCATAAAGGTAGTTACACCTTGTGGCAGATGCAACTTGGTTAAAATGTATTTGTATGATTATTTTTGTGTTTCTTTTTGGGTCAGCCTGAAACTGCATGGCCAAGGTTCACAGTCTGGGGTAATACTCATGTTCTGGCATCCACTCCAACAAATTCACAAATACTTTATGTGTCATTTTATTGAGAAGCTCTGTCTACATGCTCATGATAATAGTAATAACTGTGGTACTTTTGCAAATCAGTTATCAGACTAAGACCTACTTCCCAATTTGAATTTTCCAACCAGTAAAACCCAACAACAATCATGTGCGGGTAGAAGTAATTGTAATTGGCAAGGCTGAAGGCAAAAACATGAAATCAATATTAATTCTGATGCCAGTGTCTCGGAATGAAGGTATTTATAGAAATCACAGCAAGGCCAATGAGAATGTCTCGAGTGTTTCTTGAGTTTTCATATTGAGGTTCAGAGGAATGCACGGATTGGACCAACGCTGCTATAAATGAACTCTCGCTTAACCTGCTATTATGAAAATTATGTTTTTACTTTTTTAAATCTTCAGTGAAACTGTGAGAGAATGTATGTGTTAACCTTTACTCCTTGTGGTGGTTTTAAGACTGGGGCTAAATCAGTCCAGGCGCAGGTCAGGTGTTGTGGGAGTTTGCGCAACCTTGTTTTGTACATGAAAGAGAAAACAGCATTTTTGAGGTTCTGTAATTGACGCTTGGAGGTGAGAGTGGGGTGACAGTTCGCTAAACAAACTAGACTTCGGGAGTTTGTTTATGAACCTAATTGTTAAGAAATGTGACACTTCCTCTAGTTGGTTGAGTCTCAGTGTCTGTTTGTGTCTTCAAATACACCAAATGTAGGAGTTCCGAAGAAGATTATAGCGTAATGTGTGAGGTTCTGAAAAGAGGAAAGGAAAAAAAGACTAAATCACTGCAAAAAAGCAAAACATAAATCAAATAATATCATCCAAAAACAATTGAACATCTAACTTAAGTTTTGCCAAGAGTCTGCTCTTTCTTTTCATTATACACATTTCAAATTAATGTATGTCATTTAATTATTGTTTCATGATTTGCTGTACTTACGATAACCTCTACACAGCCTGGAATTCTTTCTTTCATAAAAGACAAACTCATGCTGTTTTGGTCCTGCTTGAGCCCCTGATATGTCCTGTTTATGCTTGTTTTGATCCTACTTTACTTCAAGTTAGTCGTGTTTTAAGGGATGTGCAGACTGAGTTACCTTTGTATGTTGAACCATTTTCTTGTATTTGAACCTTAAATCTGTGGGATACAGCGCTTATTTGTTTTATAGAATGTAGTTTGTACCAACAGAAAGTCTTGCAAAAGTAAAATGTAGAGAACTAATCAGACAGATAGTGAACATCCCAACATTCTGTCTCCATCTTGTTTGAAAACATCAATTATATACTTGTAAGAAAGATCCCTGGGAGTCACTATTTGACACTTTGGTTGGCCGAGGGATTATTGGCTCTCTTTTTAAATCTTCCCTCTGAAAAAGCTGATCTAAAGATGTGACAGATATTGTAGACCAAACTATAGAACCAAACTCTTTTTGTTCTATAGCGAGGATCTATTTAGATTGTATTCATACATTCATTTTCTGTGCTTTAGAAGTATAATCCTCCAGTTTTATTGAATAACATTTTCTAACCCCCCCCCCCACATTCTGACACACTCTGAACAGTTGTAAACAGATGACACATAATGATATGAATCCTTATAAAACATAGTAATGTTTGGTTGCACCTGTGCCCAGAGCTCTGAGTGCCCAAGGGCCTGTTCCACATCTGGAGGGTCCATGTGTCGGGTGTTTGTCTGTCAATGGCTCTGTCCACACTGCGCTAACAGCTCTCAGTGTTTGCTCCAGAAACAACAAACCAATCAAACACTCCGGCTTCATTAGGACCACTGTGTAAAAGCTGTTGAAACCCACTTAAGGGATTTCTTATGTCCTTCTCATCATATCTGGGAAAGCAAATATACACCAAGGGGTATATTTATCAATCCAGGTGCAAAATATTATATATGCAATTTTCGTGGCTTAGTTATAGGACATGCGCTTGGTAAATCAGTTGGCTCCATTGTTAAAGCTGGGGTACCTACTTTGCATAACACAAAAGAGAAGCTATGGGAAAAATACTTTCAAAATAGCTTGATCCTGTCACTAGTTTTTGTATGTATGTATTTTTGTCAAATATTACGATCAGCTCTCAGCCCAAAGTGTCAAATAGTGACTCAAAGGGTGAAGAAGAAGACAGCATTTTGTGGTCGAATTTGTTCACAATATTATACTTTTACCAGACTGTCTCTGTGGGGACAAACAAAATGTGTTATTTATGACAGAAAAAGTCAGGTATCCCAGTTTTAAGGGGTAGTAATCATATTTCTACTCCCAAAACAAATAAATAAATTTAAAAAAAATAAAAAAAATAAAAAAATAAAACCTTGATAAATACTCCTATGCATTATTTGCCCATCCGCCCCCTATGGACCAATGGCTCCTATGTGTTTGTCATCATTGCATGTCCTGGTTCAAACTGTCTGATTCTCTGATCATTTGTTGTGGAATCATCAACTTTGTGAAGTCGTCTGAGATTACTGCTGTTGTGATTTAGGGCTACTAACATTTATTGAATGGAATTGAATTTGGGACTTATTTGAGAGTTATAATAGATTTAAATGAACTTCCCGCCGCCACAGGAGTCATTACAAGTTTAGACCCGACAGAACACACACATTTATCTTTATGAGGTTTTTTAATATCAGGGTTTGTGAATCAAAGAACGCAGTTTCTACGGTCTCCACGGGTGACAGGTAAACAGTTTGATCAGCTTCCATGTAGTTACATTAATAATAGCTTATCGTCAAAGTAGGCAAAAATACAGATGTTTACCGCAAATTAGGTGTTGATATGGGACGACTCATTCAGTATATCTTTCATATTAGATAGTTCCCAGGCTTGCTAGGTGACAAAATTGCTAGATAATTAGAAGAGATTACAATGTGTGCCACAGTTTTAATCTTGCACTCTATGGTGAAGTCTCAAAAAGGTCGTATTCACTCCAAATGCAGCGACCCTATATGCGGTTTCTCCATTATGTCTCTGTTTCTCGGTACAAAAACCCAAATACGTCCCGTGGTCTATTTGCCTGCTGTCCTGTATTCGGCCGTGCGCTGGCCACCCATCAGCCGCAGATGAAAGAAAAGCAGATGAAAGGCAGTTTGATAAAGGCGGAGAGAGGAGCATCAGAGAATGGGTCACTGCCGCCACACTGCACTATGGGACCACTGATGCTGCGGCGCTTTGAGTCAACTTTAGCTTATTCCGATGCCTCGCTCTTCCTGGCTGGTCCCCGCCAACAGCTGGCTTCCCTCTTGACAGCGGGTGTGTCCTCATTATAGAAGCCAAATGTAAAAAGTTTGAGATTATTTTCTAAAACGATAAACAAGGAGAGAATTGTTGCTTGCTCTAACCATCCCCTGCTTCATTCTTTTGGAAACTAACCTAAGTTTATGAATATAATTAGTCAAGTACAAGATGAACGTTTTTGGCTGGTTTTTGGAATGTTTTTGGATGGTAGAGTTACTTGGAAAGCAACATAATTAAGCTCTTTTGATCTCCCTTATAAAGTTGAAGCCAGGAAGTATAGTTTGAATGGTAAGTTGAGTTAATCAAGCATGTATCACAATTTCATTCTAATTGTTTTCAAATGTTTCAATTACAAGATAGAGCTTTAAAGTTACACCCAAGCGGCATTAGTAGAAACCAAAGCAAGTCTTGTAGAATCATTAAAGAGCATGAGGAAAAATCCATGGTGGTATTAGAAGTGCATTTGGACACGTATATGCTGCTCACTCATTTTGCAAATTGATATGTATCAGTCCCTACCTGGACCGTCTTCTTTGATTTTATTACATGAGGAAAAAGCAGTGAACATGGCGCGTTTAATTGCACCGCGGAAATGTGATTCTCTATGTTGCTTCAGTTGAGCATGTATGAAAATTAAAGGCTCTGCGAAACCAAGATAACATTTGTCAAAAGTGTGCTTATACATTATAGATACTCTAGTCATTTTATTCACAACTACAGTTCCAAAGTCTTAGTACTTAGCTGCGCAGCTGTGAGTCTGAGGTGGTAGTCTGCAGCACTGGGGCCCCTCAGGGCACTATCCTCTCACCGTTTCTCTTCACCATCTACACCTCAGACTTCACACACGACACACACAGCTGTCACCTGCAGAAGTTCTCCGACGACTCCGCCATCGTGGGCTGTGTGTCTGAGGGGAACGAACTGGAATATCGGTCGGTTATCAAGGACTTTGTCGACTGGTGTGAGCGCAACCACTTGTGCTTGAACACCAGTAAGACCAAGGAGATGATCATCGACTTCAGGAGAAAACGGCTTTCCCACACGCTGCTGAACATCCAGGGGGAGGACATTGAGCTGGTGGACAGCTTCAAGTACCTGGGTGTTCACATTAACAATAAACTGGACTGGTCCCATAATACAAACGCCCTGCACAAGAAGGGCCAAAGTCGCCTCTTCCTTCTGAGGAGGCTGAGGTCCTTCGGAGTGAGCAGGCCTCTGCTCAGGACTTTTTATGACTCTGTGGTAGCTTCTGCCATCTACTACGCTGCCGTGTGCTGGGCCCCGGGCAGCACAGTGCGGGACAGAAACAGACTGAACAAGCTGGTCAGGAGGGCCAGCTCCACTCTGGGCTGCTCCCTGGACTCTGTGGAGGAGGTGAGGGACAGGAGGGTGCTAGCCAAAGCCACCTCCATCATGAACAACACCTCCCACTGCACAGGACTGTAGAGGAGCTGAGGAGCTCCTTCAGTGGAAGACTGAGGCACCCTCAGTGCAAGAAGGAGCGCTACCGCAGGGCCTTGATCCCCACCGCTGTCAGACTGTACAATAAGTCACTTTAAATGATCACTGTGTGAAAACCTGCACTACTATTGACACTGTTTCCAATTGACACTTGTCACTTTTGTTGCACATAATTATTGTCACTTTATTGTACATATATCCTGCATGTAACATGTTTGCACATTTCCTCCTTTTGCACAATCTGAGTGTCTCTATCCATGCCAAATGTGACATGTAAACTTCTCCTCTGTGAGATAAATAAAGCAAATCTTATCTTATCTTATCTTACTATGGCAAAGTCGTGAGACGCCTTTGAAAGCATCACAAAAGGCATCTGTTCAATGCTTTGCAGATAGACCGGAGATGAGGGATCAGGCTGAGTTTACACGGAGACAATGTGGCAGTAAAACGGTATAGTTGGATGTCGGTTGCTACCAACCGTTCATACGAAGACAGTGTTCCAGGGGGGTGAAAACGTAAGTGTTCAGATCCAGCCTGCAGAGTGGGACAACTCAGAAACGCTGCACAGCGGGGGCTCTCTTTCACACCCGCGAGAGGGGAATAGGTGTGAAATCCCCCTCTGCTCTGACCCCCACCTCCGCGCTGCTCCCCGCACGTAAATTTGGACATGCGCAGTAGCGGATAACAAACATAAACAATAATGGCGGCCGGTAAACTAACTAGCTTCGTGGGCTTCCAGCGCAGCACAGAGGATAATTCTACTCCTTCGTTCGTCCAAACGAGACCACGCGAAGCTCTAGGTTCAGTTTCCATGTTCACAGTGGCTGTTAAAATGCAGAATGATGCTGGTGCGTCCTGAGGGTCTGCACAGGAAGTGAGTACACTGCCGAGAGGGGGGGGCTGGGCACTGGGCTGGGGGTCGTGTGTCGTGTTGTAAAGTTTATCTGCCCACTACTGGCCGGGCGCTAGAACTACATCGTTTTTCAACCTCATGTGAACACTGAGAAATTTGCATTAGGAGCCAGGTCGTTTCTGTTAATAGCCTGGAAACGTCTGCGCAGCGTCTCAGTATAAACAGGGCGGTCAGACTGCTTTGGGAGCAACACCGAATAGAGTCTGGTTTTTTAGCACACTCCTTATTCTTCTGCTTTGTAAACATTTGGATACATATTGTTTGGAGATGAAGTTTGAATGAAGATAACCTTACTTCAAAAACCACAAGGAGTGAATGAAGCTAAGTGAATGGCCGTAGTGTGTTTGTGGGTGTGTAATGGTCCCTAATCCGGACTAAACAGAGCCGTGATTAGGCTTTACCAGGCGCATTGTTGCTCAGAGGTCGAGAGGGAGGTGTCTTTGTCTTGAGCAGTCTGCAGGAGCCATACCAGCATAAACCAGTGCCCACGGTCAAACAGGGGACAGGGTTTTAAGGGTTCCGGGCAGAGGAGGTGAGATTTAGTCTGAGTAAACAATAGCTTTTAATTAAGATGAAGGGCGTGAGCTGTTGTAGCTGCTGCAGTGATGACGACCTTTGAGATCACTGCGGTCAAAGTTGAAGAATGTCACAGTCATGAGATCTAAGCAGGAGGTGATTTATTTAAGCTGAGTCCCAGACGCCACACAATCAATGAAAAATACAGAGATGGTAATTATACAGAAAGGCTTTATGTTACTTATATATTGTTCATTCGTATAAATAATGAATAATAATGTCAACATTCAACTGACTACGTTTGAACAACTAATCAACTTTTTAATTAATTATATATTTTAAGCCACATACCCAAGTTAAAAATGTGGTGCGTAACTTTTTTTCACAAACGATAAATGTTTTCCAACTGAAAGAGTCTTGTAAGAGTAAAATGTTGCGAACAAATCAGACTCCACAATGCCGTCATCTTTTGATTAGAAAATGTTATATTTTGCATACTTCTCAGAAAGAACCCAGTGAGTCACTATTTGTGGCTTTTGGCCTCGGTTTCTGAATGGCTGCAAAAGCGGATCTAAAGATATGACGGAGGCCAAAAGAAAGGCAGGCATGTGAAAACTAGTGATAACAAACTGTTTGAGGGCTAACAATTGTCTGCATGGATTTAATTGGAGTATATTTTTGTGGTTTAAAAGTTAGGTACCCCAGCTTTAAATTGTTAAAACATAGAATATCCCGGACATAGAACAGTTGCTTGAATGCTTGTGCTTGGTTCAAGTAGGACCTAAAAAGTACATAAAAGGATTTGTTTGGCAAGATTATTAGTGATAAATATGCTGTATTTTCCACCCCAGTGTCATCCATGCTACACTGCATACAGATCATGGTTGGCCGGCAGTAACCACCGCTCCATGTCTGATGTCCAGCGATAAACGTTCTGTTTTGGATCCAGGAATTATTTGGCCACTGGCTCTGTGTACATAGGAAATGCTAATCGAGCCCTATTATGTATGTGCAAGGAAATGAAGTTAAAACCTTAGCAAACCCCAGGGCAGTGTGGGTTTGGCCTCTCGCTTTCTCCTCTCTGCTCCCTTCTCTTTATCTGGATCGCACTTTTTGCCTCTAACAAACACAGATTGGCACAGACACTGCTTTAGCATTCAGCAATATTTCCTGCCCCCCGTGGCGTTTCTCATATCAAAATACAAGCATCTTTTCAGCGCACACAAAAGCACACGTTATATCTAGCCAAAAGGGGAGCGGATTTACTTACACGCCTCTTGTAAGCTTATGTTAGCGGTTATATTAAGTCGAAAAGTGCAAAAGCAACAGTTACGCTTGCACTGAGGTGTTGAGTGTTGATGACTCACTCTGCCATTGCAAGAATCACATGCTGACTATCTTGAAATGCTCAAGGCCAGTCATTCCTAAGCAGTGATTTGGCCAAACACATGCCATCACGATGCCGCAATTCAATCTCTGCAAATTCACAGATTGGCATTTTAAAGATATTTAAAGATATTTGAAGGCGCACGTTTTACAGTGAAAGATTCAGATTTGTGGAGTGCGATGTTATTCAGCCTAATTGACACAGACAGTAGATGTTGTTGTCAATTGTTTAAAGAGATATTGATTTGGAAGCAATACCTGTTTTATTAAAAATGAAAGATGTTTAAAACCTATTTTATGATATTGTTATTAAGTAAGTAAGTAATATTTATTTATATAGTGCATTTTACAGACCAAGGTCACCCAAAGCGCTTTACAATGTTCAGAAACCAGATATTTTTTCATTCACTCACAGTGATGACGGAGTGCTATTGTATTCGTCTCTAGGTGTATTTATGAATATCAGAAATAAGTTATTTAATTAGTAAACTAATGTAGTAATAGATTACTCACTTGTCAAACCTTATATAGACTTGAGAATAGGTTTTTTTGACTCAGATAATTCTTTATTGACTGCTGAATGCATATAAAATGTTTTTACAAAATAGGTTTTGAATCAAACAACCCAATGTGTAACAAATCATCTCTATGAAAATGTCGTGCTCTCTTTTGGTCAAATTTATTAAAAAAACCCAAAAACAAATCCTGTATTCACTGCCACATCAAAACAACTAATCGGTTAATCTAAAGAATAATTTGCCACTAATCAATGATCAAAAGCTCTTATAGTATGTACATGTTGCGTAATTCCCTTTCCTTATGATGGAGAAAGGAAGTTTTCTCTCTTGTCATGTTGTTCTTGTTCCAGAATCTATTCATTATTCTTTAAGTAAACATTAAAAAAGCTGCATGTCTTCTCATGTCTTCACACACTTTTCTTCTCTTACAAATCTTCACTTCTAGGTCAGACCTGGTTGAGTGATCACAGTCCTGTTAATCACCTGTCGCTTTCGGTGAGTTCAGGTCAAATGTTATTGCCTGAAGGTGGAAGGCCATGGTGCATCTTCGTCTGTGGATGACTTCTCCAGGATAATGAACATGCCAGATTACACCTGGAATTAGCCCACGACACCAACCGAAAGAGCTGTGTTGAGAACAGAGAAAAGCTTTTATTTGCCCTCCTACAGTAAATGGTGCGGAAAGCCAGCGATCGAGGTAACGACAGACGTATTTTTTCTTGTATGAAAAACAGAGATATTGCTGGGATATTTGCACTGGTTAAGCATGGGAGAGTGCGATGTCAAAGCTTATACAGTATATGGCAGGTCGCCTGAAGCCTGGAGCCAGCGTGTCTGTCAGGAACAAGTGCCCAGGTGTGTAACGTGAGTGTGGATTATCCAAAGAGAAGAAGACAAAAGGGGGGGGGGGGGGGGTGCATACCTGTCCCACAGCAAGTCGAGCTGACATGGTAGTCCATATCTCAGTGTGGCTAAGTGTGTGAGGTCTTGTATCCTCTATTTGATTAAGGGCTTCTACAAAGCTCCTAAATCATCACTTAGTTGTACCACTTCCGCCACTATTGCTTCTCGAGGCCTACACTTATCTTAATGACACTTGTTAACGTTTCAAATTCTGTTTATATGTGTTTTTCTATCAAATAAAGATAAAGGTAACTAATATGTTACTATGGGAAATAACTACCCCAAGGCTGTGACATTCATCTTCTCGACGCTTCATTCACTGTGCCATAAAACCAGTAACAAAAAGGTCCTTAGATTGAGTCATCAAAGTATTGTTCAAATACTCCAATGGATCGTCGTATGTCACATGACTGCTCCTGCGATATGGCTCCAGATGAAGAGAAAATTAGATGAATGCATTTGTCCAATTGTAAACATTTTTAAAACACTAGTGCTTTGATATTCTTTTTCATATATAAACAAATGTGTAAAAAGATCAGGATGTCATCTCCCTACCAAGGTTATAGAAAGTTCTCTGCAAAGAATATATTAGTTACTTTTTAAACATACTGCAATCACATCACTCGGTAAAACAGTTGCTAATTTGTTTTCCAAGTTTGAGAATCACCTACAAAGACACATTGACTTGAACGCTAAACATCTTAGATCTTTAGCATGACCACACTTGTCAAATCCACCTCCAATACTGTTGCTTTTGATGTTCCAACAGCCAACAAAGCAACAAAGTCTGGATCATCCCTGCTTACCTTGACTTTCTCTAATAACTAGATTGGGAGCATCAGGATGTGCCATCCCCAGTGGAGGGCTGCTCCCGGAGGTGTTCGTACTGGTATGGATCCAGGCCTGGGTATTGATGGATGAGGCGCCCTCCTCTGTGAATTATGGGGGGATTATGGAGTAATCAGGATAATTCATCATGCAATGCTCCTCTGCTCACCCCAATCACAGCTACTCAGCAGTATTGACCTCATTCGCTTTGTGCACCTATGTGTAATGGTTAGCTCTATTATGGGAACTGGAGTTTGTATCTGTGGAAGTGGAAAGGCAAGTTGTGAAGAGTTAACCCCTAAGATAAATCTTACAAACATTTACAAATACACAAAACCGTGAATAGGTGTATTTTCCTGTCCCACAAATCATTCAACCTTTACATTCCAAATTGATCTGATTTTCCTCTTCTGAAGAATCAACAGTGCACGAGAGAAGAAAGCTTGGCAGTATGTTGAATGTAGTACCTCGTGTGGTCCTTTTAAGACAGTGTAAATATTTTGGGATTGTAAAGATCAAGGATTTATTTATGTTATCCATCATCCATACTTGGAAGAGACACAAAGATAGTACTCAGCTTGGAATAAAACAAAAAGTTTGATGGCAAATACAAAGCAGAAAGTTTGACTTTGAGTCTGTCAGTCAGCAGACATAACATGGCTGCCTTTCTCTTTTCTTAATTCATCACCCCTCCCCTCTAATCCTCTATCTTGGCTCTCTGTCAAACCACCTTGTCCAGTTGCACAATATCCCCCTCTAGGGCAGGCAACTGCATCCACACACTGGCTCCATTAGTGCCACTCCAGTGGCATAGCTGGCATTCTCCAGCAGGCCCGTCATCACCCGCTCCTATTGGCACCCATGTCACTGCGCTGGGGCCACAAAGGACCCCGGCTCCCTCCCTCTTCTGCTCACTTGGTCTTTTCGTGCCCCCATTTACCATCCCGTTCTGGGCTCTGCCTGTCCCACCACCTCTTTTATGGCAGCTTCCTTTTCTACGGGACATCGCTCTTGAGTCTTTTCTGCCTTACCACCTCGCCCCTCCACCGCTCATATAGGTTTGGAGAGGCTTATGCAAGGCCCTTAACTATGCTAATAGTGTAGAAGAAACCAGGAAACTCGGGATCGTGACCACTGATTCCTCCCAGAGATGTTTGAGGTTGTCTCATTGTTATCCTAAAAGCTGAGTGTGTTTGAGGTGACCATGCCGACCTGGCCTCATTAAAAAGCACTATGTTTACGTAATGTGAGGACATAGGCCGAGAACACACCACAGGAGTTTGGTTTTCTCTTCATTTCTTAAAAAACATACACACACAAAATTGCAGGAATAGCCCAAATATTGAGAAAACATCTGCTCCTGCGCTTGATTTAAGGCTGAAGGCATTTGTTGCATTGACAAATCTTATTTCAACAAGAAAAAGAAAACAATATTATCTATTTGTTCATTTTCAGTATAAATTCAAATAATCCGCCAGACGAGAAATACAGTAAATCTGATAATGAGCACCATGGGCTTTAATGATGTTTTAAATGATCCTGAGATGCATCAGTGAGGAAGCTGTAGGTGACGGCTGCACGTCTGTCAGAACAGCAGGACTATAATCACAGGATTTTCAAAGTCAACACACCGATCAAAACTTCGCTGGCTTAATAACAGGTTGAAATGCTGATGTGCCATTATCCAATTACAGTTTTCTCACATCGCTACGGTAACGCTGCGGCCCCCTCTCGATGGCTGATGCACTCGGGGACTCTGACCTCTGCAAACGTGTTGGGAGGAATACGCAGGCAGTGACTGATCCTCAAGAGGCTGAAGACCGCAGGATTTAACAGATGTTATCAAAGCAGAGCAGATGTATACAATATCATATCCCTGCTGATCGTATCACTGCTCATCCTCCCGTCTTTGTCTGGTCACAACCATAGTCTGTTTAGAAAAGGAATTTAAGTTTGACTAAATTAAATACCATTTCTTTGGAACAATCAAGGAGAAACTGACATAAATATATGTTATCACTAAAATCACATCACATGTTATATTCTAACATTCTGTGACTATGTTTGTGCTAGAGACACACACACACACACACACACACACACACACACGCACACGTACACATACAAACTAATACGTCTGGTCTTGTCGTTTCTTGTTTGACATTATTCAAATGCCTGTGAATTGTATTACTTTTTTTTCTTTTACACAAGGAATCTTATGCCCCAGTCAATTGTAAACAGACAAATGCACATTGGATTCATTCAATTATTTAGTTGTAGTTTTTTTCTTCTTCATGGTTTTCATCATGGCAGTCATTAAAGTAGATTTTAAGTCCCATTTGATTTAACTTTGAGAAATCCCCATTACTGTCCATTTGGGGATATTTGAAATGTAATATAATCCAACCAGTGTATTGTGGCCACTGGCAAAAGTGAATTGAAAATGTGTAAGGATGGAGATGGCATTCATGAGAGCAATCTAGCCGGGGCAAAAACGAGAAAAAGTAATCTATAATGTGAGCGAGATAACTTTAAAATAAAAATTATTTCTCAGGCTCAAGTATTTCTCAAAAAAGAAAATCTGAATACTTTTCTACTGCTCCCCAGGTACTAAAATGTCTGCATTGTGTTGTGATTAATCGTACAGCCCTATTCGACACCAACAGTAGCACCAACACCAACATATCGTCTAAAGTCTGTTAAAGTCACCTGAAACACCTGGACACAGACACATGTTGTAATAAAGCTGAAGAGTAAAGAAATGAGGAAATGAGCCACCTCAGGCGATGATGTCAGCCTGTTCTCCAGCCGCCATCATTACAACCGCTCCTGGGCAGACTACACATGTCAATGCATTTGAAGTTCTGCACCCAAGAGATTTTCACACTTTTAAACAAGGAAGTATGCCGTTCCTAAGATTTGAATTGAAGGATGTTG
This sequence comes from Knipowitschia caucasica, assembly GCA_964034765.1. NCBI lineage: Eukaryota > Metazoa > Chordata > Actinopteri > Gobiiformes > Gobiidae > Knipowitschia > Knipowitschia caucasica. The sequence continues at coordinate 26,047,445 of OZ035825.1, forward strand.
ACATGAAATCTTCTTATTAGAATACTGTTTTCATCACATTCAGTAACACCTTGGAATGAGGCTTTACATTGGGTGGAGAGGGGAGGAGAGGGAGGAGAGGAAGGGGTTATTAACCACCACGCACTGACAACGTGCATGTTCAGACAAAGCCGCAGTGGTCTCCTGCAGGTTACGGAGGGTTCGGGAGTTCAGTAGAATTACAGGCTCCATTACTGTATGTGGGGATAGCCTCACGCTGTCCTCGAGGTCAGTGGTTATGGAGACATGCAAAAGAAAAACATTTAAAGACTCATATTTACTTCACTCCCCATTATTCACTTTTCAATTGTGCTGTTTTATAGTTCCGCCTAGTACAGCAGATAATTTGTAAGTAAGTAAGCTTTATTTATATACCGCCTTTCACAGACCAGAGTCACAAAGCGGTTTACAATTGTTATTTTTTGGGCATTTGTCCTCTCACTCCACACAGAGATGGGAGCGGGGTCGCCGAACAGGAGGCGCATGCCAGACCTATTGTACATATTTTTAGTGGTAGGGGAAACCGGAGTACCCGGAGGAAACCTACGCAGACACGGGGAGAACATGCAAACTCCACTCAGAAGGGCCCTGGTCCGGGCCGGGATTCGAACCCAGGACCTTCTTGCTGAGAGGCGAGAGTGCTATCCACTCAGCCACCGTGCCGCCCGGTGTTTGTTCCTTTTCACCAATGTATTTGAGAATATAAAGTCTCACAAGTTATTTGGATGTGGGATCAAATTACCAATTCTCTCCCATGTTATTATTAAGACCACTCGTTATCTTCACAAAGTAGAGTTTTTAATCATAGGATACAAACACAATATAGTTTTACATTGAACTATTCATAACGCTAAAAGAATGAACACATTTGAATAAAAATTGTATATATTGTGTGCGACTTTTTCCCAATTCCTGATGCGTAGAGACAGTATAAATTTATATATATATATATATATATATATATATATATATATATATATTCTGTTCTGTTTTTTCCGTGCGCTCCCATGCGTGTGGCCTAAACAGACAGAGACAGGTGATCCGGGGCAGGCTCATGGCGATGACTGCAGCTACTCGAGCAGAATGGATGGCTTTAATTGAACACTTTGCACACGTGCGTCTGTGCGTCTCAATGCGCTCTTGTGTGCATTCGGAGAAAGACGGGGGGGACGCGTCTCCATGGTAACAATTAAACGCTGGGCGGTTTCAGGTCAAGGTTAATTAGCGTGCATAGATGAAAGGCTGTTGTTGGAAATGTAGAAATGTGTGCGTTGTTCAATTCAAATTGCATGTTCAATATTTCAATCCCTGATGGAGTCACAGAGGCATTTGTAAAACTAAAACTAATCTGACACTCATCAAGTTTTCAAAAAAAAAAAAATAAATACGGCCCTTTCTGTCTATTGTCTAAAGAAGAATCATAGTCACAAAGAACGGCTTTTATAATTACGGATGTTACTATAGAAACAGCGTGTGTTCACTGTTCAACCTTTTTCTAAATAAAGGCTTTGTTGCTGATTAGGAGAAGAGTCTGGGAGTGGATTTAACTACAACAAAAGCAACGAATTAGCATGGCTCTAGTCAGTTACAGAAGTTCCCGAGTTGGCCTGTCGATCGATCTGCCAATATAATATAATATGTACAGTATGTGTCAGACCTAAACTGGACTCACAAAACAACATTTAACATAAAAAACACACAATTATTATAAAAATAAGAATGTAAACTGAAAGTTGGATCTGGCTTGATTATCAAAGTAAATACCAACATGTTCAGTTGGTTTGCTTCTCGTTTTAGATGTTAAATTATTATTATTATGGGAGGAATCAGCGGACACGACCCCAATACAAAATATGGTTGACTAAAGAGGAACCATCGACCAACGACTCCACTAAACTAAAAGAAAAACTCTACAAATTAGGTGCTACGTAGATCACTGTGATTTTGACGTTACCCTGGAGGAGTTTTTTTTAAAGGTAAACTCAATTCATATATTTATTTGCTTGTATTTATTTATTTACAAACAACAAACTTATACATTTCACACAAAATGCCGCAATTTTCAACACAGAAACACACACAACTCGACCTCTTCTTGCTTCCGGTCGGCTCAGGCGGTGTGTGCTGGTCCTCACACTGGTACATGTGTCTGTGCTGACTGATGAGTCTTAATGGCGTAAAGTGAACTACCATTAGAGGCTGGGAAACTGCAGCGCTTCCTTGAGCTGTGACTATTAGCCTGTACGTTTCCTGTGCTTTTGGCCAAACATGAGTGGTGCGGGTGGCAGATGTGCGCAGCAACAGTAGCAGGTGGTGGGTGCATTTCATCCTTCGGCCCAAACAGGGGCTCTCCGGGGCGTCTGCGGCTCAGCTTTCCTGTCCGCTGTGGTAGAAACATGGGGAAAAGATTTTTACATGAGAAACTCGTCCAAACATTGCTTTTAGAGGGAGTGCGTGATGATATTCATTTCTTTCCCACCCAATGCTCTCTGGGGAATAGTAATGGCAATTTACTCCAGGAAACTCGTAGTGGGCGGTTACTGTTGAGTGGGTTTGTTTTCAGTGACATTTGACCCTTTTTTCCAATCAATTCACTCGTTTCTTTACTCTGCCTCCTCTGATTCCTCTGATGCCCAAGACTGTGTCCACAGAGCTCTAAAACATCCAATGTTTTATGCAGGACTGTACAATCCCACTATTCATGAAATGACCATTTTTAGTGCTGTAATTCACAATGTTTTTTTATAACCATTTATTTAGCTGCTTAAATCTATCAAACATGGGATTTCATAGAAACTAGATGCGACACATTTGGTTGTTTTGTTTATGATCATTTTTTAAAAAACACACACAACTCCTTTACATTCTTTCATAATTAAAGTACTGTCTTAAAACTGTGTGGTTCAAAAAGTTTATGACGAAATTAGGTTCTCACTATTTCAATAATAAAAGAGTTGTGAGAAAATTGTGATATGCAATAGTGGTCGCCATGACAATATCATATTTTGATATTTTCCTTCCACAAAGAAATTAGTAAGCATGTTGGAACAGTACTTTTCGCTCACCTCTTGTTCTGCCATGCTGTGTTTTGTTTCCACCAGTAACAATAGCAAGAGCTCTATGGCACAGTTTACACAATTTACCCATGCCTGCGGAGGTTTCCTCTGGGTGCTCCGGTTTCCCCTACTACAAAAAAACTTACAAAACTTACTTACAATTGGTGAGGGTTGAATGAGAGTGTGTGTGAGTGTGACTATGGGACTACAGATGGAAATTAGCAAGAAAAAGCTGTGCTCTGGTGAATTCACAGTTGCTGCTGTTCATTTATTCAGACTGTCCAAATAAACAAATTAATACAAACATATAGACATGTCATTGTCAATATTGTACTTTCCATTATCACGATAACGATAATGTTTACATTTATTGTACAGCTCCACTATTATATATATATGTATGTACACAATGAAAACCTTTTTTGGTTTTGACATTTCAGTAAGTCCTGTCACATCAAACTGAATAAATATATTGGGTTAAATCCAGTATTTGTGTTTTTCTGCAGTGAACTCTGTTAGTGCCCAGATAGCCCTTCTCTAGGCCTGTCCCTTTAATGAGGCTCAAGTGTAGTGTTGCTGAACCTTCCTTCTATTGCCATTCTAAACCAGATGCTTGTGCACTCTCACCTTCTGACTGCGGGTCATTACAGCTAATTGCTAATCTGGTCATGTGGAAAAGCAGTGGCGATCAGCAAACCTGCTCCTCCGCTGTTGCTGCTGCTGCTGACGCTCTCGTCTGGGGCCTCTGCGTTCTCACAAAACTGTCTGAAAAAGGAGGCACAGAGAAAACACAGCCATTAGCCAAAGACAAGATGTGAATACGAGGAAGCAATGTGATTAAACTGTGTCTCTCTGAGGTCACTGACACTGAAGCTTTTAGAGGCTTCTGGAGCCACTCACCACGACTGACTCACGGTGATGTCACAGGACTCTCACATTAAGTGCATTGTTGATTCGGTGGCTTGTTGCTTTCTTTGTGATATTCTTTGATCACATTCTGCAAAACAAAATACAGAAAATCCAATTGCACATTTAGATTGTACATTTATTTTATTCAGAATAAAACAGCAAGCACCACCAAGCTGGGTTACAGTATATACCTAACTATACAAATCCTCTTTAATAAAATGCATGTAACTCGCCCAGATTGTCCAACAGTGACTCACAGGGCTCTCGTGAACAAGATAACAAGCTTTGTTAGATTAACACAGCATGTCATGTTGTGGTTTGTTTCTTTGACACAACTCTTTCTGTTTTGGGACAGAATGATTCTTTTTTTATGGGAAGGTGGGTTAAGTCCCCAGCTTTAAGCACACAAATGGTAAAATTGACCTTCTTTCCATCCTTCTTTGGTTGCCTTTTGCCCGTTCTATCTCCTGCTGTCTATCTGTCTGGCAATCAGTTACCTAAGAAGTCCAGACCAAAAATAACAACAGGGCGGCCCGTGGTTTTGGCCTTCTCACATGGCCCATAAACTTCACAGCTCCGGTGGCCACCTGCACTCATCCTGTCCCATCCAAAATCTGGGCTTCTCCTCCACCCTGGCTGACAGCAGTCTGTTTCCTATTTGCCGACTGGCTCATTACCGCCTTCCATTTTCCCGTCGTAATTGCAATTTACTCATGAGTGACTAGAGCGAGCCTTAAACGTCTCATCACTGCAAACCTCACTGACTCCAAATGGTGATCTAAGTCGACTGATGATTCCTGTCTCTGCCCCTGTGGCAAGAAACCCCCTTTTCCGAGCCCCCACTCCCCGCAGGGACAGCAGCAGTGACCCATATGTGGTATGAAGCATTCAGAGGCGCATCTGAACCCCATGTCCCGGCATGCACCTACTGACGCACAGATGCACATCGCTCATATGGGATTATTTTTACTTTACAATCGGAGTAATTTGTCAGTAGCTGCCGTATTTTTGATATAATTGATAAAGCTGGAAGACCTATCTTTTGTTGTTTGTTTCATAAATATTGTATCTTTTACATACTGGGCTGAATGAGTGTGGGTGGTCCTATATCTTTTTCACTGACAAAGCTGATCTAAAGATGTGACAGAGGCCAAAAATACATGAGAAAACTAATGATAGAACCAAAAGGTTTTGAGCGTTATGAATTGGATTTGATTACATGGGATTTGTTTGTTTTTTAAAGTTTAGAGTCCAAAAATGAAAAGACAAATTTCACACTGTCTATTTTGTTTGTGATTACTGTGGTGACTAAATGGTGATAAAACATGTGGAGATCTTATCATTTGGTAATGTGTTTTGCATTGTCCTTACTACAATGTATTAAAAACACATTGTTTTTTCCTAAATTGCCTTCATTTTGTCACATATAATGAATTCTCTCAGTTGCCTGAATTGACAGAGGCAGCAGTAATTGGCTTAGAACAGGAAAAGCTTCATGTGTTTCCTAATCTTGTCATGATACTGTCCTGATCCGCTAATCCACTCTGCTCCTGAAAAGATGAATTTGGGATTACGCTTCCGTCTGTCTCCGTTACAGCAGCTCTTCCCTTACAGTGACGGCGTTCCACACTGCCATGAGCTATTACAACGTTCCCGGGAATGTCAGCCAGCCCCATGCCCTCCCTGCCTTTTTCCGCTGATGCCAGGGCTCTGGTTTGTCTAGCGCTGTTACAAGTGTGATTCCGGATTAGTTCCCCGCTGTACCAAATGTGTTTATAGAACCTTCAGGGAGATCTGTTCAAAGTAACTTAGAGGATTTTGTTATTTAGACGCTAGTCTTTGAGTTGTTATTAACCAGGGGGTTGGCAAAGAAATGACTTAGCTTTTGGAAAGCTTTCGGAAAAGTTTTGGAAATGTACTGGGCAAATTGTCTTTACACAGCACGACATGTACAAGCTTCAAGCTGGAGTATCTAACTTTTCTATTTTCTATAGATGTATTTCGTTTAACCCAACAGAAAGTAACATGCTCCATTCAGACCACATGCTGTTTTATCTTTTCTTATTTGATAACATGCTTTCTTTTACATACTGCAGGGAGCTGATTGGCTGAGCCAGGGTGGTCCTCATGTATGAAAGCAATAGAATCCAATTGTTTTCAGATATAATCTAGTTTCATGGGTTTTGTTAGTTATTTTTGTATGGGGTTATAAGTAGGTACTCCAGTTTTAATAATAATTGAAAGGGACTGCTGAGGGATGATGATTTTGTAAAATAGCACTTATATAAAGTTATGTCTGCAATGAAGCAGTGGGAAAACAATATTCTCTCTTCCACTTTGATAGCCCAGGCTACTGTCTGTCAGCTGAAGGCAAATGGCACCCAGGCTAAATTGCACGAGTCAAGGTTGAGTGCACCGTAATAACAAAATCTAAATGTTTATGGCAGTCCTTGAGAGGAATATTTCAGCTGTGTAGATGCTGAAAACAATTGATACAGCCACTCTTTTGCAGAATCTCAATTCCAAAACCACATAGGTGGAACAGATGGCCCCCTGTGTGTGTTTGTTTGCGCTCAGATGATCATTCATATGCACAGTGGACATTAACATACTAACAAGCTGCCTCTTCATATGTGAGCTCTGCGGCCAATGCCTGTTTTATGTGTATATGGCACGCTCCACTTGCCTCGACTGGGGCAAACGAGGTAGAACTCACTGCCTCCCAATAGCCCTTTACAGACATGCACTTCTACCCGGAGTTTAGCCGGGTAAACTTCCGGAGCCCTGACTGTTTGAACACAGTCACTCCTTTTATCCGATCTGGAGATGATCGCTTGTGTAAACTGCGGCCGCCTGTTTGGTAAGAGCCACATAGTCTCTGGATCGAGCCGTCACCGCAGCGAAACAGTGGGCAAGGTAGAACAGCTCCATGCGCTCTGCCGCACATGACAGAGCACCATTTTGTTTCACTTTTCCAAAATTTATTTATAAACACAAGGGCCGGGAATCTTTCAGAAGCTGCCAATACAATACATATCTCAATACAAAGCAATATATTTGTTTGCAGTATATTTCTGAACAATTTGATACGATACAAAGATCTAATTACAAAAAAATTATATTTATCTTAAAATCAATCCTTTTGGCACAACCCTTAAAGTCCCCATCACTGCCCCTTTTCTCCTGCGATGATACGGCTGCGTGGGCAGTCGAAAAAACACAATTTAGTGGCATGTACTGTATGTATAGGACAGAGCTGGATCCATGAGGGTTTATTCTATGTTTTTGTAAAGGGCTAATGCCTGTTTAACTGCACCCTTTTCCAACGAAACTGAAACTTTCCAGCCTTGATTGTAGAATGTCTGGGGAATGCAGAAAGAAGAACAGAAGAAGTAAAAAAGTGGTGAAAAGATTGCCTTGTACAGTGGTTTACTATAGAGGCATGAAAAGGCTCTCGGAAGACACTGTTCACTTTTCTGTGTCTCTAGCCTCAAGCTTTCTGCCATTAATGGGCAAGCCAGGCTTTGTTCCAGAGCAGCATGGGTTTTGAGTAATGTGGCACACGCACTCCCTTATTGTAGCCCACCATGACTCCGGGATTCTACTTTGTGTATGTTTTAGAGCTCCCTTTTAGCTCGCCATAACAGCTTCTGGTGGTGAAGTCCATTTCTTGCAGGTCATTGGCTAACTGTTGCCCTGGGAGACAATTCAGCAGGCCGTGATTGGCCCGTGACGCTAACAAGGTCTGACAGGCTTGTTAGTGCAACCTGATTGGTCAATTAGTAACATCACTTCCACCAAAATCCCAGTAGAAAGGCGAAAGACAAACAGAAGGAAATTCAAGCTGATAATGTTTGGTGTCTGTGACCAAATTGTTTAGTTCAAGTTTCAATACAACTTGCTCTCGTGATTCTTTTTGTTAATTAACGCGTGACTAAAAGTATGACTTGGATTGGAAGGGTTTGAAGTAAAAAGGGAGGTGTAAGAGTTAGGGGGTTGGGTTGGGCTGGCGGCGCAGTCACATGCACTCTCCACATAAATTATGAATGCGTTCCGTTCAATAAGCAAATGCCACATGGTACCGAGCCCAGGAATCCAACTGAGTGTGGCCACATGTAGGGAGCAGTCAGACCGAGTTCATTTGAATGATTAACTGTCTGGAGTCATCACTGAAGTATGTATTGGATGGGTGAAAGTATTAGTGGTGTGAAGAAGTCTGATTCCCCACTCATAAGCAATAACCGTTTCATATGTGGCAGTGTTTTCAAAGTCCGAAAAGAGTAGTATTTGGATAATAGACCTCGAAGAGTTGATCTTTTCTGCCCCAGACACTGTTTTATTTCAGATGATGTATAACTGTATAACTAGCCTCTTCTATAATTTATTAAAGCTGGGGTGCTTTTCAATCCACAATAATAGTTCTTTTTCTATCCCTCACTCAATCAGCTCTGCATAGTGTGGTCTGATTTGTCCCTAACATTTTACTTTTAGGACAAACAATATGTATTATTCATTTAAAAAGGAAAGTTAGGTGCTTCAGCTTTAATCTAATTGGCGGTACAAGGCTGGAGTATCTTGTGTCTGTTTCTGGCGGAGCTCATGATAACACTATTTTGCTTTGGCTTTGCGTCTCTTAATGATCTATAAAGCTCAGGCCTGTCTGTGGCTGTGTCAATAGCAGGCTAATAAAGTTATGTTATCAGTATGACAGGCGGCCTGCTGCTCAGAGACACGTCACGCTGAGTGGGACTTAATAAAGTTTTGTGTGTTTTGAATTCTGCTGTACAGATGGTGGGCTGGCATTGTGGCGGAGGCATAACATGGGGCGTTTTGATTGTCATAGCTATAGACTTGAACCAAATGCTTCTCAGTATGATGAAAAAAGCCCTGACAGTGAAAAATGGTTTTCGGTTTTGATGGTGCAAATATACAGAGCAAAGTCAGAAAACCACTGAAGGAGGTGCCAACAAAAACAACATGGGCACAGATAAACAGCAGTGAAGATGTAAGCTATGTGTCTCTTGTGTCAGGTGCAGCTGAGAGGACTTGTCACCTCATCATAGTCTGTACAGGAGACTATGTGACACCAGGCTTTATATAGACAGACTGGAAGCAGAGAGCAGGCCAACGAGATCACCTCAGGGGCCCCTCCACCACCTCTCGGTCTCCTTAACATGTTCAAATCAAATCTCCTGAACAGGGAACTATTGGCTTCTTGGAGGATCCAGATCATTATTTAATCTATTCAGTTATCCAGAAGCGCAAAGATACCGGCTTCAAAGAATTTTCATTTTCACTTGATAACCAAAATGTGAACAAAAAGGCTGCTGGGTGTTCACATATGTCTGGAAACAGAAGACGGCATTGACAAAGTCTCTTTCTAGAAATCCGATTTAATTTCTACCATGAATGATATGATGAAGATGAGAATACTGTACGATACTCACAATATATGTCACTTTTTTACACACCTGCTGACCTCCTGGAGGATCACATTTCCAAATGGCGTATAAACGTATTAGTGATGAATAATAATGCCTTATGATGGAATATACTTAAACATATACATCCATATAAACAGGTAATTCCCACCTGTCGGTTTTCTACCCACTTACTCTTCATCATTCAATCAGATCTTACTTGCATATTAGATGATTAAATGTAATGCTTTATATAGTTGTATTGTTTGTTCCACACACTGCAGCATTTGGTGCTAGTGATTTAGTGAATGCAGGTCTGTAATAGAGTGTGCGAGACCACGCTCACATGATGTTAAGATGATGAATGGGTTGTGTGAAAGGAAAACTGGAGGCTCTGCTTTATTAGATTGTAGAAGTTTGGTGCCTCTTTCTCTTGTGTGTGTTTTTACGGACATTGTGCTGGTGAAAGGCTCTCCGTGGGCACTGGGGCCTACTACAGAGGATGAATGAGCTGATATGACAGTGATACATGGAGATGTTTACAGTAAACAGGAGCCTAGACCTTCAATCTGGAAGAGTTTGAGCACGAGAAAGTTGCCAAAAACTGAAGTAATAGTCTTGGACACTTAATTCATCTTCGTCCTCAATGCGCTGTACGATATGACAACAGGAATCTTACTTTATGTGCATTTTCAATACCACCAAACATGCTAGGCCCTTTGTTAGCTCTCATATGGCTTCCATTCATTCCCTTGCGATCAAACCAATATTAGTGTTATATTAATTTCAATTTTCACACTATGAATATACATCCTCATTTTGGAAATAATAGGACAACATTTTCTAAGACAAAACAATAGCTTGTGGTTTATTTATTTTTGCGTTGTGATCATGGAGCCCTACATCTAAACTATCTTGATATTATTCAAGACAAAGTCAACTTGATCCCATTTAATTGGATTATTAAATGTTAATAATATCTCTGGTGTATCCAATCCCAAAATATGTACTGAACAACCAAGATTATTCCAAACCAACACTCAAGTTTTACAGACATTGCTTTCCCTCTGAACAAGGCCAGTAGCAGAAACTCTATCTGTTTGAGTGGAATTGGTTTTTACGCCACACACCACTCTGTATACCCAAGAAACAACTATAGCGTATAATGTGATATTGGCCGGCTTTAGGAGACTTAGCGCCGCTGCTCTTGATTTGTTGCAACTTTGTGGGAAAGTTGTCTGTGAGTGGGATAAGCTCTTATTGCTGGCCCTGTGTGTGTGTAAATGTATATGTGTGTGCGGGGGTGATGGATGAACTTGCAGTCTGCTAACCAGGGACATTCCCCTCTCTGTTCTTCTCCTGTGCCATGGAAACCAGACGGGAGGTGCTATGGTGGCCCACAGGAGCCAAATGAGGCGGTAATAACACAACGCTTAACCCCACATTGAAAAATGACTTCATTCTCTCATCAATAGAGCAGTTCCCAACGCCCCGCCACACTTCTGCATACAGTTACGTGCTTTCAGGAAAACACAACATTATGCAGGTCATTGACAGGTGTGCGGCTATTTACTATTGATACAGTCACACGTATTCTCTCGCTGTACCCCACAAGAAACGTTAGGCAGTGTTTATACAATCTCATGCCCAGGCTACTTTATTGTTCTCGGAGGGAAGTTCGTCCCATGCCCTTATTTGACCCATGCATTTGACCCATCCTTCAAAGGGCCGCCTGTCAGCAGCAGTGGTCTCTGCAGTGCCGCTCCTTACATCTCCAGATGTTGATCCTCGGCTTGGTCAGAACCAGAGCTGGAGGATTTTCATCTTTTGGGTGGTGGGGAAAACCAGAGCGCCTGGAGGAATTCAGGAGAAACAGACAAAGTCCCCACAGAAAGGCCTGGGACTTTCTGTGAGATATGAGTGCGACCCACTCAGCCACTGTGGCGCCGTTAATTCATTGATTGATCATGAAACCCAGTGAGGATGCAGATTGCAGATAAAAAATTCTTACTGCCTCAGCACAACTTTGACTGGACCTGAGCTTGAGTAAAGTCCCTTTATGTTAAACTAGATTTCTCATTAAAACAAACATTATAAGCACTTTCTCTTTGTCATTTGGATACAATTCTCCCATTAACTTAGCAATTCATGTTTTAAAATCATATTTTTTCAATTACAGCATGAAATATCTGCATAGTCCAGATACACTTACTAAACAGATACCTATCATCCCCCTAAAGAAATGACTTAATTAACTTGTTTCAACTGGATTCAAGCAGCAATATCAGAAATGTATTAAACATGCTTAGATTAAAATAGATTTATGACAAACACTTCATTGATGTCAGCAAATTGATGTTTTTTTTTTCAACATATTTGTCTTCTTGAGATGTTTCCAAAATCAAACACAGAAATAAATCTCCATGTTGTTGGTCCATGGCTTCCTAATTACCTCATATGTATTCAGTGTCGTTGCGCACATCACTTCTTGCATGCATTATGAGGCTTACTGTCCGAAAGCTTTAATCTGACCCCAGCTGCTATTTGTGTCTCTTGCTTCCACAGCGACGCCATTGTACATGCTCGTTCTTCCATTAGACGTACATAGTGTCTGTGTGTGTGCGTAAAAAAAGGCATGAGTCCATATTGTAATAGTATAAGTCGGACCCCGGGGGCAGACAAGAGCTTTTAGAGCAGCAGCAACAGGGACTGAAGACAGGATTGCACCCGGGCGAGGTGTTCTCTGAGAGGGCATGAAGAACAGGCTATAAAGAATTATTTAAGCTTACCTTGGGAATCCCCTTGTTGACTCGCAGTGTGCAATTACTGGCGTCGCCCCGATAGCACTTAGCATCAGCATATTTACCTCAAGAGAATGGCTTTATCTTTTTACTACATAATGGCCCTCGCATGTGCCGAGTTTGTTGTGTGTGCCAAGCCGCATGGAAGTTTGTGACGGCTTGTTGTGAACAGCACCGGGCAGATATTTCACAGAGGTGCTAAAAAGTGTTGCTTTAAATGTCAACTATTTTGTGAGTAATGTTTTTGTTATTTTTATTTATTGGTTTGTTTGCATGTTTGTTCGACATATGAGCCAAACAAAGCTGTCATCGGGCTTGTAAAGAAAAGAGAATGTGAGACAGTCATTGCTAATAAAGTTAGTCATTTGAACAGGGTGAAAGTTATAAAAAAATTGGAAATTCCTGAAACTGTCTAAAACATTTTAATCTCAGGAGTAGATACACTGCAAACATATTAGTAAATTCTTAAATTATTAAGTGATAAAAAAAATAAAAAAACGTTCTTTAAAGCTTGGGTACCTAACTTTTTTTGTTCATACGTAATGCATTTTGTTTGTACTAAAATAATAGTTATTAGTTATTAGAAAAAAAACCTTTTCCTTTTTCTTTAGGAGTCATGTCAGTCACTATTTGATGTTTTGGGCTGAGTGAGGGTGGCACTCACTTCTTCTTGAAAAAGCTGATCTAAAGATGTGACCAAGAGGCCATAAGTACATGCAAAAACAAGTGATAAAACCAGACTGTTCTAAAGTGAGGACCAAGTTAGATAGATTTTACCACATACTAGTTGTTTAGCTTGGAGTATATTTGTGTTCTCTAAAATAAGATTAGCATCACACTCCAAACACATATCTAATGTATTTAAAATGTAAAGAGTTCATATGAATTAGAGGGAAAAAATAGGATTGTGCTTGAAGTAACACTACAAATCTGATATTTGCTTTGGCGGATTTAATCTTCCTTCAACTTTATCTCACCATAAATTAGTTCTTGTATCAATCGTACAAGAAACAATGTGATGCTTTAAAGTTATCATCATTTAAGTTCTATTATGAGCTTGCTGATAACTTTCTTTAAGTATAAATGAACCAAATGGTTTTAACAGTATAGGTACATGGGCATGGGTTGCAAATGTGCCTTGGAGCAATTTCTTGCACTCACTCCCTTGCTCTGCCTCCAATTGAAAACCTTTTGAAATGATAACCCTGACTCACTGTGTTCGCTTGGGAGAGGGCGCGAGACATAAAAGCAGTGATCGAGGATAGGCATAGGCTCCAAATGGCCGATAGAATAGATAAAGAGCGTAAAGAGACCAATTCTAGAGGGAGCGGAAAGTCATTGTAAGCTTTATTCACATGCAATTTATTCAACCAAAGGAATTGAATGAAAAATGTGTTCGAGCTCAGAAGTGACTTGTTAAGCACAGTTGATGAAGACATGGTATTTTCAACACTGCAGGAGTCTGTATTTTTCTTGGTACTTGGTTCAGATAATAGACATGTAATGGCCATGTTCACATAATATGGAATAAGGCCAGACTTTGGGGGCTTATTTTTACTTTCAAGTCTGACCAGGAACCTTGACATTGGTCTTTACAACACTGACTTACTTGAGGTTCTTTCAATCTAAAGTAATTAGGTTTGTGCGTTTACAGCCATCTCCTGCGCAAGTGCAAAATGTACGTCATGAACGAAACGCTAGTATGCTTACCTATACCATCACAGTCAATAACGAGATGGTAACAAAGTGAAGTACCCGCAGGTGCACAGATCAGATTGGTCGCAGAGAGCTACCGCACAGTGCCTCCAGCGCTCGGCTAATGTACTGCACCGTTGCTATGACGCCACATATTCCGGGGAGACGCAGCTACCAACGGACAGATTTGCAAACATGACGGACAGAAGTCTCCACGCGTATGCATCCGGTAATGTGGAGTATGAATGAGACTTTACACTTAAAGATGACACATTATTCAATTAAAGCCAGAGTATCTATAGTTTGTTTGATGAATATATTTTGTTCATCCCAACAGTTGATGTAGCTTTATGGGAGCAAATCAGACCACATGCTGTCTTTATCTTTTTATAAAATATTTGATATACTTAACAATTTAATGTTTAACAATTTTACATACTGAGAGCTGGTTGGCTGAGTGACGCTAGTCCTCTCTTTTTCACTGAGAAAAAGAGAAGACATACTGAGAAAGCAGATCTAAATATAGATTAGATTACTGTAAACTAGATTCAACTTTATTGTCAGTACAAAGTCAGAACAATGCAACAAAATGCAGTTTAGCGTCTAACCAGTTGTGCAATAGCGCAAGTATAGGATAATATTTACAACACAGATACATATATTTGCATTTATGTGAGACTGTACACGCTGCTATTGCTAGTATACATTCATTATACATTCATTACAGTACTTTAAAAGGCATCTAATGGGTAGTCATAGAACCAAACCGTTATGAACGCTAGGAACTAGTTAGACGGATTTTATTACATAGTTGTTTGTGGTTTCCAAGTTAGACAATCCGGCTTTAATTTTCCATTCAACAATAGTGCAAACCAAGCACATTAAACTTTACGACGCATTAAACATTTGTAGATAAAGCGGAAACAAATTGCTCTACTAAAATTTTTAAGTAGGGCTTCTTAGCATAGGTTTGTATATTTGGACAGTTTGAGCCTGAATCTAATCCTCCTGTAGATCAGTAAATCTTATCGTGCAGGAGGCTTTTTGTAACACCCCCTCCCGCCCAATTCCAATGAAAGCCAGTCAGCTCCGTGGGATAACAGGGACTAGTTCTTGGTACTAGTGCAATAATGCCCTAATCGCCATGTAGGACCCCTGAAGTCCTGGGTCTGTCTCAAGCACTGTGTCACTATTTTAAGTACTCCACTATGGCCAGAAACAACATAATGAGAAAGAAAAGAAAAGCAGAGAAATTGCACAATGTAACTGCGAAGTGGTCTGTGTTGTGTTCAAGTGAGGTTTTAAATCGTAGGTAATTTCAGCGTGGGTTTTGGCGCTACATGTCCTGCAGATCACCTGTCAGTCAAGGGTCAACTGTTCCCTCCGCTGTCCCTCGAAAACTTGTGCCTCTTAAATTCAAAGTAAGAGCTAAACTTCATATTTTTGCCAAGTATTCTGTAAATAATACTCCTCAACTTTTTACCTCAGTTTTGTGCCCAGTCTTAAACCACAGCTGAACCTGCTCACCCTCGCAGCCACACGGTTGTCTCTTGTTTAGCATAGTTTTGGTGTTTTTTTTCCAAGTCAATGTGCTGAATTTGGGAAATGGAGTTCGTTCATGCAGTCATACTTTCTTGTCTTACTCAAAACAGCACTGAAAATGCGCACACAGTAACACTTCTTTTTACACCCAGTGACACACTAACAGATTAGCATTTGCAGATGTTTCTAACACGACACAAGGAATATAGCCTCATTGTTATTTTTAAAAGCTTGAATTTGTGGTTTAAATAGGCAAAGAAAAGGCTAAAAGACAGGACAAAAGCGAAGATATCAAAAGCTATAACAGTTCCATCTTACCCACCACTTAAGTATATTTCACATTTAGATTTGTGAACTATACTTGCAAATCAAGAGCGAGTATTTGTACTACTGTATAACTTCTGTTTTCTTATTTTTTGCAATACACATTTTTGTATTTACACATTTATTATATTTGTTGTGGTCAAATGCCATCAGCAAACCAAACCCAGGGTGCTTAAGGCCCAGAAAGATAATTGGGAAACAATACAAAATTTAAGGAATGCAAATATATGCATGCATACATCAATACATACATACATACAGTACATACGTACATACAGTACATAAATACATACAGTACATACATACATACACAGAATGCTTCAATGAATATGGAGCTTTCGCAAAAGTTCACTGTGGTAGACCCGGCTGCTGCTGCCAGGCCACAGGCTGCTCTTCCTCGACTCATCAATACCAGCAACGCCCACACCCAGTCAACCAATAACCACCAGGACAGCAAGTTAAAAGCCGGAGACGCCCACTTCCCGGTCTTCTGAAGTCTGCAAGCTTCTGAAGCCTGCAAGGTGCATGTCGCTAACGCACCTGTTCGCAAATGCATGCGTGGTTCTGGAGGGGTCGCTTCTGCTCACGTGTTGCTCGTGCGCGTGGCCCTGCTGTCCTCAGTCTGGCTGCTCGTGGTCTGCTCCTCTTCCACGTCCCTGCACCTGCTGTGGTTCGCATATCCCCACTGCTCTCCTCCTCTGCGGGCTCTTCTGCGGGCTGCTCCGCGGGGCCCCTCCGCGGTTCCGTGCTGCTCGTTCCTCGTGGTCTGCTGCCGCACGCAGACGGTCTGGCGGTGCCGCGTTGTCCCGTTGCTTTCCCAAATCTCCTGGCATGTGAGTACAGTGAGTGTGCCGACCGCGGACAGATTAATCCCTGAGTCTGGGCTGCAGGCGGCTGGTTTTTGCCCTACGCACTTGACTGCAGGCGTCAGTTTTCGCCCCGTGCTTGGTCTGCAGGCTCCGTTTTACACGTGTTGAGCTAACTGAGGGGCAATGCATATTAAATGGCATCAATCTCCAATGTCTGAGGGATATAAGAGGAGCAATGTGCATTAATTCAGATTCATGTTCTGCCACTTGCAGTAAAACCACGTTGGAAAAAATGTGCAAAGACTACCCCATCGTGCTCCAGACGGCACACACAGAGCTCTTGCCACAGCGCCATCTTTACAGCATCAATCTCATTACTCGCAAGTCACTATTGTTAAATGAATGTATTTAAATTCGTCTATCTGCAGGAGGAAGGAGGGGCCATGCATTTAAATAGCTAGGTCACTAGTATTAAACTGGGTAACTAAACTGCAGTTGTTGCATTTCGAAAGTGCAGCAGAAAGAAAAGGGGCCCAATGTGAATATGCAATGGGTTTGAAGTGGAGCTGGAGCTAATGAACGCATGGATCAGTGATCGTTCATGCGTATCTGCCATAACCAAAGCAGCAAGATGGCTCCAGGGGACATCTGTTTCTCGCATGGGAATGTTTCGGATTCGGGTTGATTTATTTCCTCAGGCTCTTAAACAACCGTGGGCATGGTTCTCTGACCGCCTCTGCTGCGGTCCCTGCTGCCGTTCCTACTGATGCCTGATCCCGCTGCTGCCTATTCCTGCTGCTGCCTGTCCCTGCTGCCTGCTCCTGCTGCTCCTGCTGCTCCTGCTACTACATGTGCCGCTGCTGCTGTTCCTGCCGCTGCCGCTTCGCAGGCTCCCAGGCTGCACCTGTCTCTACGGCTCGGCTCTTCAGACACGTACGTAACCTGGCTCACGGAGACAAGCGGCGCACGCTGGCGTGACACGTCTGTTGTTCGTATGAATCGCATTGTGCTGCTGCTGCTTGCTGCTTCTGCTGCCGCTACTGCTGCTATTGCTGCCGCTGCTGCTTCATACTGCTACCGCTTCCGTGCTGCTGCTGCTTCTTTACTTTGACACCTCTCTTCACTGCGCATCTCTTTTACTGAAACACTAAACAGCTTCAACTATATTCTACTGCGGTGGCTTGATACAGGATTATTGCTGTTATTATCTACGGATGCTGCAACCGCTGCTGCTGCTGCTGCTTCATGCTGCTACCGTTACTGCTGCTACTGCTGCCGCTGCTGCTTCATACTGCATCTGCTGCCGTGCTGCTGCTGCTTCATGTACTTTGACATCTCTCTTCACTTCGCATCTCTTTTACTGAAACACTAAACAGCTACAACAATATTCTACTGCTCTGGCTTTGATACAGGATTATTGCTGTTATTATCTACGGATGCAGCCGCTGCTGCTTCATACTGCTACTGCTGCTACTGCTAATGCTGCTTCTGCTGCTTCATACTGCTACCGTTACTGCTGCTGCTACTGCTGCGCTGCTGCTGCTGCTTCATGTACTTTGACATCCCTCTTCACTTCGCATCTCTTTTACTGAAACACTAAACAGCTACAACAATATTCTACTGCTCTGGCTTTGATACAGGATTATTGCTGCTATTATCGACGGATGCTGCTACTGCTGCTGCTTCATACGGCTACTGCTGCTACTACTGCTGCTGCTGCTTCATTTACTTTGCCATCTCTCTTCACTTCGCATCTCTTTTACTGAAACCCTGAACAGCTACAACAACATTCTACTGCTGTGGCTTTGATACAGGATTATTGCTGTTATTATCTACGGATGCTGCAACCGCTGCTGCTGCTGCTTGATACAGGACTTTTGCTGTTATTATCTGAGGCTACTGCTGCTGCCGCTGCTGCTACTGCTACTGCAACCCACTCTCTCAGAAGCTTATCCTGCTTCTAATGGATGCAGCCCGGCTGAGTATGCCGCGCTGCGCCGGACTCGCACCTATGCTCCCAGGGTCGCTTCGGCGGTCGTGCTTCATCTCTCTACTGAATCTTCTGATTCTATCAGATGCAGCTGGCCAAGTAGCTGCGCTGAGCCGTCAATCGGACTCCTAATCAAAGGCATCCATACCTGTATTCTTCACTCTTCTGATCACAGGCTCCCCATCATGCTGCCCATCCTGCAGCGGCTCTGAGCGGCACTGAACTCCGGCTCATCTTCCAAGTACATGTCTGCCCTCCTCGCAGCATCTTCTGCTCGCCTTCTGTGGCTTCTCTGCATAAGCGTTTCACCACTGCTCACTCAACCTTCAATGCGGTCCGAGACACGGCTTTTCCCGTCCTATCCTACTGGCCTCTCTGCCCCTACAGGTCTCCGCTTCTACACGGACGCTGCCCCTTCCGTGGGTTTTTGGGGGATTCTTCCAGGACCAGTGGTTCGCCGGCCGTGGCCGCTACTTTCCCCGGAGCATTTCCTCTGCCCTACACGAGACATTCCCAGTGGTCGTGGCCTGCGCGCTGCGGAATCACACGTGGCAGAGAAAGAGGATCTCTGTCATGCGTGATCATCTCGACGTAGTGGAAGCATTAAACAAAGGTCGCTCTTCTCACCCAACATAATGTCCCCTGACCATTCAACCTTCATCTCAAACATTCAAAGATCAGAGGCGCCTGCAACACAATAATAGCTCGCTTCGACACATCTCTCTGCCCCTACAGATCCATGATGCGTTACACTCGCCTCCGCGGCAAAAAGGAGATTTTAACGGACCTCTAATTCTCACTCCAGTCAACCTTCCCATAACAGCAACCTGGTTCAGAGCTCAGCTAAGATCCCTACTGCTCCTCTGCAATTTGTCTCCCCAGCTCTATACAGCCCACTCCTTCAGGATAGGCGCTGCCACGCGCGCGACCTCGCTGGGGCTCCCCCACTCTTCTCTGCAACAGCTGGGGCGCTGGTCCTCTTCGGCTTCTCCACCTACATCAGGCCAGATGCGACCGCTATCATGGCAGCACAACGTCTACCGGCTTCCTCGTAAGTTCCCAGCAAAGCAAGTAAGCAATAAGATTCTGGTGGCGGCACGCACTTTCCTCAAACGCTCAAAGATTCCTCTGCTTCAGCGTCTGGCTGAATATGAGCGTGCGCGCATGTTCTCAGCTCGCTCAAAGATTCCCCTGCTGCGGCTGGCTGAGCATGCGCGTGCGCGCATGTTCTCAGCTCGCTCAAAGATTCCTCTGCTACAGCGGCTGGCTGAACATGCGCGTGCGCGCATGTTCTCAGCTCGCTCATGCTCTCAGGCCCGCGCAGTGCGTCCTGCTATCCCAATCGCAGGCCCGCTTTTTGGGGATCATGCACGCGAGCAAGCGCCGTGCTCAGCAGCATCCCGCCCGGGCCTAGGGCGCCAAACATGCTCAATCAATAAACATGCTTAAATCTAATAAGTCTAATGCGTTTCCTCTTGGGTCTCTCCAAGGTGAAATGGAGCTTTCGCGAAAGTTCACCGTGGTAGACCCGGCTGCTGCTGCCAGGCCACAGGCTGCTCTTCCTCGACTCATCAATACCAGCAACGCCCACACCCAGTCAACCAATAACCACCAGGACAGCAAGTTAAAAGCCGGAGACGCCCACTTCCCGGTCTTCTGAAGTCTGCAAGCCGCCGCCGCCCCACCTCCTCCTTCTCTCATGAAGCGTGCTTGCCTACTGCCTCTGCCGTCACCAGTGCCTAGGCCCCGGGGGGATCATGCACGCGAGCAAGCGCCGTGCTCAGCAGCATCCCGCCCGGGCCTAGGGCGCCAAACATGCTCAATCAATAAACATGCTTAAATCTAATAAGTCTAATGCGTTTCCTCATGGGTCTCTCCAAGGTGAAATAACATATATACATACATACATATACCATACATATCATCACCGTGTGTGAAATGATTGGAATAATCCACCTCCATCATGAACAACACCTGCACAGGACTGTAGAGGAGCTGAGGAGCTCCTTCAGTGGAAGACTGAGACACCCTCAGTGTAAGAAGGAGCGCTACCGCAGGGCCTTTATCCCCACCGCTGTCAGACTGTACAATAAGTCACTTTAAATGGTCACTGTGTGAAAACCTGCACTACTATTGACACTGTTTCCAATTGACACTTGACACTTTTGTTGTACATAATTATCCTGCATGTAACATGTTGCACATTTCTTTCTTTTGCACAATCTGAGTGTCTCTATCCATGCTAGCCTGGTCGTACCACACCTTAGTACAAATTACATTTCATACTAAGGTCTGGAGCTGAGCTCCATTGAGCTCTGTTTACAGGTGGGAGGGGTTAACTCCTTTTGCCGATTGAAACGATTGGATCTGAGTTTACCGTGACGTATGTAATGCGCCCGAGTGTGTTGTTAGCATTTAGCATTTAGCCTAGCCATCTCTTTTGCCGCTAACGGAGCCCGTGGGGAGTGGAGCCACAATCTTGACCAGCGATTACATTTGCTAAACATTCCTCTTGCTCCTGCTTCAATTTCTTGATAGAACCAGACCGGATTACTTTACTATCGCATTCTTCGCTGCTGCCAAACTACAACCTGCCCGTTCAACGCAAACTCTTGACGTCACCGGCACCGACCTACAACACCCGCCTTCCGCGCTCTCTGAGTAGCCGGTTGAAATTCAACCGATTGTAATCGCTAACACTGGGACCAGACCCAGACGTTACATGCAGTGAAATGATGATTGAGCGGAGTGTACGGATGGCTAAGGCCAGGCTAGATCCATGCCAATGTGACATGTACATTTCTCCTTTGTGAGATAAATAAAGCACATCTTATCTTATCTTAATATCTGAACTCTGAACATTGTAAACCACTTTGGGTGACCTTGGTCTGTAAAATGCGCTAACTGTAAATGTATAAATAAACATTACTTGCTTACTCATAAACATTCAAAATAATTAAAAACAGCTCTATAAAAAAGTGTAAATATGTTGTAAATCCACCAAAAATACCAATGCAACATATCAATTAAATTCAACTAAAAGGGTTAGGGTTAAAACTAAAACTAAAACTAAAACTACAAGAATTATATCCGTGTTAGCTTTAGTAACAGGAAAACTGCTGCTGCCATGTGACTTTTCTGCATGTACACTATAACTTTATCCCCAAAGACGGCGAAAGGGCAGGAACAGGCGGAAGCAAAGGCTGTGAGAGAGTTGTCATAAAACTAAGTAAAACAAAGATCAGGAAACAGATGAAGGCGACAGAACACCACAAGACTATGCACGGAAGACGAGCGATAGAAATGGCTAGAGTGAGGATTAAAGTGAAATGACTGACTGCGTTTTCACACTGATCCAAAACCCGGTGCGCCTCTGGTCACAGTTTAGGTTGTCGTGCTGTTCCTTCCTTTAGGCAGGCCAAGACAAGTGTATTTGTATAGCACAATTCAAACACAAGGCAACTCAAAGTGCTGAACAAAATAAGTCACATAAATAATCACAGTACATTGAAAAGAAAGATACAAATATAAAATCTCTCAGTTGTATGCACAGCTAAACAGAGCTGTTTTTAACCTGAATTTGAAAATTCTCAGAGAAGTGGCCTGTCTCACATTTTCAGGAAGATTGTTCCAGATTTTAGCAACTGTATGAAGTTTTCCTTGTAAAAGAATATAGGAAAGTATCTATATTGCTCTATCTGGATGATAAATGGTTTACCTTATTCTTTTACATTAATGTTTGTAATTATTTGTTTTATGACTTCAAGGGTTCTGATTAGTCTGGCACAAAATCTAGACAAGTAAACTACCCTAGCTTATTAATACTTACTTATATGTGAGAGTACACTTCAGTGACCATGACAACCAAGCCGCCCCCTCTATTTTTTAATTACTTTCTTCATACATTTCTAAATCTGTGATATGCAGATGATTTGGCAGCCTTGCACAGTCATTTTTGCTAAAAGACAAAATATCTTCACACCGCTACTTGCACTGGAGAAGTGTCTTTGATTTAACCACGTTTCACTGGCGTTGTGTTAAGTTAAAATGCAATAAAGATATAATAGTGGGTTACTGGTGTCATACATAGAGCAGACAGTAACAAAAATAAAAGAACGTCTATCTTTCTTAATCCTCAAATTCTAGTGCGTACATTGCATTTCCACTGGACGCAACCAGGCACCGAGTTCAGCCGCGATGATGCCACTGTTCCATTTACCGACCACAGCACAACATGAGTCGTTGTACCGAAATACAAAGCTAAAACGTCCACCCTCATGTTCGTCCATATCCCAAATGGGCCACTTTAGGCCTTCTCTGACATCTCCTCTCCAAAAACTCTTAAGTGCTGCGTGATGCGAGCAGCAGATCCCCAATCGGAGGCTACCGCTGTTAACTAAATTAGATTAGCAGGGCGGGTGTTTGTGGCCATGTTGCAGTGTCATATTAGTCGGTAATGCACCTAACAGCTGTGGCGGAGAGACATGGAAAGACAGGCATACCAACGCATACATATAAACTGATTAGCATTAGCAGACTTAAACTTGTGCTGTTTTGAACCGGTGGAGATGGGCTGTGGCAACTGCGATATATAAAAATGCTTTGGTTAGTGTCTATGTATGTGTCTATATGTTGAGAGAAGGTGTAATGGAAGAAGAAGCCTGATGTAATGAGGCTGTAATAAAGCCACAGCTTAATCCCATTGACGACAGACTGGAACCACACTGCACTCACTGTACTCTCAGACAAGCTGCCGCTCTTCCTCGCTTATAAAAGAAGAATTATATTATTGGTTTTGTCTGTCGAGTCGTTTATGTGTGATTTAACGTGTTAATCATTGGGAGGATTCTGACATCGACTCTCAGATACCCTACCATGTTGTTGAGCAAGCTATAAATTACGTTTTATATTCTCATAGGCCTTGTTTACATTTAAAACCTATATATGTTGTAGGTGTCTAGAAAAACAAACATATGACAAGGCTGCAAACATTTGTATAGGAAGGTCCGAGACGATGGGACAATATTATTATTATTATTATTATTAATCTTTATTAAGGACACAATAACGGTTCATAGTTAAAAGAAAATATCCAATACACACAGTATATTGCATATCGAAAAAAAAATATATAGATATATTACGTATTTCTCCATTGTAATGTTGTAGTTTTTTGTAGTGTAGTATTGTTCTGTTTCAAGGCTATGATGAGACCATGGGCCATGTAAAAACAAAGTCAAGTTTATTCATATCGCACATTTAGAGGCCAAAGTTCTGTACACTGTAAGGGTTAAAAACTGCATTAGTTATTATATAGTTTTTTGTCAATATTTTTTCAACATAAAATACAAGGTTTTAACATAGCCGGAAATATAAAAGTCAGCAAAAGCCTATAGTTTCTCTCCAGCGCACTCACAACTTAGTACACAAACATTACACCATTGAATGTGTGCCTTTCATTTGTCATAATACAGCGCCTTGATTAATTGCTTCACGTTTAGCCAGCCCCTGTGATGTATAGGATATTCTTCCCATGTATACATGTATTATTGCATATATGAGCCTCTGGCCGCGCTCCAGGACACAGTGGCCGAGTCTGTTTGCTTTCATGGCCATGCAGTGTTTCCAGCTCGCTGCTCACAGGAATGCAGAACATTACCCTGGCACACAGCACTTTTCACTCACTTCAACACATATGGTATTTAGATAATGCAAACACTCACGGGTCTCCAAACAAACAGGAAAGGCATGGTGCAAGTGCTGCGAATTCAGACTTCTGTGGAATGAGATCGTTTTTGTGTGAATTTGCCGTCTACTGTATGTTTATTTTGCCCGTTAAACTGGATGGTTGAGGAGCAATTGGGTTGGGTTGGTTGGTGGTGAGTGGGACGCCATACGCCACTGTGCAAGTGTGAGACAGCGGAGTGGACAGTGGACAGATGGCCCGGGACAGCTGCTGCTCAGTGACAAGTGTGTGTGACCCAGGCCTCTGCAGCGGTGAAAGCAAAGAAAGACAACACTGACAGAAAAGGCACTATTGGAGGATTTTGTCTCAATTGCAAATAAAGTGGGCAAACACGAGGTGGAAGGGAAGTGGGGTTTCTTAAACTATATTGAAACAGCTCAATGGGACAATATAGGTTGAAAACAAATTACCTACAGTAAGGATTAAAAC
The DNA here is from genome assembly GCA_964034765.1 of Knipowitschia caucasica. NCBI lineage: Eukaryota > Metazoa > Chordata > Actinopteri > Gobiiformes > Gobiidae > Knipowitschia > Knipowitschia caucasica. Next base: position 26,072,184 of record OZ035825.1, read on the forward strand.
TGTTTTTTACTCTACAGACTTTGTAAGGAACAAGTAAACCCATTTGTTTACTTTTTTGTCAATTATTTCCCTTAGGACCGAAACCAATTATTCTATTTGTTTAAAGAAAATTACAGTTTTATTTCAGTGTTATTTAAATGTTGTGTTAATCCTTTTTGCCCTTTGGGAGTTTTTTCAGAAATGTTTTGTGAAATAGACAAAAGGTGTAGACAGAGGACGACTAAAATCAATAGCAGAGAAAGCGGTTGTGGGAAGCCAGGTCAGTGTTTAGAAAATGATCTGGATACAAGGAACCCATGAAGCAATTCTAAAGAGTTAAAGGCCTCATAGGTTGCAGACTTTTTTCCAAGAGGCACAGTTTCATTTCTTTAAAAATATCCATTGAATCATTCATTTCAAGTTTCCTGAAAATAACCTAAAATTCCGTCCGGCAGATAAAATCTGATGAACACAAAGCTCTCTGACAGAGGTAAAAACAAATGTTGTAGAACAACGATGTTTGAGACAAGTTACAGACATTTACATTATGACACATTTTAATACATTATAATATTATTTATAATGTAAAAAATTACATGTGATTTCACATATTGTTAAATAAAGATACTGCTTATGATTGTGTCGTTATCTCTTGGCCTACAGTAGCCTGGATAAGTGTTGCTCCATGAAAGCGCCCTGCCCTAACAGGGGGCATCTGCTGCAGTGGTGCGAGAGCCCCGGTTACAGATGGATACTTCCTTAAACAGACGACAGACAAGCGCTTCATTCTCCTCGGGTTCAAGTGAGAGGCCTCAGGGGAGGAAACACACTGTCACTGCTGCTGCGCCACACACATACACACACACACTCAAATGTTGCCCGAGGGAGAAATCAGAGCCACCACCACCTCTTGAATGGTGCAATTTACGACACAACTTTTCCCATCCATCTCACAGTATACGTGTCCTATAATACTTGTTGATGTAAAAATATAGCTTTTCCACATAATTCGTGATTCATACATAGACATTTCTTTCCTGTAACTTTTACTGATGTAATTTAGAACTATAAAGATGACTGTATTTCGCTACCTTTGACCCAGATATCGACATCTTGGCAAGGGGCAATCATTAGGTCTCAACTGGCCCCGTTTAGAAAGACTCCTCCGTGTAGCGCTCGAATTACACGTAGCTTGTTAGTGTACCCGCCACCATTGTTGTTTACGTTTGTTCTCGGCTGCTGCGTGTCCAAATGTACGTGCCGGGTCAAAGTGGGTTTAAAAGTTCATTTATTTCTATTATTCAACCAATAAATAATATAGACTCATTTCATGTCCAGATTTTTTCAGATGTTTTATTTGGGGTTTTTACAAGCTGTGGGCTACAGTATAATCATCAACATTTTAACTAATAAAGGCTTGATAACTTTTTTTTATCGTGAATCTATCGCAACATAGTTTCATGTTGTGAGTTTAGTAACGTAAAGTAAATGGACTTTTGAGCTAAATTCTAAATTTCCCCTTTATATACCTATTAAATGACAGACATACTGTCAAAAAATGACAGAGACTTTGGAGGGATCCGAAGCTGAAATGCCTGTGGGCCTTTATTTGAGTTTCCAGTTCTTACAGTTTTTACAGAGTTCTCTCAGCTCGAACAAACAAAGACAAAGCTCTTTATATGATGTGTATCAATGTGCATCAGAACAGACGCCATCTCAGAACAAGTACATTGAGTTCTTCAGATAATTCTGTTTAGCACTAATACAGAAAGAACACATATTCATGGCCAAAAACATGCAGGTCAGATTCTACGATTGTTATCAATGTTTCCAGTGATGTTTTGCATATTTTGTATTTTGTATTGCTGTGTAAGAGCGTGAAGATGCTTCATTTTCCACAAGCGCGAGTGTGAGAACAAATCTTGTTTTAGGTCTTTGACCAAACAGAAAATTTCCTTTACGTAAAATCCCCCCCTATTACATTTCACACTGTTGTAGGACGTTTAGTTCTTTAGAAGTTTGTCTTTCTTTTCCAATAATTTTGAGTTTAACAAATGCTATTGGTTCCGGCTGATTAGATTACAGTTGTTTCACTCCTCTTTGAGCCTCTCGGAGCAAACCACTCCCGCTTGTCACTTCCAACTGCTGGGTAAACATGGGCAGAGAAAACCAAAACCGCCCGCAGCCTATTTTCTTTCTTTTTTTTCCCCTTTAACCAGCGGATAGTTGCATGTGTGCGTTTGAGAGAGTGGAAAGTGTGCGATGGGCTTTTTGTCAGTGTTGTCATGGTTTGTAAACTGTGAATAATGACACCAGGGTGAGAAAGCCATCAGCACTGACATGTGACATAACCCCTCTTCCTCACAAGCGCACAGATCCGGAGCTTCGGCCGTCAGTCACAACAAACAACATTGTCAAAAGAAATGAACGACCTCCATTTTTCGCGGCCGCTGAATTATTAATGGCCACGTTATTTTGTTGATGTCTTTGTCATGGCTTCTTGTTTTGTCAGTGCATCAAGAAAGACGGAGCAGCAGATGGGCTATTAGTGTTTAATGAGTCAAATTTATCGCCGTCTGATATAACCACCTCCTGGATGAGTAGTTTTAATATTTTTGCCACGCTTACATCTTTTTCTCATTGTCTTTGGTCACACATGTGGGAATCTAAGGAGTGGTGATTGATGGTTGCCGAGGTGATGCAATGATTGAGCTATCAAAAGAGCAGCTCGGGGTTGATGGATAAAAGGTGTGGAAGGTTGAGGAAAAAGTCAGATGAGAGGGTAGTGTCTTGTACCCAACAAGGAATGTCTAGAGAATGTAAGTTTGTTTCTTTTTTTATCATGTTATTATTCTTATCAAAGCTGGTGTATATAGTAAAATCCTTTTCTAACTTTAACCTATCACTCAAAACAGTCTGTAGCTTTCACATGCATGTATTTTTGGCCTTTGTCACATCTCTAGATCAATTCTTTCAGACAGAAAAGTGGAAAAAAGAGAGGGCTTTACTCAGAGCTCTGCCCAAAGCATCAAATAGTGACACACAAGGCTCTTTCTTACAAGTATCCAAAAGAAAATGTTTTTTTGATCAGGTGAAGACCGCATGTTGTGGTCTGATTTGATCACAACGTTTTACTTTTACAAGACTCTTTCGGCTGACACACACACATTTGTCACGCTAAATAGAAGTTACGCACCCTAGCTTTAATTACCAGATTAATGTCTTTTAAGCATGGTGGCTACTGTGTGTGTGTGTGTGTGTGTGTGTTATGCTGCTATTTGCACTGAAAAGACCACGGGAGATGTACTCCGAACATGAGCCAGGTATATTGCTGTATGATCATTGCACAGTTCTTAGATCACTTTTAAAACAATATTTTGCAACATTCGGGCTCTGCCATGGAAACAGGTAAATTCCCGTCTTTATGATTTATTATTTTAGACTAACACAAACAGCAACAGGGAGTGGATGTGATGTCACTTGTGGCTCGAGAGTGGTCTGGCGTCTCTTCCGATGCAACGGTCATTCTAAATACGGTGTCCATCCAAGCTGTGTGTTTTGGACAGCGATTCTGGGTCTAAAGTTCAGTAAATCCGCTCATGTAGTGCTGAGCTGTAGAAACATGCGCTCATACATACGCGACGGGTCTATATTTGACATGGGAGCTGGGGTTATTGACTCGTATAGAAGACAGCGGAGAGCAGGCCGAAGACGCACATTGCTATCGGAATACAATTAATACTGTCCGCCTGATGGATTAGACTCATTACACAGAGGAGGGCGGCCGGGCGCGGTGTAACGGGGCAGGAAATAAAAAGGGGAGAGGAGCGAAGAGAAGAGGGTATATCCTAAAGTTTGATTGCGGCGTGCTAAATATAGGTTTCAGATGGAGTAGGTGACTTTTCTGGGCAGCGTGCCAGCTTCAGCTTTGGCAAAACTTCTCAATTGAAAATGAATAAAACATATTTTTTCTCTGACTGACGCAAGATGAAGTTTACAAGCTGGTTGTTTACAGAATTTGAAAAGTACTTAAGTGGAGCAGATTGGTGAGCGTTTTCTGACTATGATGCCATCAAGCATGTTGCTTGCTTCTTATTATGTTCATGTGAAAGAGACAGGAGAACATTGTCAAGTTTTATGAAGGAATGCAGGTAAAGAAAATGCAATTGTTATACAAAAAAGAGAATGATGCTTTAAAGTGTCTGAAGTTTAAAAGTGACCAAAATGATCTCATCAGGTATGACATTTGTGTTCATCTCTGACTTTTCAGGCGTGAAGAGAAAATACCTGTAAGATTATCAGTATAGCACAGTTCATACAAGGGCTGTAATTAACTATTAATAATAGATTAGTTGTTTGGATGAGGGACATTATTCATTCTGTAGTCATAAGTCTATGGAAAGTTCAAAAAGTTAATAATTCATTACTGAATTATTTTACAACTATTTTAATTATCGATTAGTTGCAATTAATCAACTTGTTACAACCCTATTTTATACATAGGGCAACTCAAAGTGCTTTACATAACAAGAAAGGAAACATCAAGTAGCATGTATAATCATAGTATTTAATCTTTTTAAGAAAACACATTTTAAAATCTTTCAGTTTTATGCACAGGTAAAAACAGGTGTTTTCAATCTGGATTTGAACATTGCCAAAACACATTCATTATTTTCAAACTCAATGTTCTCCACAACACTAAATTGTCCAAAAAAGGCTGAAAACAATCATAATACTAAAGTCACCAGTGAAAGAATGAATGACTTCAAATGTATAAGATTACTCTATGATTAATAGTGCCAAAACAACCGGAGTAAATGTGTTCGTTCTCAAAGTAACGACTTTGTACAGCGTGTAACCGGGAGGACTCCAAACACAACTCAGGCACAGGTGCACGGCTTTGTCAGTGGTGAATGTGTTCGTAAATCTAAGTATCACTTTCACATGTTTTGAGTCAAGCCATGTCCCGCGGTTAAGTGTTCCTCGCCTCTGCTCATACGCAATTACGGCATTACTGTCTGCCCTTATCCACTCGGTGTGTGTGCGCGGCCCATTCATCACTCGTCTATAATTACTCGTGTAAACATTTTGTGATGAAGTCATAGTCCCAGTTCGCTGACCAATCGGTCCGGCTGGAGACCACTGCAATCAGCCCGGCCCTTTGCATGCAGCTGTGTTTTATGTGCTGTTACATGGGATCGCTTCAGATAAATGTGATTGAAATCTTTTGTCTTAATGTGGTTAGAATCGGCCGTCTCTGCAGCAAAGACGTGCTCGTGCTGGAGTTTGGAGAGCAACATACAGCGGCTTTGTTCTGAGCTCACAACAAGACAATGAGAGCTGAATAGATCTATTTATGTGAGCGAGGCAGTAGGCAGAAAGTTGTACCATCACCAAGAGCCTTCACGTTTTCTCAAAAGCATGCAAACAGAATCCTATTATGGATATTTTATAACACTTTTAGGCAACTGTGGTTAAAGCTGAACTCATCATTAGGCTACTATGCACAAGCCATTTCCACCTGATGTTTTGGTAATCTGAAGGCCGAAGCTACTGGCACTGTGGCAGCTGCTGATTGGACTGTCTATAAGTCCTCCATGGTATAATACCACATGCGGCACAGTGGCTGAGTGTCAGCTGTCTCCCGCTTCTCAGCAAGAAGGTTCTGGATTCGAATCCCGATCAGAACAGGGCCTTTCTGAGCGGAGTTTGCATGTTCTCCCCGTGTCTGCGTAGGCTTCCTCCGGGTACTCCGGTTTCTCCTACCACTAAAAACAATAGTGCAATAGTTCAGGGTGAATGAGTGTGTGTTTGTGAGTGCAAAAGTGGGACAACGGACGCAAATTAGCCCATGGCTACAATCCGGAGTGATGTGTTCATTAACATGTACTGTCCCAACCAAATAAACAAAAAAATAAATAAAATTGGTCGCGTCTTTGTAGCGTCAAAAAAGTCGTCTGTGCCTGTAAACGACCCCAGACCCCTGCGTACTGAAGTGAGTATGAAACTCAAATAACATACAGCAGTAACTTTACATCAACACATTTTCCACTTTGGGATTATTTGTTGAGCTTCTTAAGGTATAAATTGTTCCATAGCCGAGCAGTTTGTGAGGCACCTTTCTGAATGATTGCCACACTGTCACACCCTGGGGACCTTCTCTCCATCATGTCCGCCGAGGTGTCCGCCCAGGGGCCGTATCCATGGCAACCGCCTCACCTGGCATTTAAAGTATGTGTGCGTGGCGTGACCATGAATAGAGGAAACAGACAATGAGACGTTGCAGAGGTGTCATTCACGAGCACAGTCAATATTAGTTTAGAGGAGGCGGAGGTAGTGTGATTCTGCACAGCCTTCTGCTGCTCACAGAACAGACAGACGCCTTTGAAATATTCTGTCTAAGATGTAAAACACATATTCCCACGTGATGGTCTGCTCAGTGGCTCAGTAATGCATTGTCTTGAAAAGCCCCTCAGCTCCCATCTCATTTCGTCACAATCATTCGTTTGGTTTTTCCTCCTAATTACTCACACAACTGTAGCAATACCTCACCACCATTTTGTTTATTGTCTCCATTAAAACTAAATACTGTTTTTATATGTTTAGATCTAGTTTCTTTCTCCGAAGATTATTCTTAATAGGGTTAGTCTGCCAATACAGACCTCCAGTTACTTTCTTGGGCTAAACAGTGAGGGGAGCCCCACTTGGAGGATTTAAAGGAATGTTATTGGAGAGGTTGTGGCACAATGGACTTTGTGAGCGGGCTGGACAGTAGGTGAGAGCGTGTGTGTCCAGTGTGTGAGAACAGGAGGGAGGGGCAGGCGGCATGTGGAGAATCGAGAGCTGCTCTTTCATGGCCAGGTCTTCTTAGACACGCAGGGCGTCAAAAGCTCCTCTCGCTATGAAAAGGCTCCATAGAGAAGCACCACTAAGCTCTTCACATTGGAGACCTGACTTTGTCATGCACACATCCTGGGCCACCAGAGGTGAGGCACCCACACAATGGAGGCGCTCAGGGCAAAAACAAGCCCTCAACAACATGAGGAAATGTAACAAAATGTAGCATGAGAGTCTTTTGTTTCATCTATATGCGCAATTATGTTCAACACAGTTTAATTCAATGAAAGTACAATAGACAGAGAAGTGGAGCAGTATTGTACACATAAGATAAGATAAGAATTCCTTTATTGGTCCCACAGTGGGGAAATTTCTAGTCGGCTGTAATTTCACCAATCACTGCTCAGAATGTAATATTGATGATAATGTTTCTCTTCAAGGCCCCTAGTTCATGTACTGGTCTAATGACTCCTGTATATGAATTTAAACAAATTGAATATTACTCTTCTGTTAAACTGATCAAACTAAAGCTGTACCAGGCCTGAGTATATGACACGCATTGCTGCAGCACCTGTAAGTAGTTAGTTATCGTTCGGTGTCTGTTTTCCCACTCTGTCAGCTGTCAGTTTTGTGTTGCACTCTGTCAGACTGCGCTGGTGATGGCTCCCAACTTAACAGCGTGATATAGGCCCAGAGTTCCTGTATGCGCGGCTTCAATACCTCCGGCCTCTTCAAACAAAAACACACATCCACATTTATACCCACACGTACATACGCGCACACATATACACACATATACACACACAAACTCACACTAGCATATGCCTCAGCTGGAGTCTGTTTTAATGAATGCCACTTCCCGGTTCAGAGGTGAGGGGTTAAAGCTTAGGGAAGTCCACCAACACGGGCCATTTAGGAGAAGACGACACGGCTGAGCACAAATACAGAAAGAGAGTGCTTTGTGGAACTTCCAACTAACGATTTAACAAAAGATGAAATCGAATCAGCTGTCTTGGCGCCAAAGCCAGGAAGTAAATCCACTCTTAAGTCCCTAAGAAGTCAATTTCCTACATTGGACTAAAAGTTGGATTTATTTTCTCTCTCTGGCAGCGTGTCTCAGGTGGTCGCAGTGATGAAAAAGGTTTACAGAGGCCTCCTGAACTTCCTCAAGAGTCCTCCACTAAGCCAACTGTCAATCACCAGTGTGTGAACTGCACTGCTATGTGTACTTACATGTGTGCTCTTATCATGTCCAGCATCACAGAGGGGGCAAAGTGTCGTGTGTTTTTCCCTCTGCATAAAAGCCCATTGATGTTGAACTGTACCCATAGTTTATACAACGTAGTTATCTGTGACGTTGTCAAAATTTACCTGCTGTATACTTTATATGTGTCACGTACTAGTGATTGTTTGATTAAACATGAATTTCATTGCAGTCCCATGACACACCTGAAGAAAAGACTGATCTTTGTGTATGAGCTGTTTTAACCAGTCTTTTCACTCAAGTGTGAATGTGATGCCCCATGCAGAGGGGAACACTTTCTCCTTTGACTTAAGCTTTGAGGGCTCCAGGTCTGAGAATTTCATTCCTCTTGAGATTTTAAACATGGAAACTGTGTTTTGTGTTTCCAAATCAGAAGAGCATCAGCAGACTACATGCTTTATTGTATCCACTGGTTTACCAATTAAGTACTATGGTGGATGTTTAAATTTACTGGGAACTAAATTTGAAATGTTGCTGTATATTCCTGTTAGGAATCAGTGAGTGAAGGATGAAGCGTGCAGATTGACAGACGGATCAAACTGGTGTAGGGAAGAGGAAGCTGAACTAAAGGGAAAAGCTCCAGATTTTCTTCTCAATCTATGCTCCTATCCTCACCTATGGTCAAGATTTTTGGGTAATGACCAACAGGACGAGATTGCAGATACAAGTGGTTGAATTGAGCTTCCTTCCCAGAGTGGGCGGACGCTCCCTTAGAGATAGCATGAGGAGCTTGGTTACATACTGGGAGAAGAGCTGCTCATCCTCTATATCAAAGAGGAGTTAGTAGAGGTGGCTTGATCATCTGTTCCAGATGTCTCCCTGGGGAAGTGTCCTGGGCATGCCCCACTGGGATGAAACCCCATGCAAGACCCAGGACATGCTGGTGGAAGCCTGGGTATCTTTCAGACTGTTACCCCCACAACCCAGCAAAGGATACAGCAGAAAAAAGATGCTTGCTGTAGTTGGAAGTAGATTACAGAGCATAGTGCCCCATGAGAAGTGCTTTGACTTGCAGTCGTACAGAAGCGTCCCTGCTGAATACGTGGTTCACACACTTGGCCTGGGACAAGTTATCCGTGTCACTGGCTGTTGCGACGCTAACAAAGCACTGTCAACCTGTCAATTCCTCTCTTACGAACCTTTGGCAGGCCCTACACGACACAAGCAGATGTTAGGGGCAGCTCTGTGTCTGAGCGTGTTGGGAGCACTTTCATCATATTTGTTTGGATTTGGAGCTCCAGCGGTTAAAGGAGCATGGCTGTTTTCCAGACCCCTCTGTCCTTATAAAAACAGTATCGGGATACAGTCCATTTGATTCGGACCAGGCGTGGGGCAGGGTGTGGATGAGTGCTGGTGTGTGTAAAACAGTAAACGGTAAAGTCCTGGTTTCATCAGGGCTCATGTTTGTACAGACTTAAAATGGATCACAAGCCTTGATTCCAGCAGAATCACATGGATTTGGTGCATCAGGTGAAGGCAACATTCCTAGATCAGACCCGGGCCATAATACAATGTTCATCTGGGGGAACATTTTAGACAAATAGATTTATTTTGTTTGTGCATTGAAAAAATTCATATAAAATGAGAAACAATAGTGGAAAATGCTACTAAAACATAGAGTATTTATTATCTGAGAAAATGGAGTTCCTTCCAAGTCATTAAAAAAGAGCTGAGACCAAAGAGAATTCCTCTACAGTGTTGTTTATTATCGGCTTGTAAATGTTTAGCTGGGCGGTTAATCCTGTTAGGCTTTATTAATTATTGTGAAAAGGGATTTAAAGAAACTGTGTCCAACAGTAAAATAGCATGAAATTATGCCTTCAGAGGAATTTCAAGAATGTTTTAACTTCTCGTCGATTAACATGCCCTGGGTCAGAGAGCTAAAGCTGGGGTCAGGAGCCTGAAGGTGAAGAGGTCTGAGCCGTCTGTCTGGGCCGTGGTGCAGGTGGCTCAGTCTGGACCAGGACACACGGGAAACACACATTTGCGCACACACACACACACACACACACACATATGTTTTCATTCAGGAAACCCGGACCCTCTTTCACTTTAAAATCAGTTTACATTTTCAACATGTGCATTTCTCTGGCATGTTTCTGCTCTGATCAAGCTGAGCAACATCTGCCTTTATTTTAATCATGATCGCTTTGTTGCGGCTTTTAGGCTGGGTCGAGTTTTGTGCAACCTAATTCAACCTGATGCATGTTTAAACGTATAGGAGAAGGTTAGATATGAAGCCATGCCACTATTGCCCCCTACAGGCAGTGTGTGTAAATAAACATTTGACACCTGCTGTGCAATTGTGTTCAAGTCAAATCAGTGTGAGAGGTTTTCTTTTTTACTACTCGTACTTTACTTTGGTAACATCTTCTGCTGTTAAACTGAATTGAACAACTATCTTTTGGTTTGTAGTAGTTTATAGTAAATTAATCAGTCAACCAAATGCTGTGTTGGTCAACTAATTCATGATATTATTTAAAAAATTGCAAGAATTTCTACCGCAAAACAGAAAAACGTGAGAGATTATGGAGAACATTGTATTTGTTATGGAATTTAAAGGTGATGTCAGCAACTTATAATGTATATTTTTGGTCATATATGATCTTGTATGTATTTTTCATAATGAATGCATTTAAAACAGTCACTCCACTTGAAATAAGCATCACCAATAAGATTTACTGGAGGGGAATAGTTAGACAAATGTTGAGGGGGCTCAGCTGTCTATCAAAAGTTGAATTCATCGCATCCAATCAGGAGGCTGTGGAGGCGGTTATAACTGGTCCTTGCTTTTGGAAAAATATCTCTCCATCGTTACAATTTGAACAGTAACTCTTTAAAGCAGATGCAATTAATGCAACCCTGTAACCCTGCATAGTTTTCTTGTAATAGTTATGAGCTATAACTTTTGTCAATACCCATTTTTCAAGGTTTTTTTGTATCAATTACCGCCCTAATCTTTTCTCCTCTTCTGTTTTCAGTGATTTGAGCGAGAACCAGATCCAGGGAGTTCCCAGGAAGGCCTTCAGAGGAGCCGTGGAGATCAAGAACCTGTGAGTAGCACTTTCAAAACTTTCTTTCTTCAAGTGTGCACTTTTTTCCCCCCTCTGTCTTTGCCAATGCGCGCTGCCCCCTCTTGTGAGCGGGCATCAATATTTCATTGTGCTAAATGTCATGTGCCTCCCCACTCGCCGTATCGACTGCCACCTCCGCTCGCTTGCCTCGTGTGTGTGTGCGTATGTCGCTCCTCTGGCATTTCTGTTCCTTGCTTGGCTTCTGTCGAGAGTTGAATGATCGAAGATGATTGTTGGTCATTTTGCCACTACAGTAATTTGCCACCAATAATTCTCTAAATATGGATTTCCAAACTGTTTTGATGCATCCTGTTTTCCACTATAGATATTTTTAAATGCCTGCAATTATTGTAAAAGGACAACGCTGGTGTCTGTATATGTGTGTGTCTGTGTGTCTCTGTATGTGTATGTGTGTGTGTGTGTGTGTGTGCCCACATTAGCATGCGGGTGACAGCATATGATTTACTGTCCTTATGTCTTAATTAAATTGTTTCACTAAAGCAATTGAGAAGAGAGGAAGAGAGAGAGCGCTGCAGAAAGAGGTAAAAAGCAGTGCATACAAATTAGACGTCAGATACTGTAGAAGAGGGGAGAAAGACGAATGGTTAAAGATATTATAATGCTCAGAAATAATCGTTGTGAAAGAGCACGAAGGACTTACAGCAACCTTATCGTTAGTTGTCAGTCTGCCTTGAAATCCACCTGCTGTTGTATTATAAATCACAGCTGCGTTTTATTTTTTATTTCTTTCCTGCAGCCAGCTTGACTACAACCACATTAGCTGCATTGAAGATGGAGCTTTCCGAGCATTACGCGACCTGGAAGTTCTGTGAGTAACTGTTTGTCTTTCTTTCTTGTGCCAAAAAACGTAAAAGGTTAGATACATTTTTCATTGTGACGATGTGACAGTAGTAGTTGTACAATCACAGGTATAACATCAGTAAATATTTTGTTTCTTTACAATTAATTCTAGCATTTGTTTAAAAAGGTGCTGATACAAAATGATTTATTTTTGTATCTGCTTGAGAATGAAGACACATTAGAATCCTGTACTGTGATTGTGGGTTGTAATTGCTGTCCAGCTCATCTGCAAAATGTCTCTCTGAAGTATTTTGTGTGTATTTCTGCAGCACACTCAACAACAACAACATCAGCCGTCTGTCTGTGGCCAGTTTCAACCACATGCCGAAGCTCCGCACCTTGTAAGTGTCTCCGTCTGCAGAAAGGACATCTCTCATCTGCGGTGATCGATTTGTCCTTGTGTCCCTCCTGATCTCATTGTGCTCATATCTGCGATCTGCTCTCCGTCCCTTATCTGCCGTGTCACCCTCTGCCCTCAGCCGCCTGCACTCCAACAACCTGCAGTGTGACTGTCATGTGGCCTGGCTGTCCGAGTGGCTGCGACAGCGCCCCCGCTTGGGCCTCTACACGCAGTGCATGTCTCCCCCTCACCTCAGAGGACACAACGTGGCCGAGGTGCAGAAGAAAGAGTTTGTCTGCTCCGGTAAGTGTCACAAGAATGGATTTTGATATTGTGTATTTGTGTCATGGGCGATAAACATCTGTGCTTTGTCTTGTTACTGTTCTATCCTTCAAGAATGGGATGAAGGCAAGTATTGATTCACACCTAATCCAAAGAAGTCCATCTGCAAAATTCTTCCATTTCTCACAATACGAACAATTATAACGCCCATGAATGTATAATTTAAAAACATGATTTTGATTTATGTCATTATTTTATGGTCAGGGGTGTCCAACCAGTCCTAAAATATCCAGTGTGGCTCTTTTAGGACAGGTTCTTTTTTTTTTTTTCAACCAAGCAAGAGCACACCAAGGTAAAACTGGGCCCACTTAAGGAAATGGGTGCAGTCTGGTGTGCTCCTTCTTGGTTCGAGGTAAAACCTGCAGCCACACCAGCCATTTCTGGAACTAGTTTCATACCCCTGCTGTAGCGGCTAAAGTGCTCCTGAATCCAGAACACTTTTTATACAGCAACCTGGCTTCCCACAAACATTTCCCTACATTTATCTGACATATTTTTCATTTATTTATTTCTGTTATTGATTTTAGTAGTCATCTATCTCTTATAAAGTCTCATGGCTCCAATTTTTATTGCTTTCAAATCAATAATTTCTGATAAAAAACTAAAAAAACGTCTAAAGGAATAATACAAATTGTACACTTACAATTTTGACAGTGGAATACATAGTTTTACCATCACAGCCTCCATCACATTCACATTGTACCTTTGTCTTAGCTCTAATGCAGAATGTGTGTGTAGGTCACCTGTCGTCATCCGCCTCCTCCTGCAGCGTGATCCAGTGCCCCGAGTCCTGCACGTGCAGCAACAACATCGTCGACTGTCGGGGGAAAGGTTTGACGGAGATCCCCACCAACCTCCCAGAGACCATCACAGAGATGTAAGACACACTTTTTTCACACTTTTTTCTGTACCCGTCTTTTGTCATGGGATGGATTTCTTTTGCCGCAGAGACGTCAAAGCACACATGTGTGAAATGAGAAAGCCTTGTCTTGCCGCTGTTCACTGCTTAAGAAAATAATGATGGGGCGGGGAGAGGGGGGATGATCGTGAAGGGCATGATGGATTGTATCTCTTGTCTGTCAGTGGCATCGAGGAAAGATGGAGATAAAAGGAATTTGAATGAGATACAAGTGTTAAAATTCAGGGCTTGTTCCAAATGATTGTTCCAGTGGATTGTATTACCCAGCTGTCACTATCATATTTAATCAAAAAATGTTTTCGCTTGGAGAAATGGACTAGGAAAGATGATCTAATTTTAACAACAAAAATCACTACATCTGTCATTAGAGGAAAGACAAGTTGTTTTGCAAATACTAATTGAATAACAGGAATTACTCTTTACTGTGATCCCAAAATGTCTACACATGAAAAATGTCAAATTGTTGTTCATTTACTTCTCTGCAGTCCTGTCTGATGGGAGTCATGTTAAAAATTGTGCAATAAAAATCCAGACCTGGCGTCAAAGAATTGGCTCGGATTACTTTAATTGCGAGGCACTGTAAGCTTGCTCAACAATGCCCCTCTGAAAGATACAAGCCAGGGCGCCATCAAAAATCATATAAAATAACTTTGCTGCACATAGTTGGTTTGCAGATCATGTTCCTCAGTCACTGCTCATTTGAAGTGTTTAAACAACCCAGATTTGGGGCTGTTTTCTCTCGAGTTTCCACACTCTCTGTTCTGTCTCCCGTCTCAGTCCACTCGAGCCAGACTGGCACTGAACGGAACAGTGCGCAGATAGTTAGGGCCGTGCGAGGCGGGGGCGCGTCTCGGAGCTAAAAAGGCGGAAAGATCAGAGGAATGTAGCAGACCTTGGCATGGGTCATCAAAGGGCCTTATCTGTACCCCAGGGAGCGAGCGGCAGTCAGAGATACACCTCTGTGATAGGGGGAATGGTAATGTGACTGGCCGCTCAATGCCCAGTGTGTGTGTGTGCTTGTTTCCAGACGATTGGAGCAGAACGCCATCAAGGTGATCCCAGCCGGGGCCTTTTCTCCCTACAAGAAGCTGCGTCGGATGTGAGTACAACAGCTCACACACGCATGCTTTTTATCGCTCCACCGTCCCCTCAATTTCACCCTCTAATATTTTTTTTTTTTTTTTTTACAGTGATTTGAGTAACAACCAGATTTCCGAGTTGGCCTCAGATGCTTTCCAGGGCCTGCGCTCCCTCAACTCTCTGTGAGTATTGGGTTCGTTTGGAATGCTTATTTGCGGAATGACATCACGGTCAAATATAGTCAAGGTCGTTCTTATAATACGCAAAGTTATGCCACACAGAATCACAACGGGTATTGAATAACCAAAGTCTATAGTTGATATCAAAAGTGAAATCAACTTTTCTATGGATGATTAGAAAAGTTTAGTATCATTATAATTATTATTTTTATTATGTGAGTAATAACTAACTTCACTCATCAGAAGTCGCTAAGTAAGATAGTGAACAATGTCCTCTCTCGTTTGGATCAGCGTGTTGTTTAGTGCAATGGTTCCTTTGGCACCCCTCTGCTGTTTCCAGTTTGTTTAGCTTTGTTAGCATTACTAATTTTGTCATTATCCAAGATACAATGTCCATGAAACATGTTACGAGATGTAGCTGCAATTATTTACATACTAGGATCACATTAAACCTATGAATTCAGTTATTAAGATCAGTCATTTACTGTACAAGGAATACACCATGAAACCTAAAGAAGTTTTGGTATAATGGCTAGAAAAAAATATATTGCATAATTATTTCATTAGTTTCAGTTTCCACAGAATAAATTAGTAACTTAACTCTTCTGTATTCTTACTCAAATCGTAGCCTTACATTCAAATCACAAATCAATAATCACGTTTTATGTACTACATAAAGGTCTTTACAGCTTCCCCAGCCAATGAAAGCAAGTATTTATGGAACTATAAAGACAGAAAAGTTTTAACATTGCGTTCGTTGGACTCATGTCAAGCCTTCCTGTGAGCTGCTGCATGAAGGTGGTTGGCTGCTCTTCTCTCTGAGGGGTAGAGCCTCGTCAAGTTATTTCACAACGGAGTTATATTAAGGCCCCGTCTCCTCCAAAGTCAATAATTCATAAACGCTGACTTGCTGAATGGAGGCTTCTGCCACCTCATTACACATTCACCACAGAAGAATAGGACACACACTTGCGCTGACACACCACCTAAGTGCATGGCTTCTTACATTAAGGCCCTCTGTGTTGGGCCGATGCAAATGAGCCATCGATTGTGTGTGCGCTAACGTTAGTGCTAAATGAAGCGTCCACTGCTTGCACTTTGTGTTTCCCAACCTCATGTCTCCGAGGGACAGCCACTCAGCACAATGAAATCAAAAGCCAATCTGAAACATATGTCTTAAGTACAATGCTTGACTCAGCGTGAAGCGTAAAGATGGCTGATAACTTGACATCAAGCACAGGGCAGAAAGCCTTGTTTGTGGATGTGATCTGATGTATTTGTAAAGGTTCTCTCTCAAAGGAAAATGCATTCCTCTCACCGTAGATTTATGAAGGTTTTATTTACCGTTGACATTTCAATGAAACATGTTCATAACTATTTATGCTTTATGTGCTGCTTGTTGGCAGCGAGTCAGAGGCAATGTTTTCTCTGTAATGTTTTATTGGGTTCTTTAAAGTAGAGCCAAAAGGAAAAGAGCCTGTGTTGTTCTCCCTCAAAGACCTATCAGTTTTATGTTGTTGTTTTTTTTCCCTATTTTCAGGACTTTACTTAAGCTTATGTTACGCTACGGGGCAGATGAGATGAAACAGCACTGACCAGTCGGATTTTTTACTTTCAAACCCACATCCTGTTAAAACAAACTTTAATTCTGCTGTTTTCTATTTAATACCAGAACGTACAATCAGAAACATTAAAATGACTCAACATTTCCTGAATGAGAATGTACACTGTCTATTTTGTTTTGATTACTGTGCGTTGAACTCATTGTATGTATTTGCTTTTCTACTCAAAATATGATTTATAACCAGCTTCCAAAATGATTAGCTATGTCTTCATTCTATACATGTTAACTTTTTCTAGGTTAATTTCAGTTGATGGGTGCCAGTGTTTGTAATCCTTTGTCATTTGCATGTATGTCCCAGGGTCCTGTATGGAAACAAGATCACAGAGATCTCCAAAAGCTTGTTTGAGGGGCTGTTCTCTCTGCAGCTATTGTAAGTACATCTCCTCATTATTCATGGTGCTGTGATGTCATGATTGAGCCACTGACCTGTAACAGTGGAAACACCGATTTGATCATGATAAGAGGATAAGACATCTCCGCATTTCTTGCAGGTTACTGAATGCTAATAAGATCGCTTGTCTGAGAGTCGACGCATTCCAGGACCTCCACAACCTCAATCTACTATCACTGTATGATAACAAGCTGCAGACCATCGCCAAGGGAACCTTCTCATCACTGCGGGCCATACAGACACTGTACGCACACACATGCACACACACACACACATACACACACGCACGCATACCCACACAACATTCCTCCAAAGAGTCAGAAAAGATTATTTGCCTAGTTAAATTTAATTATTTATGTTCAATTAGGTGATAAAATTGTATCTTTTCTGCTGTAAATTGTGCAAAAAATAAGAATGAATCCGGTTTATTCCTACTGTCTTGTCATTGTGTCAAGAACTCTGCATTACTTCCTGGAAATTCCAAAAAATGTTCCGCTTTTTCCACACAGCCTGAGGATTTATTGGTGTAAAACTATTATTCCTTTTTTTTTAAAATAAATATGTCACAATACTTGTCAGAGATGCCCTTTAAGATTATTTATGGATACATGTTGACTCCACTATTTATATAATACATTTATAATGAAAAATGTGCTATCAATCACTAAGTTCATTCAGCCATTGATTCACTTCTAATAGTTTCAAAATAACTTACCTTTTTAATATGCTAACCACATTTGTCCGACCACTTATCGTTGTGTGTGTGTTTGTCTTTTGAAAACGCAGCCACTTAGCCCAGAACCCCTTCATCTGTGACTGTCATCTAAAGTGGCTGGCTGACTACCTCCAGGACAACCCCATAGAGACCAGCGGAGCGCGCTGCACCAGCCCACGACGCCTCGCCAACAAGCGCATCGGCCAGATCAAGAGCAAGAAGTTCCGCTGCTCAGGTCAGAAAAATAAGTTTGAGATGAAAAAACGTCCTATCTTTCTCTTTCTGTGTGTTCCTGGTGGGATTTCCCTCAAGTCTTTACTAACCTGAACTGTTCTTAAGCATTAGTGCCTTTTTATTGATGTGTCCACCCTCTGTCTCTGTCTCTATTAGCGAGAGAAGAGTATTTCATCCCAGGTATTGTACATAAAGCAGCATGGTGTGTGTGCACTATATGGCTCTCTGGGGGGGCACGCTTGACACAGAGTGACTTTGTGAATGCATACACAGCCACAGCAGCTATATTCACAATTGCACAAAAGCTGTCACAGATTATTTGTTAGAAGCTTCTTTAGTCCTTGCTCAATGAGATACAAGTGAATAATGTAGCCTTAAGTTTTAGTGACGCTAAAATGGATTTTAACTCATACAAATTGCTGTAGTTTCATTTAATGTGATAACTAATGTTGTCATAAATCTTCATAAGTCTTGAGTTGTCACCGCAAAATAATTAGGACAAAACTAAACTTGGACCTAGACTCGACTGGACCAGGACAAAATCCAAGCTCCCTACTAAGTCTGGACTTAAAGGTTTTGTCTTATTTTGTACCATATGACTATGTAGTATCAAATAAAGTAGGATTTTTTCCAAATAAATAGAATTAATCCAGTCCCTCTCCTTGGAGCAACCACTGCCACTAAGGTTTGCTGAAGTAGAATAGCTGGGCCATTGGGAAAGGGGCCTTTTCTGTGTATAAAAAATGTACATTTATCCGTCAGTACTAGGGGTGTGAATGGATGGGTCACGCCAGGTGCTGGCTTTGGAAAAAAATCTCTCTCTCTTCACGATAAAAAGAATACACTGAAATTCACAGTAAAACCTAAGTTACTTAAGGTTAGCAAAGTTTGTGAAACCAATTTGACAACAAAAATAAGCTCTCAGAACTAGCAAACAGGGGGCGACAGTAGCTCAGTTGGTATAGCACTAGTCTTTGGACCTAATGGTCGTCGGTACGAGCGCATCGCGACCCATATCATCTGCTCCCACTGATGTCTGCTGTCGTTGTGTCCCTGGGCAAGACACTCAACCCCACATTGCCTGAAGCCCCCGCTGAAAGACCAAGGCCATGTCTTTGATCACGGAGAAGCCCTCATCCCGTGGACTCACCACCTGCAGGAGGATCAGTGAGGGACTGGTGCATTGAGACTTGGGTGGCAGCTCTGATTGCCACCCCCCGACCCAAAGATGGAATAATAAAGGGGTACAACAAAGGCCCTACAAATAGACAAATAGAAAACAATCATTCGACTTAAGACCTCAAAACAGGACCAAAACAGCAAAATGCCAACTCCTCTAAAGACTTTTCGTAGTAGAAAGTGAGTGTCATAAATGTTCTATAGTAAACCGTAATGACCACTTTGACAGTTTTGGTGCATGCACACAACCACAAAGAGCGCAGAACACAGTGACAGAGTGCGTTCAGCCCCTGGACATGTTCACTTCTCAGCTCGTGTAATGATGGCTAATGTTTGAGCTTATGTCCGTGAGCATCTGTGTGCACACTACATCAAAAGGTCACACAGTTTTGGCGGCCCAGGGGGTTGCTGGGAAATATGTACATCACACATGCATATGAGCTGAGCGCAGGGCTAACGGCGGTCATTACCACAGCGGCGCGCGGCAGCACCAGCGCAGTCATTAAGTCTGGAGTGCACCCCGGGCCCCAGCCGTTCAAAGCACACATACCACATACGGGGCAAAGATGAATAATTTAGCAATGTTTGTGGTTGAAAAGTTGAATAAACAGGCTCCCTCCCCCGTTACAAGCCTAGTATTGCCCCGAAAGATCAATACGCTTCAAATCCGCCAGTTTAATATGCATTGTGTAGTCACGCTGTATTATTCCACATACAATTTCTGTTTGAACAACTCAACTCTTTGGAGATTCAAATCTGTTTTTATCTTGGCAAACGCTTCTTTGATTGATAACAAAGGGAGCGACAGACGCCTCACATTTTATTCGATTCTTTTAGGATTTTTTTTTTTACTGCTTTATTGTCAGCACGGAATCGGATTTAAATCAAGCAACTTTCCACCCGAATGTTTGTTGGTTGAACGCACCTAATAAATGTCATGCCACTCCATTCACAAACCTCCCTCTAATATCACTGATCGGGCAAGCCGTTTTTAAAAAGTTAAATATTAAAAATAATAAACGCGGCAATTCCATTCTTCTCTTCCAACTGCCTCACACACTCAGGAGTGCACCAACATGTGGGCTGTAAGTAACACACTAATAACATCTCCCTGACTTCCTGGATCCCGCCCATTCTCCCTCTGTGTGAACTTTCCTTTTGTTTATTCTGTTCTGATGAAGTGCCTTTTGCGACAGTGGTTTTGGTCTCTACTGTTTTCTCCTTGAGCGTTTGTTTAAGAGGATTCCCATAATCACTACTGCTCTTGCCTGGTCTGCTGCTGCTGGAGCTCTCCCCTTCCTTTTTTTTCTAACTTCTGTCTCTGCTCCAGACTCTGCGATCACATCAGTTTGTTGTGTTTATGTCTCCAGCCCTGTTCTGTCCTTAACCTTTCCCAGTGCGTTTATCTGTCGCTAACAATTTCATTAGTCATGACAGAGTCTATTGGCCAATATAATTATTCTAATATTTTTTATTTATTTTATTCTTTTTAAGGAGTGTTAAAAATATTGCTTTATTTGTGATTATTTGTAAAACCACCAGACTCATGAACATGTGTGCACTGATCACTTAAGTCTGTGTACATCTGAGTGAAGCAGAGTTGGCCCAGTTAAAGTGAACCAGACCAACGAGACAACACCAATAATGCTTTAAATGTTTCTGTCCTTCAGTGTCCATCTCAGGAGCACAGTTGCAGCCGCTGTTCATAAATCCAACTATATTTGTTCTGTAAAATAATGAACTGCTCTATTCTTCAACCTCAGTGGAATAAGTGAATACATAAAGGTCAAAGTGCTCCTGAGATGATATTTCCACAGACTCTCCTGGTGCCAGTGTTACAGTAGCCGTTGGTCATTCTGTCGCTGCCTCTTCGTCACTAACCTCCCCTCTGCCCTCTCAGTGTCTCTGTCCTGTGCCCTAAAGGAGCCCCGCCGGTCAGCAGGTTGTTCCTTTGTGCTTGATCTAACCATGTGGCTGCAGGGTCCTTTAGTGGAACATGGTTCTGTCAAGCACCATGGAACGGCTCTGCCAAACCTGCCGCATGACCAAGACCCCGGCGACAGCAGCCTCCTCCTCCTCTTCCTCCTCCTTCTAACCTGTTTGTGTGTGGTAGATCTGTGCTTTAGTTGTCTTTTCTCTGCCTGTCTCCTCAGTAGTTTGTTGTGTGGTGTTTGCAGACTATTAGGGCATAATTCCGTGTAAATGTTCAAGTTGTCTTTTATACAGTATGTCTGGTAAATGTATGTTTTACAGCTTTTCACAGCTTAATCGCAAATTGATATACAGTATTGAATATTGATTAGAACTATCTTATACAACGATACTTTTTTACATACCGACACTTTTCACATGGTTTTTCCTTTGCCAATATTTTTTACTTTGTCTGGACATTTTTCAAAGTCTACCTTTTTGGTAAGCTTTCAAGCACAACAGAATATAAACCTGATACATTATTATGTCAAAATCTTGAAAACATTTTGTAAAACAATCATTTGAGGCAAGAAAGTGTTTTTGTACTTGTGCAAATACACAAATACAAAAATACATTCACTCAAATGTATTATATTGCATATCGCATACACTTTCTCACCAATTTACTGTGCCAGTTTCAAACTACAGATTTCAGAGGCAACACAGTGCTCACTTTATACGTTGACTCCAGGTACAGAGGATTATCGCAGCAAACTCGGTGGAGACTGCTTTGCCGATCTGGCCTGTCCAGAGAAGTGCCGCTGCGAGGGTACCACGGTCGACTGCTCCAACCAGAAACTCACCAAAATACCCGACCACATCCCCCAGTACACCGCTGAACTGTGAGTCACACAACCTGACAGTAGAGAAGTACAAAGTCTATTCATGTGGGGTAGACAGAACAAACTCCAGATGGCTTTTATCTTATGCCTTCTACGTTACTGTCTCTCTCTGTCTTCTATTCTTATAGGCGGCTGAACAACAATGAGTTCTCTGTGCTCGAGGCGACGGGAATCTTCAAAAAGTTGCCTCACCTGCGAAAGATGTGAGTCACACTCATATTGTGAGAATACAAAGTCACTCGGCGGTCATGCTGTGTTACGCTTTTATGTTTTTTGTACTGATGTTATTTTTGTTCATCTTTCTTGACGTTGTTGCAGTAACCTGAGCAATAACCGCATCACTGACATAGAGGAGGGGACATTTGAAGGAGCCACTGGGGTCAATGAGCTCATCCTGACCTCCAACAGGCTGGAGAACGTACACCATCGTATGCTGAAGGGACTGGGCGGCCTCCGTACACTGTGAGTCCAGACATACACATGAATATTCACATCTCTGTACATCATGGGTGTCAGGGTCAAGGCCCGGGGGCAAGATCCGGCCCACAAATGATTGATCTTGACCCCCAGAATGATTTTTGATTTTTGTGTTAGAACCGAAGCATTTAATGTTCAGGACATGTGTTTTCTCTTTGAAAGAAGTTTGTTTCTGTCTGTGATCCTGTTGTTAAAATTATTTTCACTTGAAATGACAGACCCATACAAAAATATTGGATTATTCATTTGATCACAAAATAAAATACGGTATACTGTGTTAGGTCTTGGTTCAACAGGTTATATGCAATCATTTTAATATGTTTTAATACACATTGAACAAGCCCGGCTCTCGGCAAATTTGTTTTTTTGACCCGTATTTCACTTTGACATCCCTGCTGTACAATACACAATAGAATACTGTGATATTGTCTGTACAGTTGTCGTACAAACATAAGAGGATGCATAATTCATCATTACAATATTATCATAATTAGCGGCTGTGGATGCGTCACACATTGTGATTGTATTTGTTCTTAGAATGCTGAGGAGCAACCGCATCAGCTGTGTCAGCAACAGCAGTTTCGTGGGGTTAAGTTCAGTGCGCCTGCTGTCGTTATATGACAACCAGATCACCTCCATGAATCCCGGAGCCTTTGACACGCTGCACTCTCTATCCACCCTGTGAGTAAACCTCCACTGTCTTCTGAGTCTGCAGCATGGAAGACAATGCATTTAATAATAGGGACTAGAATTATATTTAAGTTGCAGGGCAGGCACTAATACAGTTCTGGGGGAAAAAAGCATTTTTGGAAAGAAATATTGAAACAGAAAATGTCCATGTGTTTCCAGGTCATTTTTTGATATCGATTTGATTCATAAAGCCGTCGTGTTATTGTCATCTATCAACATCAATCATATGTTTTTTTTGTATTATTGTCACCACTTTTAGATATATATTATATATATATATTTAGACCATATTTACTGACCATGAAGATGACAATTTTTGTCTCATTTGGATTGGCACAGAGAAATTAACAATACATGAACGATACAAATCTGACAGTTACCATTGATGCTTCTACAGCTCTGCCCCACATGTTAAACTATAGGCTCTTTGGAATTTTGTGATGTCACATGAACGCAACCTCTACACGACCTATCCCTCGCTTGTACAAACACATTGCCTTCATTACAGAAACCTTCTCGCCAATCCTTTCAATTGTAACTGCCACTTGGCTTGGCTTGGTGATTGGCTGAGACGAAAACGCATCGTCACCGGAAACCCACGCTGTCAGAACCCTTACTTCCTGAAGGAGATCCCCATCCAGGACGTGGCGGTCCAGGACTTTGCATGTGAAGATGGTATGAAGGTTAAACAAGTTGTAGCTCAGACAACGGCGTGCTAAATATAAGTAATATTACATTAAATTAAAGAGGCTATAGATATTTTCCTTTGTTGCTTTCTTGTCTCCATGGTCAATGCATCTGTATCAATCTCTTTATTTTCCTCAGGTAATGATGAGAATAGCTGCTCCCCTGTGCTGAGGTGTCCCGCTGAATGCTCCTGCTTGGACACTGTGGTGCGCTGTAGCAACAAAGGCCTCACTACCCTCCCCAAAGGACTCCCCAAGGAGACCACTGAACTGTGAGCCCAATCTTAATATCAACAGCAAAAAACATGCTAATTTAGTATGTGTGGTAGTGATCGCCTGCAGCTGAGAAATAAATATTTGTTCTCAAACAATCAATCCAGTCCATTTTACAGTCGCACAGTTAGGTAGACACATGGCTGGAATAATTGCCTTGAATGGAAAATGAGATTTAGCCACGAGGTATTTCTATCAATTCACCAGATGACGCATTTCTCAAATATTAACAAAGACTTCATTTATTCAGTAGATTAACAGCTCCAGCCTCAGTGTTGTTTTTCCCTAAGAGTGTATTAAATATTAAACTCAACTATAATAGCTCTTGTTGTAATGACTGCTCATTCACCAGAGATGAGCTGCCTGCTCCCGTGTGGTTCAATAACTTAATTTTCCGCCTCTTTCCTCATCTATCATTTGCTTCCTGTTGTTGTTTTATATATTTATTTTCTTTACAGATATCTGGATGGTAACCACTTCACTCAGGTGCCCGCAGAGCTCTCGGATTACAAGCATCTAACACTGATGTAAGTACAGCTGGCATAAGTAATGTACTGAGCCAAGGGACAAACACATGAAAGTCAGCACTCATCTTCAGTTAACGTCAACATTTGGTGCATAAAGACAAGCACGACTATCCCAGCGTCAGACTTGAAAGCATTGAAAATTGTAGCCATGATCTTTTGCACTATGCAGATACGCTGTATGGTGGTTGACGGAGCTTTTAAGGGTGTTCTTGATTTAGAACAGACACCTGGAAAGAAGAATATCATGAAAGAGTTTGAACATTTTAAGAAATGAAACATACAGGTGAAAATTAGAATATTGTTCAAAGGGGAATTTATTTCTGTAATTTAATGTTGTATACCTCTGACATGCAAATTGAGATATGCCAAGTTTTTATTGTTTATTTTCATTTTGATATTTATGGATCCTGAATTTGTCCCACAGTGCGATAATGTCAGTGTACAGGTTTCAGAACAGTAGGAATGAGGAGCACATTAACATAAAAATGAGTGAATATTAAGTATAGCCAAGCATAGCTTGAAGAGTAAGATAACATCTTTATCTTTAGTTTTATTTGGGGTATTTTAGTTTCACATTGTGCGTTGAATTACAGAAGTAAATGGTCTTATGAACCATGACCATTTTTTGTGTGTTGGTTTTATACAGCGCTTTTTTAGACACTTAAAGATGCTTCACATGTCATTATTTATTCACTCCATACATACATGGTGGTGATAAATTCTTACTATGCCCTGGGGCACACTGATAGAAGCGAGACAGCCAGTATGTGCCATTAGGTCCTCCAACCACCACCAACCAACCATCCACTCATTCACACACACACACACACACACACACACACACACACACACACACACACACTCAACAGACTCATTCTGTTAATTGATTGCTGAATACTTTTTTCATTCATTCATTGCAAACAAGAGTACGCACCAGTGAAACAAACACATGCTTCATAGAGGACAGAGTTTTACAGCGAATACATTCAGGTGACAAAAGGGTGTGCAAATGCATGGGATAGATGAGCAAGGGGCACGGAGGTAATCAATAATGTTTAGATATATCAAGGCAGTAAAATAATAAGACATTTTAGTTCAGCTCATTCTGACTGGTGGCTGGGACCTGGGACAACCCTGGGCCTTGACTATGTGACGTCTGGAAAACTCGACAGCACAATGCTTGGATTGCCGTGTTCTGTTTGTGTTTGCAGATGCATGCGTTTGATGTATTTGTTTTTCTTTTCAGTGATTTGAGTAACAACCAGATCAGCACGCTATCCAACCACAGCCTCAGTAACATGTCCGAGCTGCTTACGCTGTGAGTGTCGCCTTTGAAAGTCATTTTGTTCTTTCATGTCCAGCCTATAACACGTCTGAATATTAGAGTATGAGTATGTCTTTGTCAAACAGATCATATGTGTTGATTTGGGTGCAGCGTCAACAATATGATTACAGCGTTGCCATGAACCTGCCATGAACCTCACTATTGAGCTGTCATTGTCAATCATGTAACAAGCTAACAAATTACTAATCTGTTTCGGATTTCAAGTCATACAATTTGGGGCAGTTATGGACACATTTGCCATGATCAAAGTTCCAGCAGATCCAGACTAAAAATAAATCTCAACATGAGGTTTCTGATGTTGTTGGTAGATTTGTCTGTTTTTCCAAATTGTGTGCCCTAACCCCATGGATTAACATGTTTACTTTCTTCATAGTGTGGCGGAAATTAGATCAGGCATGTCAAAGACGCAAACCAATAATTACAATTCTTATTATAAACTTGCTGCCTTTATAATAAGAAGTAGCTATGACTACCATGGCATGTTGTAGCAGCTTAAAGCTAATTTTCTTCTTCAAACAACTGCAGTGTTATTTTATTCTGATCTAATTTATTATTATTATTAAATTATTATCATTAGTCTAAAATTTGAAACCAAATGTTTGCCTTTGACTTATCAGTTTGCAATTACAAGTCTTCATTATATTTGGTTCAGTTTTGGTTCAATCCAAATATATTCATTTTGTTTATAGAAAACTACCAGAAAGGAAAAACTAAACTCATATTAAATGAAAGTAAGTAAGTGATAGAAATAAAAAAACTACACATTTATCACAGAAAAGAAATTCAATAATATAATCAAAGTTATGTTATGACATAGATGAGTTTAGTGTAAAAGTATAGCTTAAAAAACTTTGACACCTGCTGCTTTAGATTAACATAATCTTGTGTTAATCTCTTGTGTATAGTGAGTTTTAGAATAACACGTATCTTTGTTTGTGTGAAGCATCCTGAGCTACAACCGTCTGCGGTGTATCCCGGTGAGAGCGTTTGATGGACTCAAGTCTCTGCGTTTGCTGTGAGTAGTATCTTTGTTTGTTCAATAATGTGTTTGTGACCAGGTTCTCCTGTAACAGCGATATTTCTTCTCTCTACACTTCCCTGGGCTTCATAGGTCTCTCCATGGCAACGACATATCACTGATACCAGAGGGAGCCTTCAAAGACCTCTCGTCGCTCTCCCACCTGTGAGTGCATAAACGCATATACAGACATCACTGTCACTCAAGTGCCTGCTTTAGACCTATAGAACTCACGTTAGAGGGAATAAAGAACATTAACATCATAAGGTTTGTTTACTGAGAAGTTCCAGAAATAAGTATGTGCTTCAAGTGTCGTTAACCTCCATGGTCGCTAAGCAACAGATGCTTATCACTGTATAAAAAGGTGTTCAGAAGTGTAAACCAAGTATACTTACCACCTTCTACAGCAACTGTGATAACAATAGTGTCAAACTAATGCTTTAAGAGTGAAACGTTGGTTGAAGTGGGATCAGCACCATGGATAGTGCCACAATGCCTCAGTCATCTTTTGTTTTCCAAAATCCTTTAAATGGGAGTGCTAGCTATAAATCATAATAACATTCCTCACACCTTTTTGTTTAATTTGGCAGAGATCTACTGTGCAGTCTGCTGGGATTCATTCGCTGACAGATTGTATATTGTTGTGGTGCTCAGGATTTATGATCTACAAAATGCAGTTACGGAAAGTGCCTCTTGTTTATGTAAAGCGTGTTTCTGCTGTTGCTCCAGGGCACTGGGGGCAAACCCTCTGTACTGCAACTGTAACCTGCAGTGGTTGTCTGATTGGGTGAAGAGTGGATACAAAGAGCCAGGCATTGCGCGCTGTGCCGGGCCTGGAGACATGACAGACAAACTGCTCCTGACCACACCTTCAAAGAAGTTCACCTGCACAGGTACACGAGCAACCTGCGGAGGACTCCTAAAGGAGACCACAAGTTGCCATTTCATTTTCTTGCGTTTTAATTGTTATTTTGGCATTTTTTTGCATTTAACTGTTGAGCCTACAATTTTGATTTAACGTTGATCCTGAAAATATGACTGAAACCTATTTTTAACCTAACGTGGTGCACTGTAGAAGTCCCGGGGCCTTGTGGTTTT
The DNA here is from genome assembly GCA_964034765.1 of Knipowitschia caucasica. Lineage (NCBI taxonomy): Eukaryota > Metazoa > Chordata > Actinopteri > Gobiiformes > Gobiidae > Knipowitschia > Knipowitschia caucasica. Next base: position 26,100,129 of record OZ035825.1, read on the forward strand.
CTGGTGCCAGGTAAAGTAGCCAAATCAAATCTACCTGTTGAGTCGTGGTTCCTCCTGATTCTCCCAGTGTTTTGAATCCTATGAAACCCACCTGAGCTTTTTCCTTTTCAGTCCTCATGTTTTCACCAATTGTGCTTATATGCCACACTCCTGCAAATCCATCACAACATTGCATACTGTATGTTTTACTGAAAACAAATTATGAACATTTTAGACTGGGGTCTGCCACTATAGACTTACTGCTTTGTTTGGTATATTGTAAAGTGCTTTGTATGACCTTGGTCTTTCAGAATAGTGTTTTTTTATAATATGGACACAAACCAAGTCAAGTACATTCCAAAATATACAGTACATTTGTTGCAGGATTGTGGATGTTGTTTGGTGATGGAGTGAAACCTACATGTGCCTTTCCAAATGTAGGATTGTGTTTTCTTGTTGTAGGACCCGTGGACATTAACATACAGGCAAAGTGTGACCCCTGCCTTTCCAATCCTTGCAAAAACGATGGCTCCTGCACAAATGACCCTGTGAACTTCTACCGCTGCAACTGTCCATATGGATTTAAGGTATTACACTATGTTTAAGTGCAACGGCAAAAATATGAATACAGCCTTAATAGATTAGATTAGATTAGCGATCATCAAAAGAAATAAACCTTTTACTGTTCACATTCAGGGCCAGAACTGCGAGGAGCCAATTCACGCCTGCATCAGTAACCCATGCCAAAATGCCGGAACATGCCATCTGAAGGAAGGAGAAGACGGCAACTTTTGGTGAGCAGTTTTATTAGAACTAGTTACGGGATCGATTTCTGGGATAACCACAGAAAGCTTTTTATCAGTTGTGCGAAATTGGAAGTATTTATGCGCATTGATGCCAAGTAAAACCCGTGCTTTAATTGGCTGACTAATTGTTGAAAAAGACTTTGAATGTCTCATAAGATACATGTTTACTGCAAAAGTCTGATGCGTTTAGCTGTACACGGCCAACACAATTAAAACAAGGGCCTAGCTCATTATTTTGATGGGGCAAATCCTTCACTGGTGCTGCACCAGTAATGATAAGTGGCTTTTAATTAACACCAGGCGATGGGGGAGATGCTCTGTCTTCTCTTGAACCAGAGTCGTACCAGTCTATTGCAGTGCTTCGTTATGTGGTTTACAAAGAGTAGGTTGACATAACTGTAACCATATTGGAAGTGTCATTTTGTTTTGTTGTTGTGGAAGTTTGAATATACATGTTTAGAGCTGTCCATGGCCTATAATAAGCTATTATTCATCCAGACTGTGCTGTATCAGAGCTCCATGCAGCCCTATGCTAATAATAATACTAATAATAAAAATAGTAATAGTAATCATAATACAACACCCAACCCTGTGCAAAACAGGGTTAAAAACAAATTACTATAGAACTGGACGGTGGTGTGGGGGTAAACAGAAGAGTGAGTTCTGGGCTAACAAGTCAGACAGAGGGGGCAGAGAGCCAGAGAGAAGAGGAGAAGTAGAGGCAGATAGAGGGTGTAGTGATGTAGATGGAGTCAGACAGGTTTTATTATGGAGTGTGGCCTTCATAGTAAACAGAATAGTGTGACGTCAAGCCTTGATTTATTAAACAGGGTCAAATGGTGTGTACTATGTGTCCCCAGGTGTGTGTGTCCGGAGGGTTTTGAAGGAGACGCGTGTGAGATCAACATTGACGACTGTGAAGACAACGATTGTGAGAACAACTCAACGTGCGTGGATGGGATCAACAACTACACCTGCATGTGCTCCCCGGAATACACAGGTACTAGACGTGACCCGGACGTCTCTGCCTAGATACAATATTACCACTAAACACTACTGACTCCAGATGTGGATAAGTTGCTCAGTATTTATAATAATAAATGCAACTAATAAAATATTCAACAATAAAATCCAACCAAACAATATACATTTTGAACAATATTCAAATAAGTCAATAGTCATTTACTATTAAAAAAAACTTTGAAATGATGTTGAACAGAATGTGAAAAAAGAAGCACACAGCAGTAGTAGCTCTAAAAGCCAATTGTTTATTCACATTTCACGTTTTGGTTCAAGTTCTTCTTCAGGCATGACACATTTTAGATGTTTGTGTCTCTGTCTACACTATTTTACAAAACTAATAAATAACAAGTAGAACAAAATAGCTTTCATCGTATGGACTGGATTTGAAGTTCTGTAGATTTTATGGGGATCGATTTCCCAGGTAACTGATACGGGCCATTTTAAGTTGAGTTATATCTTTGTTGTTTCAAACAGTAGGCTGGACTAGACTAATAATTTCACTAGGAAAAAAAACAGGGGAAAAGTCTCAAGATATTGGCCAATAATCGTCTGCCCCCTGAATATCATACCTTCAACAACATTTAAGGACTTCTATCAACACATATGGACCAATACCAATGTGTTTATTTCTGTTTGATTCTCTGATCTGTGTTGGCGAATTAAACAGTTGTGAGAAAACTACTACAAGAATACATTGGATTGAATTGAATTGAACCTTATTCATCTAACAATATGATGAATAAGGTTTGTACATGCTGGCTCTCCTCACCTAAAGTGTATTGAAAGTGTAGTAGTGGTGTAATTGTGCGTCTGCTTTGCGCTGTGCCGTCTTAGCCGTGACTGCTAACCTGCTTTCCTTTCTCTCTTTCGACTTTTACTTTGCGGCTTTGCTTTGCTGTCTTGTTCTTATGATGTGTGCATGTGTCACAGCTGCTACCAATGAGGTGGAGAGAGGTCAGTGTGCTCTTCAGTTCTTCCTCTTGTCATTTGCACCTTTTTCCCATCATGCTCTTGGCACAAGTGAATCGTCCTCCCCTAAGGCCTGTGTTTCGTATCAGCAGCACGTGGGACATGCCGTTTATGTTTCTGTAGATCCTAAGCCTGAACACACCTCTGCGTTAATTATGAAAACTCCAGGAAATATTTGACCAATATTTCCACCCCTTGTTCCTGATCATTTCACTCCCCTTTAATTGCAGTAAATGTCTCCTGTCAATAATGTATTTTTACTGAACTACTGTATACTGTATTTTTATCACACCTGCGTTGCACACATTGAGTAAAGTCACAAGAGCATAGCAATAAGATTATAACGATACCATGTACTGTATGTGATTTTTTTAAAATAGCACTACCACATTTTTAAATATTATGTGTTTTTAAATAATATGTTTTCTTTTTAATGTACAAGTTGAGTGATATAAAAAATATATAGATCATTATAACCCTATGTTACTGTCAAACCAATTCAAGAATGTATTAGAAATCGTATGCATTTAACCCTGAATAGAGTCACAATGAACTAATTGTTATGTAAATAATTATAATACGGTATATTTTCTTAATCATTCTTGTTAACTGGACTATACTTGTCTAAAATGAGGCAGAGTTAGAATTTTAAAATGTAAAAAAGTAGCACCACGCTACAGACTATAGTAGCCTTTGGTCACCTTAGAGATAGTAATGCTTTAACTATTCTACCACTAAAATAATCATAAGTGGCACTCTTACTGAATAATCCACATATTTTTACCTTTTTTAGGCCAGTGTTTAAGATTATTAACGTGACTCCAAGTCTAACCACATACTGCACATACTATTGTTACATTACGCTCACATATTGTTGTATGATGTATTATTATTACTAGGTATTAATACTTGATACTCATATACCTTACATTCATTTGATGTGTGTGCTTGTGTGTTTTTTACTCTAGGAGAGCTTTGTGAAGAGAAACTGGACTTCTGCGCTCCTGAGTTGAACCCCTGTCAGCACGATTCAAAGTGCATTTTGAATCCACAGGGATACAAGTGAGTTCACGCTGAGACTCTGAGTGAGGACGGTGGATTACTGACTCGCTCTTTCATCTACATTTTTACAGTCTATTCGTCCAGTTGCTCACAATAGATTACGATTATGGGATCCTTTTATTCGTCCCACAGCGGGGAAATTCCAGTGTTGCATTACAAGTTACAGAACAGTAGGAATGAGGAGCACAAAGCACAAACCCATTAATAATAACTTGATGCTAAAATCAGTTAAAATATCTAACTCTAGCATAAAAATAAGCAGTATATATACATTGACTTAACTATCCATCCATCCATCCATCCATTTTCTTCCCCTTAATCCATTTCTGGGTCGGGGGGGTGGCAGTCAGAGCTGCACCCAGTACACAGAGCACCAGCCCCTCACTGATCCTCCTGCAGGTGGTGAGTCCACAGGAGCTGAGATCTTACAGTGGGGCTTCAGACTTAACTATGCTATGAAAATATCATTTGTGCTTGAAAGTTTACATCCCCAGACACATTTCCGGGATTTTGATCAATAACTCAAAAGTTTTTTTACCCTCATTGTTTGTCATATCCAATGATAATGGCAACAGAAACTATTCCTCTGACCCTAGTTAGAAGTCTCCATCCCCCAGTTCTCAAAAGCGTCTATTGACCCCTAGGCCCCTAACAACTATGACGGCTTGGAATATTTTGTGGTCTTTGTGGATAAGGTTCTTTATCTCTTCTTTGTGCGAACCATCCCAAAAAAATCCTGGGCTGCCTTACATGAACTGCACATTTGAGATATCCACATATCTGCTAAATGATAGAAATGGCTTCAAAAAGCGTTTGTGTTATGATTAGTGTTCTCATCTAAAATATATATGTTACACAGCCATGTTCAACTGTTCATACCATTCTGTCTGTGTTCAGGTGTGAGTGCACCCCTGGATATGTGGGCGATCATTGTGAAGTGGATTTTAATGATTGTGAAGAGAACAAATGTCAAAATGGAGGCCAGTGTATCGATGCTGTGAACGGATACACCTGTGTTTGTCCAGTGGGTTACAGGTAAGACTTGTCAAGCCAAACGCTCCATGGCACCAGTGGTCAGGAGCACAAAAGATACTCTATGGTGTAGAGTATTCTGTGTAAAGGGTGCCCCCCTGTGTCCATTGTTCAACATGCAGTCTTCATGTGTTCTTTTCCAGTGGTTTGTTCTGTGAGTTCTCCCCACCCATGGTCCTGCCCCGCACAAGTCCCTGCGACAATCATGAATGTCTCAATGGGGCGCAGTGTGTTGTCATGGGGATGGACCCTCGCTGTCAGTGTCTCCAAGGATACGAAGGGGAGCACTGTGAGACGTTAGTGAGTGTCAACTTTGTGAACCGAGAATCGTATCTGCAGCTTCCGTCCAACCTGCTCACGCCACACACCAACATCAGCTTACAGGTGTGTGCTTTCTCCAAATATAATAGTGTGATTATCTTTGAGGGACAACACACTGTACAAAGACCCCCTGTGATTTGTTAGATTGCAACAGATGAAGACAGCGGCGTTTTGCTGTACAAAGGAGACAATGACCATATTGCCATGGAGCTGTACAGGGGCAGACTACGGGTCAGCTATGATACAGGATCCTATGCTCCATCTGCAATATACAGGTACAGAGAGTTCTGACCACAAGCACTAACTTAACACGATGGAGAATCACATTTTATGCATCTTTCACAGCGTTGAGACCGTAAATGATGGCACATTCCATGCAGTGGAATTGGTCACCTCTGACGACACTCTTTCTCTGTCCATCGATGGTGGTGCACCTAAAACCATCAGCTCCATCAGCAAACAGTCCACACTGAACATAGACTCTCCTCTTTACTTAGGAGGTAAGGACTTTCACAAAAGCAGACATTTCAAGTGTATAACTAATAATATAATTATTTCAGTCGTAGAATATCGAGTAATTTGCAAAGTCCACTGTGTGTAATAATATGTTCCTCTCTTTACTTCGTGTCAGGTATGCCAAAACATGCGTCTCTCTCCAGCGGACTGTCAGCACTGCAGCACAACTCTGGAGGCAGAAATGGCTCGAGTTTCCACGGCTGCTTACGAAACCTCTACATCAATGGGAAGCTGCAGGATCTGGGAGTTGGGCTGGGACCAGGCAGCATAGGAGTGGACCATGAGAGTGCACAGAGAGCCAAAGAGGGCTTTGGACAAGGTGTAGAGCCTGGATGTCAACCGTGCCAGACTGGGGTCTGTGTGCAGGGAGACTGCCACCCAACAGGACACCGCGGCTTCAGCTGCACATGTCACCCAGGGTGGACCGGAAACCTTTGTGACCAGCAGGTCAACAACCCCTGTGAAGGCCACAAGTAAGAGGCAACCCACGGTGCAACAACACCTGACCTAATGTTGCATAGTAACGTTATGCATTGTTTTTCCAGATGTATGCACGGGTCCTGTGTTCCCATTAACTCATACTCGTACTCGTGCCGCTGTGAGCCTGGCTTTGCAGGAGTCTTATGTGATGAACAAGACAAGGAGGGCAACAACCCCTGTAGTGTTTCTCGCTGCAAGCATGGCAAGTGCCGAGTGTCAGGCCTGGGAAAAGCATACTGTGAGTGCAACAGCGGGTTCACAGGAGAAGCCTGTGATAAAGGTGAGCACACTTGAAATTTATATAAATATATGAATGAATGTCTGCGCTGCTCATTCAATACTAAACTCTTTCTCTTACGGCTGTATGTTTAATGTTTCTTTTAATCCTAACCTCAGCCTCCCCTGAGCTTCCTCACAACCCCACATGGGGGGTTACTCAGGTGAGACTGGGCCCAAGTCTCAGCGATGCATTTTTGCTTAATTCTGTTTTTCATTCATTTATCAATAATTATTTCTATATACTTTTTTTCTATTATCTATGTTTTTCCCATGATGCCGTCATAAGTTGATCATAGTAGTTATCACTCAAACGCATGAGCTGTCCGCATGTTTCATTTTCTTTATTTGCTTCATTTTTTTAAATTTGTTTGATATTTGAGACCCATTTCTGACATGTTCTTGTTGTTACTCATGCAGAGGTGGCCTGCCGAGGGGAACGGATCCGGGACGTCTATCAAAGGCAACAAGGCTATGCGGCGTGCCAAACCCAGGAGAAGGTCTCCCGCCTAGAGTGTCGGGGCAGCTGCCCAGGGGGGGCAGATGGACAGGGCACCTGCTGCACCCCCCTACGTAGCAAACGCAGGAAATACACCTTCCAGTGCACTGATGGATCTTCCTTTGTTCAGGAAGTGGAAAAGGTGGTCAAATGTGGCTGTACAAAGTGTTTCTCATAAGAAATAGAAAAAACAAAAGACACAGCACCGTTGGCAGATTCCCTTCTTCTTAGATGTCTATGGTGTTCCTGCCCGCCTTACCAGACCCACACCCTTTCGTCCAAAGTCATGCGTTGTCTTGGGAAAGTTTCCGTTCTGGACACTCTCCTGAAACTGTTTTGTAAAAACCCTTAAAAAGTAGAAAAAAAATAATAAAAGAAAAGTTTGTTTTGTGCCAGACTGATATATGAAGCATCCTCGGTGGGGATGTCAAAGCGTATTGTAAAGTACAAAAACTGACTTATTTTTGATTACGAAATGGAGAAAAAGGACAAAGAGTTGACTCTGTGACAGACTTCCTTGTTCCATTTGTTGGTCTTGACGACCACAGTGATGTGTCATTGTCTTCTCCCTGGAAGATTCAGCGGCCAGTGACGCGCTGCCTCTTTAGACTTCCTGCTCCCTCTCTGTTGTCTGTTTTAGGAGTAACCTAGACTGTAGTAGCATGGACTCACCTGTAGAGGCGCTGCACTAAGGCACACTTGTGAGCAGTGTATCTTCCACACAGAGACTGTGGGCACAGTCTTTACAGCTACTGAATAACTCATGAGCACTCACCCTGGTTTGTTTATCCACCCAGCGTCATGGATGACAAGTATTTATTGTATCATAAATACATGTACTTTTTCAGTAGACCTCCAATGTATCAATCTGATTCTTTTAATATATATTAATTTATATTTGTCCTTATTTTTGTATTAAAAAGACATGTTCATGTCAAGATAGCTGAACTAACAAAATGTTGTCCTTATTTTGATTCAACACAATGTATTTTGATCACTGAATCTATTCTTGTGCTTGCCAGAGATCTTAGTTACATTTTATTCTGCAAATGTGACGTGAAGACATGTATATTTTTGTCGCAATTCCTGAGAGTTTGTACTGTGTTATTACCAGAAGGTTTTTTATATTAGAGTATAAATGTATTTCCCTATGTACTATGTACTTTACACACAGATCTTGTGAGTAGCATTGACCCTAGAGGATGCTTAGAACTGTTTTTACCTTTTTAACAAATTTATGCTAAAGAATACTGTGACTTTTTCTAAATGAACTACTTTGTTAGCCTCTTGATCCCCAATGTTAACATGTTGCTGCTAAGTTTTTGTACCATAGACTTGGATCTTGATCTGTATGTTATATAACTTCCTGCTCCTACTGTACAGGGGTGACTTGTGTAACAGATAAATATGTCCCCACCTCTACACATGTGCATCGTGCTTTCTGCCCCTGCTTCATGCACAGACTAATGTCAGTTCATGACTATTATTTTATTAAACATCATATTTATCTCACAAATCCCATTTTTGAGTTTTTCACATAGGATGTTGCAGCATCTTCAATACAAAAATGAAACAATCAACCCAGCTTCCAGTGTTGTAAATAAACATATGATACAGTGCTTTTCTAGATTATTTTGAGTCGTCCAATTGTGTCCGCGTGTCATTTTTCATCACTAACTGGGCGCCCCTTCACCCTATTTTTGACAAACAGTACTTATCCATTGTGAATGAGCCCCCGAAGTCACACAGATTCTACCAGACAGTTTAAAGCCCTTTCACAAAGCACCTGAGACAAGATCTTTAACCCGTGACAATCAAAAAGACTGAGCTCATCGTGTGCTGTCACGTGCTTATTTCTTCATCTGTTCTTTTTTTGTTTTTCCTTATATTGTTGGTTTGTATATCCTTAATTGCTTTTATTCATGTTTTTCATCAATCAACCTACTAAAAACATTACAAAATTTTATTTTGAGTGCACAACTAAATTTGACTGTAATATCCAGCACAGTCTTTCATACATGCACTTGTGAATATGTCAAAGCTGTGATCGTCATATCAATGAGGGTTAATAAGGGTTCTTCATTTTTACTTGCAATCAGATTGGTGAGATTGAGCAAAAATATTGGTATTATTATTGTTATGATATAGTGATTTCTATGTTACCCTATTTCTTGTTTATTTAATGGCTGTAGCAGTGTACTGATTTACAGAAATGTTGTACCGAAGTTAAAACTTTAACATGTTTAGAGTGCTCATCAAAACAGAAACACACAGAAAATCTTTTCAAATAGAATCATATTATCATCCATCACAATCAGATAATACAAAACTCATCATCATCTTCTTGACTAATATCTTTATTATAATCATTAACATACATCACACACTTTAACATAAACAAATATTAGATTTAGTTCATAGAGTTGTATCCTGACGTTGCTGATTAAACTATTTATAATTAAACATGTCATCAGTATTCTTGCAAATTAACATCTTAAAGCATTACATTTAGCGGTAGTTCAATCAAGACAACAGGTTTGACGCCCAATAAGAAGTCGCATTTTTTTTCATTATGTTTGGTATGAGGGTGGGCTGCATTCTGTCTTACTACTGAGGTTTCCATCTCATTTCCCCTTTCCTAATTGATTTAAATTCTGAAAAAAGAAAGGAAATGTGTTTTTTGTGTGTCGACCCTCTAACAAAATAATAAAAACACTTGATCATACTGAACTGACAGATGCCGATTTTACTTAATGAACGTACATATTAAAGAAAAAGAAAGAATGGTGGTTCTTTGATATTATTGCATGTTCAAGACCCACATCTTGTATTACTAGTTTCTATAACTTCATGCCAAACACATGAATCCTCACTGTATACAGCACGGGGCTCCAATTCCTTCAAGTGTTGCATTGACGCCCATTAACCCCATCTCGTGCATATAACCTGTCACCGTTGACATTGTGCTGTGTGTCTTCACTGGCTCCTCTTTCAGCATTGGGCGCAGTATTCTCTCCATTCGGTCGTCTTTGGTTCTCTGCTTGTCACTCTTTATTTTAATTGCTCTTAGCTCTCGTTGTAAATATTCAACTCTCTTTCTTTCTGTTCTATATTTCTCCATTAGCACAGAGATTTCCTGCTTGCTTTCTTCCTGCTGTCTCCTCACGTAGGCCTCAGTTTGCTGCTGCCCGGCTTCGTCCCGACGCCTCTGCTCCGATAAGCTCATGTTGAGTTTGTCCACCTCTTTCTGCAGAGCTGCTTTGTCTTTGTCTTTCCTTTCTCTTTCAGCTCTATTCCTACGGACCATCTCTTCCATTGCTCTTCTGAGGTTCTCTTCGCGTTTGACCTGACTTTCTAGCATCTTGCTCAGGCTGTCCAGTTTTCCTTGAAGCGCTTCCCTCTTTTCCTCCTCCATTCTTTGCACTTCTATCAGTTGCAGCATGTCGTGGATTTTTCTCTCCTCACTCCTCATTTGAATTTCTTTGATCTCCAGTCTGAAGGCTTCCTCCAGATCCTTGGCAACTCTTAATGCTTTTTCCTTTTCTTCGTCCAGTTGTCTCCGTATCTCAGACAGTTCGTTCCTACTCACTTCCTCCATCACGTGTAGTTCTCTTTCATACCACTCTTTGATATCCGTGTCCAGCATTCTCTTCAGCTTCACCTGAGTCTCAAACCGAAGCTTCAACTCATCGTCAGCTTTCTGAAGCATTCTACATGTGTAATGTTGCCATCCATTTTCTTGCATTACAGCATCCACTAGAAATAAAATGTTCAAAACCTGTTCTGTGCTTCTCAATGTGTGATTATTTAAGACGCAGTACCTGCCCCCACAGCTGGAGACAAGCTCTTGCAGGTCTGGGCAACTGTCTATCAAACACTCCTGGACTGTTGCTCCTTTCTCAAGCAAGTCTCCGTGAGTAAAGATGACCACAGTGAAAGCTCTTGTGCTGGAAGAACCCATGGCCTGCTTCATGTGCCGGACTGCTTCCTTTTCCTCCTGAGTGAATCTTCCAATCCGAATGACCAGAAGAAAAACATGAGGTCCTGGGTAAAGCAGGGTTACGCTCCTCCTCAACTCTTTGTGCACGTCCTGAGCGGTCTGCTGAGTGTCCATGAAGCCAGGGGTGTCCAGGATGGTCAGATGACGTCCCTTGAACTCCCCACATGCACGACGACAGCGCTGTGTAACAGAGGAGCCACTGACCCGGGAATCAAAAACCCTACGTCCCAAAATGGTGTTTGCCGTGGAGCTCTTCCCGCTGCCTGTTTTTCCCAGCAATACCATTCTGGTTTCCAAACTGGAAGGAGAGGTCCTCTGGCCTGCAAGGGTCAGATGTATCATTACATATTGTCATTGTGCATGCTACTTTCCTGAGATAAGTGTCTTTAACCCTTTAATGGTTTCCTCAACCATTTGGTAGATTACTGTTTAACTACTTGAAACATGCTTAGAACTGAAATCTACCTCATTGGGGCATCTCTATCTCTTAGTTTTAACATCAAACTACATCTCAAGCATTTGGTAAAGGCCTATAATAAAAGAAAAACTAGGGGTTCCAAAAGAAAAGTGTTCCAACATTAAGTGAGCATTAAAGGGTTTAAATGAAACATGTCTGTGTGAGGTAATATGACACTTTTTAAGCTTATTTTATATGAAAATATAGAGCTCACCTGTGCCGCTGTTGGCCAAACGTTGCTTGGTTGGGGTTGACATGATGCTGCATTCACAAATGTTCAAAGGCTGGAGACGTGAACCCTATCTATATGTCACAATGATTGGTGGGAGGGTCTAAACTATATCCTTGATCATGTGTCTAGACTCTGAGACCAATACTCTGTCTCTATCATTCAGTTTCTTCCCTTATCTGAAAGTACAGCTTCCAATGTCCATAGTTAAGTAGGGGGCAGACGTTTTTTCTAACCTCTTTGATTCAATCACTGCAAGATCTTTCTCATAGATCAATAATGGAAAGTTGTTTTTGTAAACCCTTGGAACCTTTTCGGTCACATTCCGACAACAGGAGCATGTAACAAATGCTGTTTTGGCTTTAATGGTGCATTAGTTTGTGTACACCATTTGCTCAATGGTGACTTTCATCTAGCATTAGAACACTGTTCATCCGTCCATCTTCTTCCCCTTAATCCATTTCTGGGTCGGGGGAGTGGCAGTCAGAGCTGCACCCAATTCACAGAGCACCAGCCCAACCAATAGAACACTGTCATATAGCAAACTGGTTACACTCAACATTAGAACACGTCACACACTCAGACAAACAGCAGCATGCGGAGAAGATGTAAAAAGAAGTAGGAAAAGAAAATAACTGAAATATTTATAAGGAAAGCAATAAAAAAGTAAGCACCCACCAAAATCAAAATACATTATTATGTGAGTAACAACTGACTTTTGCTCTTTCTCAAGTAGCTAAGTACAACGTTTTTGACTTCTGTTCACACAGAAGTCAAAAACTTTCACCTTTCACCACCTGCGGTAGGTGAAAGAATTTTCCTTGGTTTCGACCAGACTTGGACAAAAACCAGACCCAAGAACAGAGCCTTAGTTTGAAAGTTCTTCTCAGTTCGCCCCCAACAGTCACTCTGTGTTTATTGAATGGCCCTAAATAGTAGCTCCCATTTCTCACATTTGAACATAATTTGTGATGGTGAAATGGGTCATTTAAATTACGTGATTTCCCATTAAAGCCAATCACCCGGAGCATGTCTGAGAAGATAACTCCAGAAGTTATGTTGAAAAGTGCTAATATATAAAACATTTAACTCTGGCCCAGATATTTATTAGTTCTTCATGCACAGTAAAATCATTCTCAAATAATGAAGATCCATCTTAAATTAATACATCAATAATTTATTTTTAGCAGTAAACAATTTTAAAATACTGTATGTTTCTCCTATTTTTAGAGGTAGACCGAACCTTTCATGCAAATGCAGGCGAAAGTTGCATCCTGTCCTAATTTTTAAGTTTCTTCCTTCAACAAGTGTGTTTTTGCTTGTATACACAACACAACATTGCTAGATTGCAGACGTGTAATGTAAGATAATGCCTATAGCTAGAGGTTTGGCTCTTAGCTCATCCATTATGCAAAGGCCATGCATGTTCAAGACGATCTCAAGATTGTCTTACCGTTCAGCCGCTGTGACACATGCGAGAACACCTGAGGTTAACTAACCCTACAGAGCCCAGGCGCATGTGGGAGCGCCCGTCCAGTTAAATGGATGATTTGTGCTCAATGACTCAACTGGAGGGATTACAAATCATGCATTAAACAACACAAGCACACGAACGCTCAACTGCATCTACCCTGCCAGCTCGCAAAACAGCCTGATTGGTGTCTTTTGAGGTCCATAAATAAAAAAGAGCTGTCACGATGCCTTGGCAATGATAAGGATGCTCATGAGGAAGACCATAATGAAGAAGATCCACATAAAGAATCTATCCATGACCTTGGCGACCTTCTTCCACTCCGCCACTTTGATACACGTCGACCTCTGTTCTCTGAAACAGTCTGCGATGTACTGGATATTCTTGAAAACCTGTGCAAATAAAAAAGGCTGTATTGAAAGTGGTAGTCTGAATGTAGGAGGCTAGCCGTACAAAAATGAATAATATATAAAATTATAATTATATCATTCATATTATTTGAAACTAGCACATGTAAATTAACATTGAGTACCTGAGAATAACAATGAAAGTTGAAAAAAACAAAATGCACTTTTAAGTATGTATTGGCCATTTTTTTTCTTCCCCCTTTAATATCCATTCATTTTCTTCCGCTTTATCCATTGCCAAGTCTCAGAGGCAGCTCAGTTGAAGGAGCTGGAAGACCAGACCAGCTGGGAGTCCCATCTCCCTCCAGAGAGTCCTAGGTCTTCCTCCTGATGGGATATTCCCTTCACCTAATCTAAGGGAGCGCCAGCCACTCTGCGGAGGAAACTAATTCAAACCGCTTGTATCCGCGAACTCCTCATTTCGGTCATTACCCAAAGCTCCTGATCATAGGTGAGGGTGGGAACGTTGGAATCAAGAGCTTTGCGTTTCGACACTGCTTCCTCTTCCCCTCAACTTTCCGATACAGCGGCCGGCGGCCGCATCACTGCAAACACTGCGCCTATCCTTCCCTCACTGTGAACAAGACTTGAGATGGAATTCACTTGAAGAAGCACCTCTCCACTCACAAGAAAGGGTAAAGCACCTTTTTCCTGATTTTATAGTAGCAATAAGTAAGATTTTCATGTCAACTCAACATTAAATGGTCCTAATCTGTAAAAAGGTATCAATAAACCATGCTGTTATCGAATACAGCTGGGATATTTGAATTTCAAAACTGGATTTACAGCCATTAAATCTTGTTATTGTTTTTATTTAAATGTCCCGCCCTTCACGGTTTTACCAATTAGAAAGTCGAGCCTTGAGCTAATCTCACTGGTAAAGTAACATGTGGCCGCAGAACTAAAAAGGTCTTGTTATTTTTCTCAAATCGTTAATGACAAAACAAGGAATAAAACGTGGATTTCAATCGGGGCCTTTGAGAAAAAAGTTGATTATACATTTGTCTATTGAGTTATTATGGTCCCAGCTGGATTCGTCTGCATATCTGGCAACCTGAGTCAGGGAGAGTGCAGTACAACTTTTTGGCCAGATTTTTATATAAGGGGCTGTTTCTTATTTTTATGTTTTTTTATGTTCATTTTTATGCTTTCTTATTTAGCACAGGATTCATGAAGTTAAGAAAAATCACTTTTTTTTTGTGTGGAAAAGAGGTATGGAATTAACAAACCTGTTTATGTTGGTGGCACGTGCAGCAGCCGGGACAGGCCTGCACTTGTGGTTTCTCAGGGTTAAAGAGAAGCTGCTCTTTGAGGCCTCCGTTCAGATGGTGCAGGTTTGAAGGGGCCTGGTAGTCCAGCTCATCTCTCATGATGTGGTGATACCTCTGAACCGGCTCCCGCTTGGCCTCTCCTCTCTCCAGTCGGGATACGTGGTTGTTGTAGTGGTTGCGATTTGCGTTGCCGTTCACCTGACTTTTGTGGTTCTTAGAATACTTGTAAGCATCGTCTTGGCCATAGTAATCTTCCACATAAAGGCCCTTCTCACTCATGGGTTCCTCAGAGTACAATGGAGTTTTCTTACTCTCTGGTGTAGTGCAGTTTTCACCCACCTCATACACAAACAAGATTTTGGACATGTAATCAATGATGAGCACTTTGGCCCAGTGAGGGACTGGTTTGGCTTCAGCGCCACAAAAGTGAATGTTCATGATGAAAATGGTGAGGGACGTAGAAGCTGTGATCATTGTCATTGTGGCTATATAGTATTTTCCTGAAGAGGAGACAAGAAGGAACATGGGTCAAACAAGGGATAGTTGCAGTATGTCCTGTATGTGTGGTGTACTGAGGCTCTCTTTTATTTTTATTTTAAGACACTCTTGTAAACTAAAGTTTATTTTTTAAACATAGATAGATAGATAGATATAGATAGATACATTGGCACAAAGGTAGGAACATGATAATTAAATGATGATTTGTTTTGTTTATTCTACATTATTTAATAAATAGTACCAGTATTTTCATCTAAAATGTAGTTACTCTGATATCCATGGTTAATCCTGTGAAACATTTGTTGACTATTGTTTAAAACACCAAACAACACTGCCCTGCAACTAGACCCTCAACCAGGTTCAGGCCCAGGCGGCAGATCAGACCAGTCCAAAAGGCCTGACCATCCAGGCCCTTCTAATTCTTAGTCAAATCAAGTGGTGCTTGTGAGTATACAAATCATTATGTTATTCAAGACATTTAGAATTGCCTGGATCATGAGATTTCCACCCAAATTGGCGCCTTATTAAGCTGCTTTACTTGACTACTTATTATTCAGACAACTTTTGACATTTACTTCTTATTTTAAAACCAAAATACTTAATACTCATTTAATTTTTAAAATGGGTTTTCCGGATGACCACATAACACAACAAATAAAGGAAAGGGACCAATGACAACTTTGTCAGCATGAATCCCATATACAGTACTGTACTGTATATACAGTAAACGTGGGTATATCATATCGTCTAACTAAAACAATTACTTTTTGTCAGCTCAGTATCATCTTACCGATGTAGGGCATGCTTTCTGCAGGAGGCATGCTCTCAGCCACCAGCAGCTGGAAGACAGTGAGAGCCAGCAGCACGGTCACACCCAGGGACACCTTCTCCCCGGAGTCGGCCGGTAGATAGAAGCCCAGGGGAGCCAGGAAGGAGATGAGGAAACACGGCAGCAGCAGGTTGAAGATGTAGAACGAGGAGCGCCGCTTTAACAGAAGGGTGTAGGTGATTTCTGTGTAGGGGTCAGAGCAGCAGCCGTACATCATCACGTTTTTGACCGCTGGCATTCCATGGCATTCCCACTCCACGTTCTCCACAAAGTCGGATAGATCCCCACTGTCCATTCCTAAACTGACGTCAACCTGAGCAGAGAGGTTATTGTGATCATTGGAACATTCTAGGTAACTGCTTAAAGCTGGGGTACGTAACTTAACAAACAAGACCATAAAAGGCTGTCTTCATCTTACAGAAAATGGTATCTTTTACTGTAAGAAAGAGTTTGGAGTCTCGTAGCTGAATTTCGTATAAAATAAAATAATTTTGTTCCCACAAAAACCTAATTTGTGTCCACAAAATAGCAAGTTGTATGTAATGGATAAATTACATACAACTTGGATTACTACACTCATAATGTATAATCTTAATTGACTCTAAATGTTGTAAATTCAAGTTGCAAAATTCTATGGAACACATTGTTGTTACAATATATTTAACTTTCAGTAACTTATGGCTGAGAGCTTTGGGGGAATGACCTAAAGAGCTGAAGTTGTGAGAGAAGGCTTCGTTAAAAAAATAGCCTTTTATGTCCACAAAATAACTTTATTTAGCAAATGTCAGCACAGGGGTTGTAATAGTAGTAGTCTGTGGTGCCCTGTAAGCCACTATTGGACTCTCGGGGCTGAGAGGTGATTGGGCGAGTAAATTCATTTTTACATTTTTCTATCTGCAAAAGCTGATCTAAAGATATCATACAAAGGCCAAAATTACATTTCAATTATATTTGAAAACTAGAGATAGAATCCAACTGTTTTGAGTGCAAAGAATACATGGAGTATATTGAATAGTCCCATATTTGTGGTTTGAGTGTTGGACTTATATCTATTATAATAGAATTTGTAGGCTGCTTGTATAGATTGTTTTCCTTGTTTATTTTATTTTTACTCCCGAAGAGTGAAATTCTCCCTATATCGGTTACCTGTCTGCTCTTCAGCCACCTTTCTTGCCATTACATAATAAAAGAAGAGCTCTCATTATATCTCCAAAATGCTCCTCTGCTGTCTATTTCAGATAACTTTATGACAATTTATATAATGTATATCTCTGATTTCTCAATGAACTGTTTGAAATACCCATCCAGCTGGTCAGGAAACATTACTTTAGCTGTATGTTCTTCACCTGGTTTCCGTTGTAGGTCCAGGAGCCAAAGGTGAGGTTGCAATTTTGCCAGTCAAAGGGGAAGTATGCCACATCCACCACACATGTGCTCTTTGTGATGGCAGGAGAATCCCATATAATCTCTCCATTGTAGCGAAGCTTTACATTGGTGTTACTGGTGCCAGAATCCTCCTCTTCATCAGCTCTACAATAAAAAAGGTGAATGTGATGTGAATGATAGTCACATTGTACTGGTTTCAGCAATAAAGTATAGCTAAAGTAAACTAACTTGTTGTAGAGAACGATGTCAGGCTTCCAAACCAGGTCACTAGGGATATTGATCATCTCCAGGTCATCGTAGTCCTCCTTGTTCCACTTTAAATAGGCGTCATGCCACACTAGGCGAATCCACAAGTAGGTGGTCAGAACCTGATTCCTCTCATCCTGCATCAGACAGACCACAGTTAAAGCTGCACTTCCTTAATTTCTTTTTTTGTTCACAAATTAAACCTTGTGTTTGCCCCAATAGTCTTGTAAAAGTAAACAAATCGGACCACAAAATACTATCAACCTCTAAAATGAAAACATTATCTTTTGCATACTTTCTTCCATGTCATTATTTCACAATTCGGGTTGAGAGCAATCTTTTTCACTTTTCTATCTGAAAAAGCAGATTTAAATATGGCATAGAGGCCAAAAATACAAGCATGTGAAAACTACGATAGGATCAAACTGCTTTGAGGCCGAGGAACTAGTTAGATTAACAGTTGCATGTTTGGTGGTTTGACAGTTTCAAGTTGAATCCAATCCAGCCAAAAGTAAGAATTCTGCTGACCCCTAGTGGTGGGGTTCGGTACATCTTCCCATCGACTGAAAACAACGGAAGATTTTACTACGACAGAGAAACGCAGCGACAATAGGTTATGAATTTATTTTGAATAAGTAATCCTATGCAGCGCTTGTACTTATAAAACGCTTGATTTAGTTGTTGTTTGTTGTTGTTAACTTGTTTACTTTCACGATGCCGCCATGTGCCACATGGGAGGGCCACTCGAGGCAAACTACAGAGTCCGTCAGGTCGTGTGGAATAATATTAATATTTACAATCTATCAGAATCAGAATCAGAATCATTTTTATTGCCACGTAAGTAACAAAGTTACCACTTGGAAATTGTTTTGGCAAATCTATGATTATAATATAACCTGTATATGCCTTTTTCTACCATGGATCTATAAGATTTCTACATCCCTCTGATGCCATGCATGGTTCCATCACTATAATATGATGGGTACGTAACACTCTGACAACAGTCATCATGAAAGATTTAATTACTAATTTGGAAGAACATAAATGAAAATAAAAAAGTAGTCCGGCCACCTTTCAAAGTTACCTAAACCTAAATATTTATTACAACAAAATATTTTCCAGACGAAATGTGTCCATCTGAATTACACATATTTAATATACAGGTTTGTACCTCATATGTGCACTTTTTATACTTTGTTTCTTTATTGAGCTTTTATTTTCTATACTTAATATTTACTTATCTTGTCTTGTGTGCTCCTCATTCCTACTGTTCTCTAACTTGTAACCAAACACTGAAATGTCTCCACTGTTGGACAAATAACGGATCTGTTCTGTCTGAATGACACTGAGTGTGTACTGTTATATTTACATACAACATAATAAATGTCCGTTTATTGCCATCGCTATAACATACATTATTGATGATTAAACCTTACAATATTTGTAGGCGTTTGTTTTTCAAATGTTCATATTGATGTTTTGTGCTCACCATGTCCTTGATCTGTGACAAGGTGATCTGCAGAGACACGTTCAGAGCGCTGTCTGTGTCCTCCACTGGCCTGAGGGCGTTGGAGTATTCCTCCATCAGGTCGTTCAACAGTTTACGAGCGTAGTGACCCTGGGCACCGTGGGACACTGGAGGAAGAAGACAGGTTAGCTTCAAACTACCACATCCTTCTATAGATATATATCTGGGGGATCTAATTTCAAAATCACAAATAAAATAATCTATGTAATAAAATCCATGTAATTAATTCTGTTCTCAACTAGTTCCGCTCTCAAAACAGTTTGGTTCATTTGCATATTTTTTAAAATCTTTGTCACATCTTTAGAACCGATTTTTATAGACAGAAAAATGCCAAAGGGATGATCACCTTCACTCAGCTCTGAGCACAAAGGGTCAAACCAAGTGTACAAAAGATATCATGTTTTATAATGAAGGTCTATTCACAACATTTTAGTTTACAAGACGCTTTTCGTTGAGACAAACAAAATGTATTATTAATGAAAAAAGAAATCCAAGTACCCCAGTTTTAAGTCATCAAATCATAATCATTTGGTTTAAATCTAGACACAATCGATATGGACATAGTAATGGTTCGTCTGACCTTGCATTAAACAGCTTATCCAAATGACCAGCGCTGCCCTCCTCATTCTGAATCCGTCACAAGCTCAGGATCAATAATTCAGGCCTCTCCAAGGAATCACCAAGCCCACATCTGTGCATTAGTTTATCCTGCGCTCCATTCCATCAGCTCTGAGCCTCAATGAGCCTTGTTCACAGCAGAAAACAAGAAAAGTCACATCCTGTCAGAAAGTCTTCACTGGTCCTGGTTACTTTGTGGAAGGCGGTGGTGGAAGAAGAGCTGGGGCTATCGTTCGCACGGACACATGCACACACCGGTCAGCAGGTGTCCGGTGGCAGACGGCTGTAACGTTATACCCCCAGCCTGTTCTGCTTGTACAAGGGCCGAATCAGCTGTACGACACAACAGCGCACATCCACACCTAACGTTACACAGCCCATGACAGGTGTCCATCACAGACGCACTCATAACGCAGTGAGGGGGCTGCAGACACCTCTCAGCGCAGGTCACATTTCACTTTGTAAACTGCCCTCTCCTGAACAAGTGTTCGATCAGAGATAAGGTGGAACTCGACCTTATCTGAAAGCTCTAAAAATGGAAACCAGTCATTTGACCTTTGCATCTGTCCAGTGTTCAGGCCTTATTCTAAAGTTAAATATTGTAAATAATTAATATGCTCTCAATTGTGTTTTTTGTTTGTAATACTGTTTGACCCCCGACAAAGTAATTTAGTTTCTGTACTGCGTAGTATAAAGTAAAAGCTTAAACCTCTAAAGATCCAATGTACTGGCAGTGGAAAAAAACTGTAGTCAATTCTTTATCAAAATAATAATGCATTTCTCTAATAATAATTAAAATAATACATTTTATTCATAACACTTTTTATCCCACGGAATCTAAAAATAAAACATTTTGGGATGCACCAAGATCAAATTAAAAAATCCAAGATGAAGCTGGTAAGGCCGACTACCTGTCCCACCAAGCCTAACTCTGTGTATCTAATTGTATTTGATGTTTTGTGTACTATGACACATCTGCAAGAAAGTAATTAAGAATTTCACTGTGTATTATGACTGCGCTAAAAAACTTGAAATGTGAAAAAATAAAAATAATAATAGTTAGCTAAACAATTAAATGGGATATTACGTGCGTTCAGCTTGGACTGATTTGCTTTATCACAGGTCTCTAAATGTAATTTTAGGTGTAAAAGGGTAATTCTTTCATCTGCCATCTCAAACTTTTCACTCAGGGACCCCAAAATTATCTTTCACCTCCCACAGCTGAATCAAATGTAAAGCAGAAACATCTAGATTCATTGTAATGTAGTTCTTTTTAGTCATTTATTATATTATGTGACATCATTCCACTCAAAAGATTATGAAGAGTAAGATATTGCATTGCATGTTGCTCTCTCCCAAATTAAACAAAAATTATTTACAGGGTTAAGTCATGCCCTCAAAAACGGATGTCTTTGTGCTTGTAGTTGCAGAACTCTAGCGAATAATGGTCACCCCCAAACAGAGACGTGTTCGAGGTCTGAGGCTACGAGCGACTGTACGGCAGGTGTTTCCTGTGTGAGAGCGCTCTGTGTGTTAGGACCAAAGGAGCACCGAAGTCTCAAATCACACATGGCACTTTTTTTTTTTTACAACATTTCACAATATTTCACCAAAAATACAGAGATCTATAGCTGTAACACAGGATATACGTTTAGTTTTTTCCCCTACTTATCAGAATGATGTCAATACACACCTGCCACACTTTCAGGAGCAAAGGGCACATGGCAGTTTTAACAAGCTCCTTTGAGTTTCCAAAAATCATTTTGTAAGTGTGATGTGTTATTATTGTTATTATCATTTAATGACAACAACTTGCTACAGTCGTGTGAAACTCATTAATAACTGATTTGTTTCTGTAATTCATCTTAAAATGTGAAACCAAAAATGATATAGACACATTACATGCGCCGATTTAACAAGACTGGTCTTTTGTGTCCTTTTTCTCTTCTATCTCATTGTAATATGAACATTTTATTGTTTTGAGTTTTGGGGTGAGGGCGCTCATAATCCTTTCGCTTCAGCCCACTCCTTTTGAGCAGGATTTAATAGAGTTCAAACAAATTATCCAATAATGTGGGGTATGCCAAGCCGTTATCATTTTGGCTTATTTCAAAATTATAAAAAAAAGAATTATTTTTTTCTCGTTTGATTAGGGGTCTTACTGTATCTCTCTCATATTGTTCAAATATACTTTTGAACAATATTCACGAGTTTCACCGGTGTACACTACGAAACATATTCCCTGAGCACCAGTACGCGTGTACAGTCGATTCATATTCATGTGAGATGGCAACAATCTTTCATTTCCATTAAAACAAGGAAAAAATAATCTCTTCTGAGAAATTATTGAATTGATCTCTTCACGTAATACAAACCATAACAATATCCTAAATGTACAAACACGTATGGTCTGATATTTGACTGTTGAGAAAACGATATCCTAATTAGTAGTGCACAAAATCAAGATGTTCCGTGAATATTTGAAAATACAATTATTCTAAGATCTTTCCCACACACATTTACATTTATATAACCAGGTTAGGGTTAGAAAACATTAGATTCTTTCTGTTTTCTTTTCTTTCCAGCTCATATGTATTACATGTTGACGCAAATATTTATCCATATGTGAACAAATCATTATTTCAAGCCGAAGAAAATATAGTATTCTTTGTTTAGATAGACTATTGGAAATACGCAGTAATTATGACGTGATGATGGTGACATTGTCTGATGTGTGGTTTATTTCTTTTTTTCTTTTTTAAATATGATTGTATTCATACACCAAGAAATTTCTCCCAAATAATTCCCACATAAAAAGGCTTGAGTTTATGTTTAGTCAGGGGTGACATGCTGTCCCTTAATGTTTAAAGCACACACTGTAACATCATTATGCAAACATCTATGTAACAGTAATGAAAATCTGTAGAATGTGATCTTCCAAAACAGTTTCAATAGATCATGTATGTCATTGTGTGTCCTAGATACATGTATACATTTATACTATACCCATTTCTCAATGCTAATGAAATTAAATGTCTTAAATATCTAATTGCTCTGGGGGCATCGAGGGTCAGAACATCTTGCAGTTGTTAAGTCCGAACATGTGGCGATGCTCTCTCTTCTTGGCCTTGTTCACAGCTGTCCGAACGGCACATTCGAAGACCTGCTGCACCCCTCGGTTACTCAGAGACGAGCACTCCAGGTATCCTTTGGCGTGGATCTCATGGGCCACCTGTTTACCCTCCGAGGGCATGATGCAGTTTCCCCGGTGTACGCCCACCTCCCGCAGATCGGTCTGTGTGGCCACCACCAGCACGGGCACTTTGGGCAGGTGCTCCCTGATCTCTGCTATCCACCTGCGCTCCACACTGGCCAGGGAGCCGGGGTTGGCCACAGAGTAGCAGAGCAGGACGACGTCTGCTTGTGCGTACGACCGGGGCCTGATGTGCCTGAAGTGGTCGCTCCCCGCGGTGTCCCAGAGCCCCAGGTGGATCTGCAGCCCGTCCATGTGCACCTCCACGCCCGTGTTCTCAAACACCGTGGGCCTGTAGCACTCTGGGAAAGTCTCTGAAGTGAAGCGAACCAACAAGGCACTTTTACCCACAGCAGAGTCCCCGACCAAGACGCACTTCACCGACATCTCTGCCATGCCGGTCACCTGCTGCAGCGGTCCACCTCGCCCTGATGGAGTTTAGGAGTCCAGAGTCTGCTTTTGTGTACAGACACCACCAGCCATTCCTTTAAGACGAAGAATCACAAAAAAAGAGACATTACAAAAAAACTTTTATATTTTTTGTTTCTAATTTTAACACATTCAGAAATTGAGTTTTTGTTAAGAACTTATATTCCGAGTATTTTCGCAAACTTACAAAGACAAGTAGGAGGTCAGAGAAAATATAAAATACAAAATAGCCAGATATCAACAGATAGTTGAGGAAGATTGTTTATTATAAATGTTTGATTTAACGGATGGAACTGATCTCTTCAGGCAGGTTGTTCCAATGGCGCAGAGCCTGAACTGAAAAAAGGTTCAATCACCTTTTCCCCAGAGCCTCAACTTATAACGCGGCCATCAAGGACCTGCCTGAGGAGTCAAGGCTACAAGGTACAATCCCAAAATGTAGGATGACTTTTGTCCGGTCTGCCTTTTCTTATAAAAGGATGTAAACTATGGAACACACTTCCCAATAAAAAATATTTCAGACTCGAACCATTTGTGAATAGTGTACGGGAGTGCATGAGTACTTGTCATTTTATATTGTATTGATTGGTATAGTTTTAAACATAAGTGTAGAAAAGCCCAACCTGGGACAAGAGTCGTAAATACAGAACAAAACCTTGCACTAATGTGTTATGGCTACAAGTTATTGCATTGACTACTCCCACGAGACCTCAACTCCTTGTGCCAACAACAAAAATAACTACAATTCAAACAAGAAACAAAACTCTCATCCAGCCTGACAGTGTATTCGAGCAGCCGAGCACTGAACGCTCTCCCTTCTTCTTTGCTACGAAGCTTCTGAACAATGTGCCGGACTTGTGAGGTAGCTTCACATGGAACTGCTTCAAAAATAAGCTTCGGAACACTGAGAAAAAGAGGATTTTCAATATTATGTTTGAAAAACGTTTAGTGACTCAGTCGTTACGCCTCCGAGCACGACGTTTTATACATTAAAGATGTAATTTAAAAAAAAGATCTGCTGTAAACTCTGTATGCAGCACATAATCTGCAAGCATTGTAACAATGACAGCAATGTCCCTGTAAAATAAATAAAGTGATCAGCAAATGTGAAATGAAATATATGTGGAAGGAGTCAGTTTAGGTAGGATAAAAGGGGTTCCATGGAAATTGTATAAGCTATAATCATTCCTGTACATACACAGTACAGCTTAATGTTTAATTCTAACACTATCTCACTTCAGTTTGTATAAATCTTTAGTACTTTTCAGAAGCCATAATAAAGATAGCCAAGACTAAACAGCTTACTATTACACTTTTCTAGATAGCTGTATTTGATTACAATGTCCAATGATGGGGTTGATCACTCACAAAAGAATACAAATATAAACTTACTCTTGACGGCTTGAGCTGCGTTTCATGTGATGGTGAAATACAAGTCATTCAAAAGTATGAACACTGGTCACATTGTAAACTAAAGGCATGCAAGGCTCATCCACCAACTTATCTTCACCGTCACTAAAACTCAATGCACTGCGAGAGGTTGTGCATCCGCTATACGTTTGTTGGACTTGATCACCTCCCACACAGCTGCTGCCTCTGAAACTCAGGGTGCACATGATACAACTTACTAGATCATTTAGAAATAACCAGTCATAGCTACAGAAAAATAAAACACATTTATTTGATCAGTTTTATGAATACAGTGTTACATCAGTATCAATATAGTGGTGAAATCCAATACAAAAATATTCATACTCTTATAACTTATGTAAATTCATAAACATTTACACCAGATAATCCTTTGAGTTACACCAGGTATCATTCAATTGAATTTATTATAAAACCAGAATAATACATTTGAATTAATTGGCCGAAAAGTAAAAACGTGAGTTTGGTTATGTTAAATGAAGATGCCGTTTTAGGCATAACAGTCACGTCGGCACACAAAATTGAACTTTCTATATCTAACACTGTGGGAGGAGGACATAATTGAATAAAATAAAAGGTTAAAATCTCGTATAATTTAGAAAAACCCAAAATGCTAAACATGTCTCAAAAAGAGCCTTTTTAAAGCTGTATAAAATAGTTAAATTCCCGATGTACCTTCCTTATCAAGTACAATGTATGAGTAATTGTTGAAAATTTAAAATGGGACCCAATATTCCATCACGAACCATCAACAAGCAACGAGTGAAACAGATGCCCTGCTTATTAATAAACAATAAAACCACTTGTATGGATGCAGGTTTCTGGAGAGTAAACATGGAGTGCTGGACTTGCAATAAATTCAAAAGATTGAATTTTGTATCATAAAAAGCAGTTTTTAGTTCAAAGAGATCAGCACCACGCCTGGCTTGGCTTCAAACCTGGAAGGAACAAAGTAGTGAGTTGTGTGTGTGTTTCAGTGTGTATATCGTGATTGTACCTGTAGTGTTTTTTGGTGAGGTAGTTTAGAACAGCGGGGCGGATGCGGGCCACGCCCCCTTGGCTGTGGTTCCCCCTTCCTGTGATGACAGAGAGCTGAGGGCCACAAAGGCCCCGCTCACACTCTACAGCAAGAAAACCCACAGAATAAAGAGAAAAACTCACTTCTTCACTCTAAGAGACTAAGCGTCTCTTAAATGTAAGAAAGTGATATCTAATTGATCTGTATCTGACATTTCAGTATGTTTACTAAGTATAGAAAAACAGTACGCACTCTAATCTGTGCCACTGTCAAACCAGTCCTGGCCACTCCGGTACGAGTTTACATGTTTGAAAACGTTGTAATTGTAAATACATATATACAGTACAAGCACAAAGCTTATTTAATTACTCAACATTTGGTTTAGTTTGGGTATTTGCTAAATCATGGAACAAAGTCACCATGACTGATGTTCAGCTTTTACTTTGTATGGTAAAACAATAACACAAGGCACTGTATGCACCATCGCAATGATCATATCAGTGAGTAGCCAACCTTTGTATTCATACAGGACTATTTAGGCTACTCAAGACTGCAGAAACGGTTCCAACCTTTTATTCCTAACAGGATTCATGAGTTTACATGGGTTTTGTTCAATTAATTTAAATTGGAGTAGGCAAAGGATCTTCACTAGTGCTTTGTAAACTCACTTAATGATCCATGAAAATATATAGAATTAGAACTTCGAGAACTTAAAGCTGTGTACCTCCGGCTTTCCTTTGTAAAACGTCATTCAGGTGTTCCAGGGCTTCATCAACGTGTAGCCCATGAAGGTCCAGGACATTCTGTGGCAATAAAGAAGAATTGACCCTCTCAAAGATTTGAACTGCAGCTCTGTGATTAGCCTCCCGCATCCTTTGGGCGTGTAAGTGACCCTGCAAAAAATATACTCACCATTAGTTATTAAGTAATTCTAAGTAAGTGCATTTTTAGTCTAAGATACAAACCTGTTGAGCATAAAATGAAGCTACTTCCTTGTGGCCTCGTTGAAAAGCCTCCGTAGCTTTGGCAAAATTCTCCAGTTGTCGTCTGTGCTGCAGATTGGCCTCAGCTCTGAAGTCTTCATACTCTGGGTCCTCTGTGTCTTGATAGACCGTCGGTGTTGATTTCTGTATTACCATGAAGTAATAAGATTACTTAAGATTTCTGTTGATGGGAATTTTGTGTCTCCAGAGAGGTAAAAAGTTAAATCCTAACTTTAATAGTCATGTACCTTTGCATGTGAAAGTAGATAGAATAGATCCTTTGGACCATGCTGTCTAAAATTCTGAAACGGTGTCCCCAGATACAAGATAAAATGTGTTTTACTCATTACTATTGTTATGCTGATTTATTCTAAACATAGGCCAGGAGAGCCACATTGAAATCAACAATTATAGTGATTATCCGATCATAACATCTGTTATGTATCTACCTATAACTATAACTGGAAGTAACAGAGCTCCTTGTGCCCTCTGTTTGCAGGAAAAGACCAATTACTCTTTAGTTGTAAATGTAGTCCTTTTAAGTTTGTGGAGAGGCAAGCCTACCAACTAATATATGTTTTCTAACAATAAAACTACGCAAAAAATTATCATTTACACAATTACAAATAACTTCGTTTTTATAAAAGGCTTCTTCAGAACGTACCTTTTCTCTGTCCTTGCTGTGTTGAGTCATTCGAGGAGATTCTGGGGCAACCACAGTTTTAACAGACCCCTCTTCCAACAGAGAACGAAGAAACAACTCTGTTTGATTGAGGGAGTAACTAGAACCACAACAAAATGTTTTTAAAGTGTATTGTGCTGTGCATTGCGAACTTTACCTTTAGGCTTGGAGTATATACTATAAAGCCAGTATAAAATAATAATGTCTCACTTGTGAGCTCTAAAGACGTCCTGAAGGAAATGTCTATCAATTGCGGGAAAGAGGGCAAACAGCTGGTCTTCTTTTAGTGGAGTGGCTCCATCACACTTGTCCGGTCGGGCCTTCAAAAAGCAAATACAGTGCTTTTGTTGATTTTACATTTGAATGCTGTAATTGAGTTTACCTCCTCTCTGTTTTCCTGTAAAGCCATCTCCTCTTGAATTATGTCTCTGAAAGACACATGCGGCCGGGACACATTCCAGTGGTCCATAAACGGCAGGTGATTTCCTGCATCTAGAGAGCGGTCGTGATGTGAAGCACTGGGTCTGTTCCTCTGGTGATGTCTAGATTGTGTTTTATCCCATTGAGCAGAACCTGACATAAAAAGTTAGATTCAAATGAATGTTGTTACTGTATTAACTGCTTTGATTGTGTTATGTATTTCCATTTACGTACTTTCTTGAAGCAATTGAAAAGAAAGAGTTGCTTGTTTTTGTCTTTCCTAGAGGCAAACTCAGTATTTACAGGTGATACCATCATGGAATTGATAAATCTACCCCAACTTCAAACTCACTTGAACACTGTCTTTCAATTTTTGATGAAGAAGTTTGGCCAGATGAAGGTCCATCTGCAGGACATAATCCTCTGGAGATGCTGTGTCTAAATTCAGAATACAAAACGTCAGAATTTGTACTGCACCTTCGTCATTGTTATTTGCTGCCTAGGGTCATTACCTGAGTCCACTCCAACAGGACCAAACAGTTCAATCAGCTGCAGAGCCAATTCAGTGGGCAGTTTTAATTCAACGCTCTTAATATCCATGACTGGTTTATTTTTTTGTTTTACATCTTTCATCCGGGCCTTTAATGCTTCCCGTTCGGTTTCCTCTCTTTCGAGTTCAAGTTCAGCCAGTAAACCCCAGGGGATTTCACACATACTACTGATGTCCTCCTCAGTTTCAGCTAAATCTTCACGTCCCAGGCTGGTCCCACTATCACCCCCTTCACATGGCCTCGCCTCCACACTATCCCCTATTGTGACGGTTTGACTCAAATCGGAAGTGCTTTCTGTTACTTGATGGGTTTTAAAGTTGCCTTCCTCCTTTTCATCTAGAGAAACACTGCTTTTATCTTGCGTACTACACACAGCAGACGAGTCACAGACATTTGGTGCAGAAGCTGCGCCAACATCAATTTCCTCCACCACAACTTCGGGTTTGGAGCTGCTCACCTCTTCATCCTGCAAACTACTTAAATCGATGCTTGCCCCATCTTCACATTTTACACAAGAACCATCATCCTCTTCTTTCTCATCAGCCCTAAAGAACCTCTCTCCTGAATCTAACAGCAAATTAGTCGTCCATTCAATATCTTTTTGGCATTTCTCATACAAGTCTTCCAATGTGTCCGATGTTACCTGTTTAAAATGGCGCCTCAAAATAAGAAGGTTTTCGGTCATGTCTTCACTTGTCCCAAACTCTTTCTCCTCCACCTGGGTACTTTTCTCATAGACAACAGAGTATGGAACCTCTTTGTGCTTGGTTGGATCAATTGAAGAAGACGGGGAGGCCATCTTTGGCAAAAATCGTGTCGGGTTGCTATATAACATTCTGAAATCCTTTGTGGACGCGTCAGATGCATCAAGACTACGTTGATTTACACGCCATAATAAAGCAAAGTCCTGAGATTCTGTTTGAGAAAAGGTGCATGGATGTGTTTCATCTTCTGCCGTCGTGTTGGTTTCGCCAGGCAATGTACAGTCAGTTTTAAGGTCACATTTTGGTTCCTCGTTGGACTGAGCTTCAGATAAACTGTCAGCACAATCCACCGACGTGTCAAGACAATTATGCGAGAACGTGAGGGCGAGTTTACATGGTTTTCCTAGGCGACGAGTATGACACTGCTTGCGTTCCGTACCTCCTGATATAGGGCTTATTTGGTTGCTTTCAGATTTTCCCAAACTTTCCAATTCTGGATTTTCAGATACTTCATCACAGCTTGAAGTACTTTGACTGCCATCTTGTTCCAGAACCAATTTCTTTTCTCTATCTGAGGAGCATCCTGCCGTCTGTGAATCAAATAAATCGTCTGGAGGTTCTCTTGTGATCCCTTCTATAATGTCGGGGTTTCTCTTTATTGCAGAAGTGACATCTTGGTCTCCAGAGATGACAGAAAGGGGCAATAAAGAGGAAGACGCCGTATTTACTGGTTCTGACACAGTTTGAATCATATCAAAAAGCTTTTGCAACTCTGTCAAATCAGGTTCTGGCATATCTTTTGTTCCACTCCCTGGATCAACATTTTTTAAGTTGTCGTCTTCAATGTGGTTCTCAATATTACGCCCCTCATGTCTCTTCTCTTGACGCTGGTCGAGTGAAACTGCAGAGGGCCAGTCTCCTTCAAAATCAAATATTTTCACATTTGAGTTTGTGTTTTCTTCAGCTGTGGTTTCTCTCTGCTGTGACAAAACCTCTTCCTGAGATTCATCTGTATTATTTGACTCTTCTGCAGGCTCTGAATGATCTACACTAGATGTTTTAATTGCTCGTTCCCGTTTTACTCTTTGCCCAATAGACTCAGAGAATGCAACAGTTGGCTCATCGAGGCAGTGGTCTTCGGTAATGGCAGGTTCTGTACCACTATCAGAATAGATCTGAGCAACCTCCTCTCGCTCTGTGTAAGCATGTTCTTGCTCGTCTTTGAGATGCTTAGATTCATGGTTTGTTGAGATATCAGGTGGAGAACAAACAGCTTCAGCGTTCAAATTGTTAGATTCCCCTTCCAAGACAGAGCAAGGTACCTCAGGCTTCAACCTTGCAAAATAAAGAGACATAATTTAAACTCACAATTTAACTATATCCGCATTACAAAAAAAATGTATTTTTCTCACAGTTCCCCAGTTGCAACCGTTTGTTTCCTCTCGGGCATCTGTGAACCCATTATTGACTTGACTGTTACAAAACGCTCATATCCAGAGAGCATATGTTTGATTCTTTCCAATGGCACACCGTGTTTTGTTCGCCTGTACAATCACACACAGAAGATCTGTTAGGTTCATTCTTATAACTATTTTACTTGAAATGTTTGTTGCTACCTCTCCAATTCTCTTGGTTTGTATTTCCACCAAGTGTCTGGCTCTCTAAAATAAACCTTATAATCGTGCTTCAGGGCCTGCATTTAAAAAAAAATAAGATAAGTGAAAATTACAAGAAAAGTAGGGAATAAAAGGTAGATAAAAACTATGAATAGGTAAATCTTATGCTCAATAATTCTTTTACTGAAGTTTAAAACACTAATGACAAAAACATGTACAATTTCATTGTAGAAAATAAGTAAACAATGCAATTTAGCAATATGGGGTTTCAGACTAATATATGCAATGACGGCTACAATTTTGTATGTATTCAGCAACATAAGCATATGGACAGAATAAATGTCAGATTAAGTGATTTGAAATTAACAAATGATTTTGCATTATTACTACAGGTAAAGTTCCCATGCACAGAATGACAAAGGAACAGATCATTAAGAGATTTCAGAAGCACAAACCTGAACCACATAGGGTCTCATCTCCCATCCACACATGTTGGTATTATCGATAATGATGGGATTAGCTCCTTTTTCAAACGCTAGTCTGGCTTCATGAAAACATAAGAAGAAAAGAAAAGCAATCAATATGTGCTTGTATGTGAGCCATTTTATTTCGAAATCAGCAGGCATTTACCTCGATCGTGATTCCAATCGTGAGCTTCTCCGAGCACACTTAGGTCAAATTTATATTCTCCATTAACTATAAAGTAATCATCAGTGCTGAGAATAACTCCGCCGCGGTTATGCTCAAGTAGAGCTCTGTAAACATACAAGACTGGTCAAATTATGTAATAATGTAGTCAGAAGAAGTTTTTTAAGGGACAGTATGTAATATGCACTCTTAGTTGTCTAATAAAGTCACTGCAATAACAATCCAACTTTTGTTCCCAGAATCTGTGCGCTGACATACTTGCAATCTCACTCTGGGCCGGTGGGGGTGGACCCGGAAAGAGAATTACCCGATACTTTTGTATGCCGCCTTCTTTCCTCTATAAAAACGGGGATTTTACAGGATGGTCCAAAAGTCGGCTCTTGGCCTCAATACTGAGGGGTATTTTTTTTTGGACCAGTCTAGTTTAGCCGCTGTGGACTTTTGAATGCACTTGTTAAAAGAATGGGGCTCATGCCGGCTAACACATGCGTAAATGTGTTTTTTCGCCATCTTCCTGCCCCAAGTTCATTTTTAAAAAGCCCACAGAAGGCAAAAGTGGTGGCACATTAGTTTCCACGGTGGAGATAGGCGTGACTACGTCAGTAAATATTGACAGTCTATGCCTGTAATGTGAGCACTGATTACTGATGCAAGTCACTCGCTGGGTAGAAACTGTGTATTACATATGACAACTCATTTATGTATGAGAGCTTAAAGTGGCAACAGTGTTCTCAGTAGGTAGAGCATTGGCCATTGGGGCTGAAGGTCGTGGGTTCAAGCCAACAAAAACACCTACTTCATGACTCCCACTGATACTGCGACCTGTATTACTGCATTTGAATTTTGAATCTGGCGCCAACACTGGCACAGAAGTTGGAGCTGACGTCTGCAAGTTGGACCTGACGTCAGCAGCCCCCCGCCCAGAGCAATGTAAACGGCCCAGTCTCGTTCACGCCCCCTTTAGTCCTCCAAGCTACGCCCATTTAGAGGAAGATTTGAACAGGAAATGTGAGTAACGTAAGCTCCGAGGAGTGGGGGTGAGAACCACTTTAAACCTCAGATGATAATTTTGGGAGTAGGGACACATACTGAAGATGTAGATGTCATTTAAAATTTAAATATTACATATTGTCCCAAAACATAAAATCTGATTCAACAAGAAAATAATCAGACAGGCATAATACGGTATTAAAGTGGTCCTACATGGTAAATACAGGTCATACAGTTAAATACCTTGCCAGAGTTGATTTTCCTGAGCCTGGCAGTCCACGCAACAATACAAGGACCTTCCCCTCCAAACGCAACTGGCTGGCCTGGCTTGGGGGCTGTGGAGGTGGCCGAGCCCACATCTTGGGTTTAGCAGGATGTGGTCTCAGGTGAGCTTGGCTGATAGGTCTGTTCCAGGAAAGAGGAGGCCTCGTCCCTCTGGTCCAGTCTGAGGCCACGGGAGTAATAAAGGCATTTCCTTGGATTTGCTGAACTTGGGGCTGAAATGCTGGAGCATCAATGTTCCAGGTCAATGACGGAAAACTGTCTGACATTCTCACTTTAGCTACTGAGGCTTCAGAAACGGAAATCTTGGTTGGATTTGTATCATTATTATTTTGGTTTGTAGGAATCGAATATTCAGAAGAATGACCAGGTATACTGAGATCCTCAGAGTGTGTGTTCTCGCCCTTGGTAGTTTCTATTGGGACCTGTTCATCCTTGACAATATATATGTCCTCAAATGGACAGAGTTGATCGAGAGAGGACAATTTACTGGGATTTTGCAAACAATTAAGTGAAAGAGAGTTGTCAGTAGAAGTCCCACTGCACTCAGGGTGCTGATCTTCAGACAGACTGTGACATCCCTGGTGCTGGTCGACATTGTTTTCCTGTGTGCAGAGTGACTGCACTTCCTGCTCAATTAGAAAATCCACATCATCTGTCAGGAAGCAGGTTGGAGAAGTGGATGAACGCTCTAAATGTGTTGACTGATCTGTTTGTGATGAAGGTTCCTCAAGTAATGCTGCAGCGGTCCTCTCAAAACCAGACGCAGATAGGGAAACAGGTTGTGGATCAGCAGCTGCAACAGATAACTCCAAAAGAGCATCCGTAGCATTTTCAACTATGTGACAAAAGAACAAGTTTAAGTACATTGAATGTATATCTTTATCCTTTTAGAAAGAAATTACAGATAATCATTTTAGCATCCACATGTTTTAACTGGACAAGCCTTAGACAGTAACAGTTAAGAATATAGGAACCTTTGTAGTCACAAAACATGTCCCGCTTACAAAAAAGAATATAATATAAGATTATAAATATTCAGCCATGTCTGAATTCTCTGAATATTTTGGGCAACGAGTAGCTCACGAAATACAGGTTAGAGATGCCTGGCTCATTTTATTCATCGGAAAGGATTCAGATTCAATCTGGAGGTGCTGCTTCAGTATAGTTTAAGTAGTAGTATTTTTTTCATTTACTAAAATATATTGTAACTATTAGGTAAAGAAATTCAGTTGTGGGAAAAGCGCTGTGTTGGGCTACCTTTAAAGTCACACTCGGACAAGACAATGTATACAACTTCGGGATCCAAGTGCGAGAACATCTCCTGCATGCTTCTTACGATGTTTTCCTGAGCTGCAGACCCGGGAAGAAAGCTGTTTGCCATTGGCGGTCGGGAACCCGTGTGGTCCCCCCCCTCTAGCTGTAGTCCACTTGGAACTCTAGCTGGGCTTTGGCCGCCCTTCTTTTTTCGAGGCATTATCGACAGCTTTCATTAGCATACAGTATGATTTAACACGGTGTGACCTCCTTCGTCATTTCAGTTTATGAGAGCAATACAAACGTATGGTCATAGAAGCTGTCCAACAAGCTGATCAACCTTCATTTCGATCCACAGAGTAGGTTAGCGCTGACTGGCTGATGCAGGTAAAAAACAGGAAGTAAAGACGAAACTTCAAAATAAGAGTACATAATACAAAGGTACAAAGTGCATTTATGTCCAAATATTTATATAGGATATTATGGATTCATTTCTTCAATTAACGATTAGATGTTTAGATCACCAAAGATCAATGAATATGGGATTTTTTTACACATGCACATGGTGCACACATATACACACGCGCTCATTTTACCGGTGGTGGGATTCGTCTTCGTGTGCGCGCGTGCGTGCTTGTGTGTGGCTGTGTGTGTGATTGCGCATGATTGAGCAGGAATGTGGTGTGTATGATGTAGATACTTGATGATTGAGCAGGAATGTGGTGTGTATGATGTAGATACTTGATGGTCGGACGACCCCTTTAAAATCTGTTCTGGTTCTTACTGCTTTGTAATGGGATATACTTCTAGTTGCAACGACTGTGTTGCAAC
Source organism: Knipowitschia caucasica (assembly GCA_964034765.1). Classification (NCBI taxonomy): domain Eukaryota; kingdom Metazoa; phylum Chordata; class Actinopteri; order Gobiiformes; family Gobiidae; genus Knipowitschia; species Knipowitschia caucasica. Next base: position 26,135,124 of record OZ035825.1, read on the forward strand.
CGGTAACAACAAAGTATGAAAGCAACTTACGTACGCCTAGTTAATGTAAATCTCCTCATTTTCTGTTTAGAAATAGTTTGAGAAACTAAAATAATATAATCGTCAATTAAAAAGTGTGCGTGACAAAAAATATTTGAAATGAAACATCATTCGAATACAATCTGTGTAATATATTTAGTGTTATTTTTACATATTGTATTTTTACTCCGTTTAACTCAGTTACATATAAAATACTGTAACATTGTAGTACAAATATTTAATTTATATTTTATCCCGGTAACTAGTGATATATTACTCAGAGTAACTTGCCCGACACTGCTGTATGTGTAATTTAGAGATGACAATGTTATGAATGCTTTACAGATGAATGAAAATCTCCCGCCATCAGGTTAGTTTGCAGTACCGTCCGAAGCCTGCAGAGTGCGCACTAGACCATTCTTCACACAGGCACGGGGCTCTGAACGGATAGCGAAGAGCTTTGTGCAGAAAACTAAACCCAACCTGTGCCATACAAATGAATTAAAACGGCCTACTTAAAAGGTAAATACGTGCTGGCACATGTGTTTTCTTGTACCGTGTCTTCTGGCGGGTTAATATGATCAATTTGTACATTTTTTTGCATTGTTGTTGCACCCAAACCTATCTGAGAGGGTAAGTTGTGGAGAGAGGAGGCTCGGCCATAGCCCCCTAATGTAAACTAGCGACAGTCTCATCGATGCTTGAAGTTCATAAAGATTGTAACAAGTAGATTGGTTGTATTTTAAACTTTAAAAAGTACTTGGGTTGGTTTTAAATTGCTTACATGGACAATGCATGTGGTCACACAAATAAGTAATACTAACATTTATACATCCTTCTTGGTTAGTCTGAGATGTTGGGAGCACCTGAATAGTTTGCGGCCTAAGCTAACCAGTTAGCATTGATGCTACTAACGTTACTTCCTTCCCGCAAAAAGCTAACATTAGCCATGCGATGTAATTGGAAGCTAATGGGATAACAGAAGTCTGGACCATCCCACATAAGCCTATGCTCTATTATTACAACAAATTGACACAATAACGAGAATTTATTTTGTCTAGCGCTGCTCTGTGTTCTGAATATTGGCTCAAACGCTGGGCTTTTGTATTGTACTGTGTCATTGTTTTCATATTAGTGTTACTAAAGTTGACATATAATCTCATATGCACTCGCCAAATGAGTAATTCCTTGGTATTGTGGTGTTATAATATGGGTTTTTGACAAAAGCAGTGTGGTTATACTGAACTTTTGTTTTGTGACCCATAGAGGCCAGTATAAGACCGTGTGGACAGCACATCCCAAACAAGCATGGACTTCCCACACCAGCAGAGATCAGCAGGGGATGGAAAGGTGGTGGTGTACCCACCCGGAGTAAAGGAGATCACTGATAAAATCAGTAATGATGAAGTTGTAAAACGTCTGAAGGTAAGGGCTGATTGCATCAGTGCTATTTATGTGGCAAAAGTTTGTGGGTTAGTTTCAAATATCCCATTCCTTCTTTTCAAGGTTTGAAAATCTGGAACAAAATCTTTCAACTGTTTCTGAAGCAGAGAACGTGTTCCTTGTAGGGCTGCACAAACTGATTCACTTATAATAGAAGCATTTTTTTTAAGAATCTAAATACACCATGCAGTAGCTTGTAAGAATATACATTGTAATTATATAAATATATACAATGTATCTACAATGTCTTCAATCAAATCATCTTTCAGAGGACACAATAACTAAAATTTGCTTAGACTGACAATGTGGGATATATACACACTTAATGTGAAGGAAATAATACATGTTGGTCCCAACAGAAAGAGTTGTAAAAGTCCAATATTGTGAACAAGCCAGAGCACAACTTGCTGTCTACATGTTATATTTTATACATTTGTAAGAAAGATCCCTGAGAGTCACTATGCAAAGCTTTGGAATGAGAGCTGATTGGCTGAGGAACAGGCCCTCGGATGGATTTTTTTACATAGTCTTATTGTTTGTGGTTTTCAAAAGAAATCAAGATGTATTTATAAGGTTTATTTGACAGGGACAGGGCACATTAACTCACTCCTAAAAACATAATTTGTTTTTTATAATAAATCAATTTAGTCATATTCCGGTTCTATCATAACTCTGCTTTGATTGATGCCTCTTGGGCTCAAATCTGAGACACATTATTTATTTGTGTTTGAATTACACACCCCTCATTTTGAAGTCTGGGATAGAACAATCCCAGATTTAAAACCTGGTAATGAAGTCTGTGGCTTGTCCGTAAGGCTGTCAGTCAACAAGGTTTTTAGAGTGGGGTATGGCCTGATGGCCCCAAGACCACTGTCATGCCTTATTAAGTTCATAATGACATACAGCGAGTTAGTTACATTGTACTCACAGACCGAGGCTCCTGTTAGCGTCTTCTATGTTGGAAATAAAACCATGTTTCCAGATCAGCTTTTGAGTAGGTCCCGTTTCAAGGTAACCGTAGTTCTGGAACAGTCTTTGGTGGTGTCACCGTCGGAGTTCAGACTCGCGGATACGAGACACAACGCCGTGAACAAAGTTGATCCCCATTCTCCGTCTACGTCTACGGGCCAAATACTGTCGTCACATATTTACACCCAAAGCACTTTCTCCAAGTTCACATGAAGCTAACGCAGAAAACCACAGACACGTATTTACTGGTATTCTAATACTGTTATGTCGAGCCACAGAAATTTGCCTAGAAGAGATGAAGCTAAGAAGATGAATGATGTTTACATTAGTGCTGACTGCTGTTTGTGCATGTTAAACATTAGTAAAGATAGTTTTGCCTCTGCTGCTGTCATGTTGGATCAGTTAACAAACTACAAGCTTCCGTATGTCGAATAGTGTACCACAGGGGTGCTCAATACGTCGATCGCGATCTACCAGTCGATCGCAAAGGTAGTATTGGTAGATCGCATTACATAATAAAAAAATCCGTTTATGCATTTGCGTGTAGACAGAGTTTTGCGTTTTCGCACGCCACAGTATGCCCCCAAAACAACAACAACAAACAAAACGAAGCGAACATCCTCCACATCAGAGAGCAGCAAAGTGATCACAGGGACTCGCGCTCGAAAACAACCAAAACAGGAGCTAAACCAGGATCAAACCAGGGCTGAGAACGGGGGTCAGTGCTTGTAAACATATGTCTTCACCATGGATCTATAATCATATGTCTTCACCCTGAGTTTCTACTATGACTGTAAGTGCCGTTACAGAAGTACCGGCGTCTGCATCAAAGCTCCGCCCACTTCTGTGGTTTTTCCCCGACGCAGGATGCCAGAGGACGTACATGTTTGGAATGTTATGAATGCGATTGAAAACGCAGATGTTCGGTTATGTGTGGATGCAAATTATTTTATAAATCATGCGGTTTTGCATGTACATCAACATACATTGTAGATATAAAAAATCCTCAATATATTTGGAAATAAATATGCTTTGCATTTTTGTAGTAGGTAGATCATTTTGACTTGATCAACGTATTGAATTGATAAGTAGCTCGCATGCGGAAAAAGTGTGAGCACCCCTGGTCTACCATTTACAAAAAATTGCAATATACTATTTAATTGCTTTATTTCGGTCATTGTTGATAAGATGGAATAGGTTATGACAATAATTTAATAATGATTGAATCATAATTAAATTATTGTCATGGCCTATTCCATGGTAGGGATGCTTACCATTATCATAGACAAGTAATATACAAAAAAATATATAAAAACACTTTCATACTTGCATGTCAGTGCGTAAAACTTTTTTGAAGAAAATGTCATGAAAAAGTATAAAGAGGAATTAGATTGATGCCCTGAGCCGCACATACAGGTCAGGAGATGGGCCACCGTTGTAGTGTCATCCACTTTTAAAATATCTCTATCTGTTTTTACTTGACTGTTTGTACAAGTTTTAAAGGCTATGAATGAATACAAAATCTTAACCTTGCAAAACTGTAGAGCACAGAGCACTATTTGCCCTCTTGTTTAACACCAAGTTGTTTCAGTGGAGTTCCTCCACTACTTTGAAAGCCACCTGCTTATTTTCAATTTACAGTTGGTATACATTCCTCTTGACATGATATATGTGCTTAATACGAGTCAAAAAGCTATTTTTCTGTGGTGTGTACTGTTGTGGCAACTGCTCCTATCAAGTGGAGAACTTATGGAGTTTCTATTTTGCAAAAAAAAAAAATTCTCTTATTGGGTGTCGATTTTTAGGAAAATGCCTAAAAAGGAACGGAATCCATCTGCCACAAACACAGCTGACCGTCTGACTTTGCTGACTTTCATAGATACAATGCAATGTTTTTGTGTGGTATACGGTTGTAGTAACCGAGGCAACAGGGAGAAAGAACTGTTAAACACATTTTTGAATACCAAAGGTCGTCTCAAACCGAGGTGTTCTTATAAAAAAACGAAAAGTAGGCTATACAATCTAAGCTGTTAGTTTACTGCTGCGGAGCTTCCCACTGGAGCTTAAGTCCAAACTTTTGATTATTTACAGCTGAACAAATCCAGAAAATGACAAAGGATCACATTTCTGGCCTCAAATGTTGTTAAAAGTAACATTTGTTCCTTTTTTATGGTATTATTGATCAGAACTGTGATCTCAGACGTGGTTCTGTTGATCCCAAAATGACTCCACTGTCGTCACTATAACAGCCGCTTAATCCTCCACATTGTTGAATGCCCATTCTAACTGATAAGACAAAATCATGCAGGCTGCTAATGCGGGTTACGTTACTGCCCTACTTAAAGCAGCAGTAAGCGATTTGGTCGTTTCCGGCAGTTTCTTCTGCCTGAGCGAGTTAGTAGCCCCGCCCCCGTCCCCTCGTCACACCACATGAACGCGCATCGTGTTGGTGATGGCAGCAGCAGATTCATCTCCGTCAGGTCTACTCGTAAGTATATTAACAACAAACTCTGGGAGTGAAATATTAGCATAGAATAGCTCAGTTGTAACCTAGCTATAACACTGGAAGCAGCTTGGTGTTAGCTAGGATAGCATCACTAAGAAAGAGATAAAAACAATCCAGTCTTTTATAGAATAATACTGCTTTTATAGTTGGTACACTGATAACTGTTGTGATAAACATAATGTTGCAGATTGCAGTGTGACGTGTGTCAACATTATGCACTGTAACATCTGTTACAGTGCATATGTATTAGATGAATGTAATGCATATACATTACAACAACAAAGCTTTACATGAAGGTTATTTAAAGTAATACATTACTGCTTTCCTCACAATTTGTATATTTGGAGTTCTTTATAGACAACACTGTAGTAATGTATTATGTGAAAGTAAAGCTGCATCTCACTGGAAGCTGCCTTCTCAATGTCACAAAATAAAGATACATTTATTGATGTAATCAACATCTGTATTATGTGCTTATTGTTCAGAGAATGAAGACAAAATCAAAGTGTATCAGAGCTGTACAGTGAGATGTGGGACTGAAAAACAATTCCAGTAAAGCTTGTCCGAAACGCAAAAGTACTGTCATAACTAATTACGTTACACTATTACACTGTAAGGAAACTCACCACTTTGAAAGAAAAGCTACAAGTAACAGAATATATAAAGTCATTTGTCATAACGGTTCTTTCAGGAAGCACTGAACGCCCTCTGTCCAGAGAAGCTGATGACCAGATCCTCCCAGACCTTTCCCTGATGCGTCTGTGAAAGGTGCCAACAGACATTGAAAACGTGCTTTCCTCAGTGGCCCCCATGGTGCACGTCCACTCTGCAGTTCTGAAATATGTTTGTAGTTGTACTATTTCAAAATAAAAAAAAATACATTCACCTCTTTCAATGTGCTTTGTTTTATAGTAGGAAAACAAATACAGTCTGTAACGAGTCTAAGAAACTTTATTATGTAAAAGAAGATTTGAAGTTATAGCCGGAAAAATATACACAATGTCCCTACTAAGACAAATAATTACAAGTGATGGTAAGGCAACGTTTGTGTTATCACTTTTTGCTCAAATGAATAACACTGTTATTATCCAGGTCCTTATCCATCGCTGCTGCAGCGAACACTATCAGAGATATCTAACAAAATGTTAATCTTTATGTTGTAGCTTGTTTGAACACATTTCCTCAAAATAATTCATAAGCAGCCACGCACACACAGCCACACACACACACAGCCACAAGCACACACAGTCACACACAGTCACAAGCACACACAGCCACAAGCACACACAGCCACACACACACACAGCCACAAGCACACACAGTCACACACAGTCACAAGCACACACAGTCACAAGCACACACAAGCACACACAGCCACAAGCACACACAGTCACAAGCACACACAGCCACAAGCACACACAGCCACAAGCACACACAGTCACAAGCACACACAGTCACAAGCACACACAGCCACAAGCACACACAGTCACAAGCACACACAGTCACAAGCACACACAGTCACAAGCACACACAGTCACAAGCACACACAGTCACAAGCACAGTCACACACAGTCACACACAGTCACAAGCACACACAGCCACACGCACACACAGCCACACGCACACACAGCCACAAGCACACAAGCACACACAGTCACACGCACAGACAGCCACGCTTCAGCTTCAGGGGCCCAGGTTGAAGGAACTGGAGTCTTCCTCTGGCAGAGATTTTCCTTTGAAACACAATAGAGGAGACATCAGTTTTATCTACTCAAATATGACTTTGATATATTCATCATCAACAACATCAGTATTTATTGATCACCAGGAGTGGCCCCTGATCCACAGGTTCCTTGAACATGTTTATTTGGACTGTGAGAGACTGTGCATTGTGAGAGAAAGACACTTACATCGGCTGTTTTGGGAGTCGAGTGATTATCTCACTCCTCTTGATTGTTGAAGAAACTCAGCGACAGTTTTGTCAACACTGACTCCTGGAACATGATGGATATTCATTTTGGACCTCAGGGCAGCAACACAACTGTAGGGATGAACGACACACACATCACAACATCATTATCATAATCACTGCGTCCCATATATGCATTCACAACAACCTACATGACAAATGTGGGGTGTAAAGTCTTCCTCAGGAGATGACAATGGCCATTCTTCTAATTCTGGAAGCAAAGTCTTGTCTTCCCAGTCAATACTAGAGAAAGAAGAGGTCAGCAGAAAAGTATCTAGTCGTTATGGCATTGTTTTTTTTTTATAGTTATTTAACTTGCATTATGGAGGCTTTTGAACTCTTGTACATTGAAGACCTCATTCCAATTGATTTAGGCCATACTGGAAAAGATACAGAGAAAAGAATGCAATGAAGACATGTAAATTATTACAATGTCTATATTATATCATGCTCATAATTTATTTGGTAGTAGTTAGCAAGACTTTTCTTACTTATTCTCAATACATAATAATAAAAATGTATGTAGTGGTCACGGAAGTTAGATTTGAGGTAAAGAGATATTGTTTTTATAACAATAAAACTAATATACAGAGTGCAAGTTGAAAAACTTAGTCATTGAAGAATGAAATGCAGACCTACATATATATATATATAGTGCAAGCAACTATGTTTATTGGCAAAAACAAACGATTCATACAGATCAGAAGTGTTCGTAGCAGCCACATCATATTCACAACTACAGACAGCTAATGCTAACAGCTAACGCTAATGCTAACAGCGAACGCTAATGCTAACAACACTTCACGGGGGAACTCTGGTGATATGGTCATTTAATTTTGTACATGTGGGGAACTAATAATTGACCGGAGTTTATGGATGACTAAGGCTGGGCTAAGGCTTCGATGTTGTGTTGTCTGTTGTTGTTTCTCAAAGCTAAGCCAAGGTAATGCGCAGTTATTGCCACAAAATGCGGCCGTATTTCTACAACAGCTGGGGATTTTTAACTAGCTAACTTGGTGAAAGCCTGCATTACAGTCTCAGGCAACAATATGTATAAATAATACAACTACTACTGCCACTACTGAGTAACATGCTCACCTGTTCAGTCGGAGAGAGGAATCCACGGAGCTAGAGGTCGCCAACATGAATGCAGCTGGTCACCATGTTGCTCCTACTTTTTGTCGTTCCTCTGTTTCTGGCGTTTTGCCTGTATTTAATAAATCCATGGTATTTAGTCTGCAGCAGCGCTGGAGGCGGCTTTTCCTTCTCCGCCATGTTTGTTTTGAAGAGTGCGCGTGCACACACGGGAGAAACCCCTTATAAGGCGTTATAATCGCTGCTGCCTACACAGTGGCTTTTATTAGGCCAAGCAAATATGTAGTATTGGGGAGTCCTGTTGTTGTTTTGTTGTTTTTGTTGTTTTTTTTGTTCATTGCAAATCTCATTTCCTGTATTTTTAATACTTAAAGGAGCAATATGTAAAAATTTGGCTAAAAGTGGTACTGCAGTCACATAATTTGTAGTCCTCTCCCACTCTCCCTGACTCAGGTTGCCAGATACACACCAAATCCAGCAGCAAACACAAGGAATTATTTTATCAGTTATTGTCTGTCTCCATTCACATTGACTTGATAGCCGTGCTAATGTTGAATGAATGTTTCAAATGAATGTTTGTTTTTGTTTTTTTGGACATTTGAGATTTAAAAAAAACAAAACAAAATTAAAGCCGCAAGCGGCGTCAAACGGCCCTCGCCGCACCGCGCAACCGGGGTGGCGCTGATGCGCCATTTTCCTACAGATGATGGGAGTGACACTGTGCCTTTTGAATTCCTATGATCAGAGATTTTGTGTCTCTATTGAAAAGATAATACAATACAATACAATTTATTCTTGTATAGCCCTAGGTCACAACAGAAGTCATCTCAGAGGACTTAACAAAACCATTGAAATCACCAACACAGGTCAGAGAATCAACAGTTAAAACACATGAAAAATATAAAGCACACACAGAAGAAAATGTCCATACATGTTGTAGAATGCTAAAGTGTCCTGATCATCACCAATCCTTTCTGTTGGACACTGACTGTCCAACAAGACCCTCCTGCATCGACAAGGAAAAACTCTTAAAAAACCCAGTGGGAAAAAGTGAGAAACCTTGGGGAGAACTAGGGAAACCCACAGGGAGGGAGACCCATATGAGAAAGGGATCCGCTCCTCCGGACGGACAGGCTAATGATCTAGGACCTAAGCTAGCTACAAGACGTGGACCAGTGGCCGCTGAACGTGGACAGGTCCGGTGCAGGACTAAAGCACTCCCAGGCGGGTCGGGCGGGGCAGTCCGCAGGTGTAGATGGAGGAGGCCAGGCTCAGAGATCCCGTCATCGTACCATGAAACAGACAATGGGACAACGGGTGAATAGCAATGAACAAACTACTGTCAAAATCCTAATAATGCTAAACAGATAAAGTAGGAAGGAGGAGAGGATAGTGCTCAAGTTACCATACTTCTCCCAGCAAACTGACTCCCTATGCAGCTTGACTGACAGTCTAAGGAGTTTAGCCTTCCCTGAGTCTTACCTTCCTAGCCATATGCTAAACTAAAGAGGACTGTTTTAAACCTAGCCTTGAATAAAGAGAGCGTATCTGAAAGGAGGTGAGACAGCAGCAGCAGCCACGGCTAGGCTAGCCTAGGCTACAGCACCAAGATTCATGGTGTGCAAACTGATCCAGGCAAACCTAATTATATATTATATATCATATATATCACATATACCATACATACCATATATATCATATATAATACATAACATAACATATAACATAATATACAATATAACACAATACACAATACACAACATAATACATATATTGTATAATATATAACATATATATATGCTGTATTATGTTATATATTAATATATACACCACATATTATATATTACCTAATTATATGCTAAATTAAAGTAGAGTGCTTTAAGCCTGGCCTTGAATGTGGAGACCGTATCTGCTTCCTTAACATAAATGGGAAGCTGATTCCGCAGTAAAGGAGCTTGGTAGCTAAACGCTCTGCTGTCAACAGTGATTTTTGAGACCTTAGGAACCACCAGACGTCTGGCGTTTTGTGAGTGCAACGCTCGACCTGGTTGATACAAGTCCTATAAACCTCATTCTCCCTATGTAACACTTGAATCAGTCTGTAGGGGGCGCTATTGCTGCAATTTCAGCTTTTACACTTTGTTAACCCAAACCCGAGAGTTGAACAATCAATTCAAATTTAGTGCAAATCGGACTTTTTATGTGCAAATGGTGGCATTTATGTTGTAAAATAGCGCCCCCTTCAATTTCAATTTTTTTGAGTTACACCAAAGAACACCAACATAATACACTTTATGCCTGAAAAAAACTTGTGGCAAAGTTTGGTGAGTTTTCGTGTTTGTTCAGTGGGTCAAATTTGAGATCAAACAACAGAAAACCTAAATACCTTTATCCCCATGTAAACCTTTACTCAGCCTGTAGGGGGCGCTAATGGGCCAATGTCATTGTTCACACTGTCATGTGACCTAGGTCCAACCGAGTCAAGTTTAGTGCAAATCAGAGTTTGTAAATGTGCTCCTGTTTGCACATACAATCTGTGAGTGTGTACATACAGTCTCCATTGGATAACATGGGAACTTCACACCTCTCTATGAAAATGACCACACTTTGGGAGTCTGTCACGCTCAGACCGTTTGAGTAATTCAAATTCTATATTCAACTATTGATGGTCCATGTGTCGAGACGATGTGTAGCGATTTCCAACCAAATTAGTGAAACGGCCGCGGCGGGTTTGATGTTTGAGCGAGGTGTACTTTTCAGAGTTTTAACAATTTTACCACAAACACAGACAGGGGAGTGTTTGTCATCGCCACGGCAACAGGGTTAAAAATAATCATATGTTGTCATTGACTTTTTGAATCCAGATGACAAAACAGAATTGTATGTAAAATTTCAAACATTTTGAAAAAACTAATTTGGAAAAAGCCCATGTAAAACTTTGACATGGTCTGTAGGAGGTGCTAATGAGCCAATTTCAATATTTGAACTTTCAAATGACCTAGACCCTGGAGCTGAACAATGGATAAAAGTTTTGTGCAAATCAGACTTACTTTGTGCAAACAGGAGCAAATTTACTTTTGGCAAAAATAGAAAATAAAAGTCATATTTTGCCGCTCGGACAAGGTTTAACTGATCCAAATTCTTTATTCAACTATTGATGGTACATGTGTTTAGACCATGTGGAGCGATTTTGAGAGAAATTTGTGAAACGGCGGAGCAGGAGTTGATTTCCAACCGATATGTGTGAAAAAGATCAATTTTCATTTTTCCATTTCCCATTGAAATTAATGAGCTCCCTGTTTTTCAGGAGGCGGGGCCTTAATAACTTTTTTTTCATGTCTTGACTTGAGGATCATGTGTACCGAATTTTGTGGCTCTACGACAAACTTGACCTCCAACCCTCTCCCATAGGCGCAATGTAAACTGACTTTTGTAGGGGGCACTGTTCAGGCATTTTTTTAGTCCCTAAAAAATAAAGACCGAAAAACTAAATTTTTCGCCCGTTCTGAATTTTGGGCAAAATTTCACAAGTTTTCATCAATGTTCAGGGGGTCAAATTAAGGCTCAAAGCGCAGAAGAAAGAAATAAGGAATTTTTTTCAGAAAATGTTCAAGCAAAAACAATATACAACAATTATACATAGTTTTAAAGCGAACGACCAGACAAACGCAACTATTGGGTCTAGGGATGTAAAAAACTATGAATTTTCATGACCGACCACCGAGCCTCATTAACCGGTTGAAACCGGTTAACCGCGTAGTTTAAAATAGTCCACGTTCTTTGAAATAACAGCCATTTCGAGCCGCGTACTTTTCACAAGTGCAGCTCTGCGTTCTACTGGATCAGAGTTGAGACAGCGGCGCCCAAACCCGCAACAGCTCCGGCACCTTTGCGCACAGAGAACTGCTTTTTTAATCTTCCCATTCTGCTGTGCTGCGGGTTAATACCAAAACTTTCTAGCAGCAAACGACGGCTCGTTCACATGGTCAGAGCAGCGAGTGACGAGCCGCGTCTCACAGGTCTTCACAAAAGTTTAAATACAAGTGATGTGTGTGGAGCTGATCCCGAGGACCATAAACACAAACATGTTCCATGTGGTTTGACTGGAGCCGCGTATTTGTGCGAATTCTTTGGGCTCCGTGACACAGAGGAGCGCGAAAGACCGGTATGTGTGTGTGTATGTGTGTGTGTATGTATGTGTGTATGTATATGTGTGTGTGTATGTGTGTGTGTAAATGTAAGCTCCAATGTAGTTCTGACCCGCGCCAGTGTGCAACTTTGACGGTAACAGAGGGGAGAGATGATGCGTGTGGATGTTACGTATGGAGAGGGGGAAAGTGTGTGTGTGTGTGTGTGTGTGTGCGCGCGCGCGTGCGTGTGTGCATATGTGGCTCGTGCGGCGTGAGAGTCGTCCCGGAGTTTATAATAGTTAATATAGTTTATAATACATGGGCGCACACAGCTAGATACAGACCCGCTCGTCACACCGTGCAAATAGGGCTTAAAATAGCGTTATTAAGAGACCTCCCCTCTCGCCGTTTTCTCTTTTTTAACCGACAGCTTTGACCGGTTAACGCTGTGACGGTCAACCACCGGTTAACCGGTCGCCGATTTACATCCCTAATTGGGTCACCATCATGAGGTCACCCACCCCCTCCATAGGACCCCATTCATTTCACTGTCTACTACAGCAGGAGTAAAACCATTCCATGCCTCCGGCACTGTTTTATCAGTGTCTGGGCACGCCCCCCGGGCTTGGGGGAGACAGTTGAAGGAACCCACCACTGTAATAGGACTTAAATCATTTCACTGTGTACTACAGCAGGGGCAAAGCCATTCCGTGCCTCCGGCTGCGCCCGGAGATTGTGACTTATGACAGTTACAACGAGTAATGCCTGGGCGAAGCAATAGGCCCTTAGGCTCGGGCCTTATAAAAGCAATGGAATTATAGATAATTATAGATTAGGCAAAATAAATAAGCAATTGATGTCTAAAATAAGAGTGGGAAGAATGAATGTTGGAACGTATTTCTTCAGCATATCAACATCAGGGTTTCCTCCAGAGGATATCACCTTTCAATTTTATTTATTCCCTATTTTTTAGACATACATGTGAAAGTCCCACATCAAACATTATTTTAATTGGGGTACATGTGGTCTCAAATTATGTTTTTTTACAATTAAGCTATAATCTGCAAAAAAAAGTCTAGAATGTGATATTATGCAATGGAATCGAACTCGAGTTAATGTTTTGTAAGCGCAGTGACTCAACCACTATACCACCTGTGCGCGCGGTAAATGCTACTGTGGATACAAGCAATTCAACCGTTCATTAAGAACGCACTCAGAGCAGCAAGTTTTGCATCACACAGAAACTTTTATCCGCTGTCTCAATTTTTCAAAGGCGTCCCGATATAAATCCTTGTTTTAGTCTTTGTTTTGTCATTAATGATTTGAGAGTCATAACAAGACCTTATTTTACCAGTGAGATTAGCCGCGCGGAGTTCTGGCAACTCGGACCCCGCACTTCCTGATTAGCGAAACGGCGGAGGGTAGGATATGAGAATGAAAACAATAACAACTTTTGCAAGTCGTAAAACTAATTTTGATATTCAAATCTCTCGTCTGAACTACTGTTATCAGTTAAAGATGTATTCGAAAAGAGCATGATTTAATAAAGCCTTTTGAGATATGGGGGCCATTTAATGATGACTTGACATGCAAATATTACATACTGCTACTTTAACCTAGTTAAATATTTGTATCATTTTATCAAAAAGGTTGCTTATTTATTTATTTGAGAAAGGAGGAACAATACATATTAATGAGAATTTTCACAAATGTGAATATGTCAGAATATATCCTTTTAGGCTAATTTCCATCTGCAGACTCCCTGGCAGGTTGGTGTTATAACACAAGTTATTAAAAACGTTCAGAGACACTATTTACAGACTGATATGTGTAATCATATAACTGCTCCAAACCAAATCATCTTTGTAAATAGATCCGTTGTCTAATCTTGATTTATTTTTTTATTTTTTATTTTTTTACACTAAATTTCTCAATGATGTTTTAATGTTATGTGGTTGGACCCACCCTTTTATCTATGATCAGTCAGTCTCTGGATAAAAGTGTGGTCTCATTCAGTTTAAAATCTCAACAATTAAAAACGTTTGCACTTCTCCTCATAGTGAAGTTGTCAATGCCCCCATGTTCTCCCACCTTGTTTACTGTAACTCCCTCCTCTGGCTGAGCTGGAGACAGGATTGCGAGGAGCCGCTGTGTACACTCCAAAAAAACATAGAAACATTAGTAAACCAGTATCGCTAGTAGATCATTACCTTTTATTTCTAATCTTGTTGGCTTGTGTGCGCCACAGCAATTAGAATCAGAATCATTTTTATTGCTATGTAAGTAACAGGAAGTCACAGACTAGGAAATTGCTTTGGCTCGGTGCAACAATCAGAAAATAGAGGTAAAGTATAAGTAAGGCTGCGGTCACATGCACAGCCTAAAGTACAGTTAAAGTGTGCCTGGGCCCACTTCGCGTTTAGACCTGGGCTTTAGGTGCTATGTGACCGCGGCTTGGGCACAGTTGCTGCAAGTGGGCCTGAGCACCCTTCCAAAGCCTAGATGAGGGGTGTCACTGTGGCGGGTGGTGGGAAGTGGACGATGAGGTGTAGTGGGGACTTGATATTGTGTGTCACATTACGTCTTCCGTTGTAACGTGCATTTTCATGCTCGTCTCTGCACTTTTGTATTCTCCTGCACCTTTCATATAACCCCCCGGACCGCGGTGGAGGGCGCAGGGGAGTGTGTCGCTCCAGGGCCAAAGAAAAGCATTTCTCAATGTGGTGCTATTGCAGTAATACTTCAGACGGTCAAGAATCAGACTTTATTTAATTGCCAGAACACACACTTTTATCCTGCCTGGCTCCGGTCGCTCGGATCGTCCACACTTTTCATTCTTTCATTCTCATTCATTCATTTCTCAGCGCTCTTACGCTCGTTACTAAAGAGGCGCAGTCCCGTGTCTGCCGCGCCCACACACACACGCGTTACCCACTGGGCCGCTGCACGTTGGAGAAATACACATGTCACGCTTGTACTCTGATACAAAGAATGCAATCCATGCTAGAGCTGCTGCAGAAGCAGAATGTAAACAGGAAGAGAAACGGAAACTTAACTCTTGACAACGAGGTAGTCGCTGAAGTTAGTATTAGCGCTAGAGGTGGGAACCTAAGGGTACCTCACGATACGATACACGATACAAAGCTCACAATAACGATAATATCACGATAACGATATTACGATAACGATTTTATCACTATATGACAATTATTGATATATTGGTCAGAAATATACAATATGCCAATTTATGGCATAAATAAAAGAAAAAATACTCTTTATTTCATGATAAATATAATGGAGATGCGTAATGTAGCCATATATTAAAGGACAACTCACCCTCAAATCCACTTTTTTTTGCTGATAAACTGTATAAATGAGTGTCCGATAGTGTTGTCTACATATCCTGGTCATAATCTTGTCACTTTGGTGCAAATTAGTTGAAAGTTAGACTTTCTGCCTAAAACCGTCTGTGAGGCGCCATCTGCTGGCGACCTGTATTACTACATTTGAATTTTGAATCTGGCGCCAACACTGGCACAGAAGTTGGACCTGACGTCTGCAAGTTGGACCTGACGTCAGCAGCCCCCCGCCCAGAGCAATGTAAACGGCCCAGTCTCGTTCACGCCCCCTTTAGTCCTCCAGGCTACGCCCATTTAGAGGAAGATTTGAACAGGAAATGTGAGTGACGTAAGCTCCGAGGAGCGGGGGTGAGAACCACTTTAAGTATTGATACCAATTCAAAAAAAAAAAAAAAAAAAATTGATATTGATACTTTGCAAATGCATATCGATAATCGAATCGCGGGAGAAAGTATCGCGATATATCGAAAAATCGATATCGTCACACCCCTAATTAGCGCCACCAGCTGGACTGAGCGTTGTACTACAGCACAGTTGCTCTAGCACGGTTAAAAGAACAAGCCCTTGTGACCGCGGGCCATGCTTCACACCCCTGTGGTGACGATCCTATGTTCTATGTAGGATCGTCACAGTTCTATGTGGCCGTGCCCTCAGGCATAATAATAAGGTGACGGCAGTAAAGTGACTTTATAAAAAGCGGTAAGGTGACTTTATGAGGGCAGGGGGACAGGTTATAAAGTTTTCAAAAGTCCAACAGCAGAGGGGAAGAAACTGTTCTAATGACGGGAGGTTCTGGTCCGAATGGACCGTAGTCTCCTGTCTGAGGGGAGTGGTTGGAATAGTCCATGTGCAGGGTGAGAGGGGTTGGCTGTGATACGACCAGCCCGGCCTTGAGCTCGGGCGTCGTAGAGGTCCTGCAGCGATGGGAGGCTGCAGCCAATCACCTTCTCTGCAGAGCGCACAATGCGCTGTAGTCTCTGCTTGTCCCTGACTGTGGCTCCACACGGTGATGGAGGAGGTGAGGACGGACTTGACGATGGCCGTGTAGAACTGCACCAACATAGGGCTGGGCGATATGGCTGAAAACTATATCACGATATAAGTCATTCATATCGGTCGATAACGATATATATTGAGTTTTTTTTTTTAACCTAAATAAATACATTTGTCATGTGGGCTAACCAAACTTAGCAGCCTTGTTTACAGTCACGGGGGAATGAGGCTGGAGGAATATGTTAACACTGTGTCCCTCGTTGTTAGTCCTGGTTTAATCCTGGTTTTTTATTCCTGGTTAGCTGTTTTCGAGGGTCTTGTGTCCCCGTGACCGCTCCGTGCGGCTCTCTGTGCTGCACATGCTTCCCGAGGAAAAGGTTAATCTCTTGCTTTCGCCGAATACATCGGGTCTGTCCACTGCCTCTGCCGCCGCACATGTTATTCCGTGCACGTACGTGCATAACCATTGACACGGCATTGAAACACGAGCTATAGATCCATGGACGCTGCGCATGGTGCGGTTGTTGGTGTTCTTGCATTTCCCATAAAGTTTTGCGGTTCCTGCTCGGCTGTTATTGGTCGAGAAGCCTCTGCCTACATCCCCCACAATGCCGCGCGCTTATGAGTTGGCTTTACTTCCGGTGTTTTCTTCCTGTTTTTCCTGACGGAGTTAAGTTAAACTATCGAACATTCTATCGACCCCATTCTCTATTGATATCGAACACATGTCTATCGCGATATATATCGTTATCGTTTTATTGCCCAGCCCTACACCAACATCTGTGCAGGCAATTTGGCTTTCCTGAGCTGCCGCAGGAAGTACATCCTCTGCTGGGCCTTCTTGATGAGGGATCCCACTTGACATCCTGGGTTATGGTGGTGCCCAGGAAACTTATGCCGCTTTTCCACAGTCCTAGTACTCTACATGGCGTGCCATGGCCCAGTTCGTGTGCTTTTCCATCAAAAATAGTACCCCCTAGTATGTCCTCAGCGTTGTCAGACCACGTCATTTACGTGTGACGCGTAACTAGTACTGGTGCGGGGCATGATTTATTATAATATCAGAGTGTTTAATAGAAAATTCAGCACAGCACGAGTAGTTTTTGAAAATGCTTATGTCTTAAAAGAATGACTCTGACACTGTGAAGTCAATGGTGCTGACTGCTCTGTACAATCTGAATGGGACCTTTTAGCAACAGCAGCTTGTGTAGCAGAGGAGGAGGGCTGCATGTCCGAGGATACTGCTAGGCTATAGCTAATGCTAGCGCTTGCTCGAGACTCAGCTCACTTACTAACCCTGGATTCCAAAGCTACTACAATACTACACTTAACACATCTATCACTGCCCTCAGAGGAGGATCCAGGGTTTAAACTCGTCATATGGCAACTCGAGCAGTAAAGGACCGAGGGAGAGACAGCGGCAACCATAGGGGTAGCGAGTTAGCGGCTAGGCTAGGCTAAGCTAGGCTAGGCTAGTCCGGACTCGGGTCCGGACTACAGCAGACTCCGAGACCAGACAATCGATACCCAAACCTCAGATACAATAATAATATATGAATGAAACAGTCTTGGGATACAATCATAGATTTATTGAAAACAAAAGTAAAGTGCAAAACCAACAGTTTACAAAGTCAAAAGTACGTATGTGTGAGACCAGGTCCAGACCAGGTCCAGATGAGGAGAATACTCCGGTCACTCATTACTCGTTGGTAATCTCCAAACTTATGGGAAGGGATTCTCATACAAATATACACACAACAACTTAAATACAAGCACAAAACAGAATGAAAAACCAAGAATACTGCAGATAATACGAGATAAAGCACAGTAGCACAGGGAGGACGTTAGCTTAGCTGCTATCGATAGCTAAATGAAGCTAATTGTAGCTAGCTCACTGTGTACAACAGACAATCAAACATGTACACAGTAAATACATTTCAGTGAGAGCTTTAACGGGATTCGTAGCCAACCAGTTATTTCCAGGTATACCACAAACTATTCACAAATCCAGAGCTGGGTGATCTCCCTGAAAACTGTGTTGAGCCTCTAGCTGCCTTTGAATTCTTTCTTTTGCCTGAAGAGAGGAACGTGTGGACCTCGTCCACCGACCAGGACCAGGACTTTTGGGGCTTTCTGTGCAATTCCATTTCTCTGGAGTGAGGAGGACGTAATGTAGCCGAAGCAGAGCCGAGCAGAGCAGCCGGATTTAAAGATGGTGGTTGAGTTGTTTTTCCCAAAGGGTCAGACGTCGCTTCCAGTGACGACACTCGTTGACCAATCAGTGTAAGGCAGTGGGCCGACGTGACGTCATGGCACGGGTACTATGGGGATGGAACCACGGCTGAGGCAGTACGGAAAAGTACTAAAATCTCCCATTCCATCCACTAGTGGAAACGCAAAATAACCGTGCTGAAGCGTACTGTACTGTACCGTACTGGAACTGTGGAAAAGTGGCATAAATGACTCCAGAGGTGATGGGGGAGTCCATCAGGGAGGGTGGGGGCGGGGGGGGACAGTGCTTATCCTGAAGTCCACAATCATGTCTACTGTCTTCTGGGTGTTCAGATCCAGGTTGTTACCACTGCACCAGGACACCAGCCGGTCCACCTCCCTCCTGTAGGCGGACTCATCGTTGTTGGAGATGAGACCAATGAGGGTGGTGTCGTCTGCAAACTTGATGAGCTTCACGGAGTTGTGGCTGGAGGTGCAGTGGTTGGTGTACAGGGAGAAGAGTAGGGGAGAAAAAACACAACAAAAAGAATTACCGTGTATAGCCTCCAGCCCCAGTCCCTCAGCACATTTTACAATCTATGCATGACTTTGACAGCGCTTCTGCAGAACTTTGAACCTACGACTCGGCTTCCTTGGAAATAGATAAATAAGAATAACCTGGGACAAAATAACATTATTTAGGAAGTCCTGTGGAGCAAAAATGTGCAGCATGACCTGATACAAGGACTGGGCAATGTGGAGAAAAAAATCTCCCTTTGTTTTTCTCAATATACTATACATATCCCTCTTTCGATATTTTTACAGGTTAAATAATCCCCCCAAAAATTGTGCAAATACAAATCTGACACTTTCCAAAGTCTTTTTTAAATTATTATTTTTACCTCAAAGATCCGTTATTACATAAATGGTAAGTAACGTGTTCCAAATCAGCCGCTTTCTCTGCAGTGTACGGTCGCGGGAGTTCTTGTATCGCAAAGTAATGCCTCGATGCTACGTATAAAGTTTACAGTCTCTGGTCTAAAGCCACATTGTTCAATGACTACAGAAGGAGCCACGTCCACAGATGTATGAAATGCCACAGACTCTGTGATGCTACACCACCTGTGCGTCATATTCTACACTGCTTTTTGCAATACATTTTTTAATACATGGCCAAATTTTCCTAATCAAAGGACGTTATAGGATGCTGTAACAAAAGCACACCTTTTATCTATACTATAATTTTGTAAAAGGGAATGGTGATTGCCTATTATGGCTTCTTAAAAGCAAGAATTCCCCTACACATGTCATGAGGAGGTGCTCACGTGCGCGGGACTCTCTCTTACTGTTGAAGTTTGGCCTGTTGCATGCACTGCTCTTTCAAACTTAAAGTTGTACTTGTTCAATAATGTTTTAAAATGTTCATGTGGCTCCACATGATAAGCTCTTTGAGCTTTGATGATGCCTCCCTAACCCACCTTTCAATGGATGTCTTGAACACACAACTATCGCCAGTCCGCCATAAACCTCATTACATGCTTGCTATCAATTGACAACTGGTGCCCATCAATGACCTGGAAGGGCATGGAATTTTTCTGAAAAATGCTTGGTTTTGACTGAACCCGTAGTCATGGTATCGATAGAGAGATATCAGGCTTGAACACTGAGATGTTGTGCATGTCGATCAGCCCTACATCAAACATCCACCAGGTAGAGGTGACGCTCTGGAAGCAGAGCTGAAATCCTGGGTGAACTCCCTGACAAGGTGAATCTCGGTGGACATCTGGTATTGGTGGATCTCCATCAGAGCCTTCCCTGCAGTAGTGAGGCTTCTAAGGCCCTGTTTATACTGAGACGCTGCGCAGACGTTTCCAGGCTATTAACAGAAACGAACAGGCTCCTAATGCAAATTTCTCAGCGTTCACATGAGGTTGAAAAACGATGTAGTTCTAGCGCCCGGCCAGTAGTGGGCAGAGAAACTTTACAACACTCACACGACCCCCAGCCTCGTGCCCAGCCCCCCTCTTGGCAGTATACTCACTTCCTGTGCAGACCCTCAGAAAGTACCAACGTCATTCTGCATTTTAACAGCAGCTGTGAACATGGAAACTGAACCTAGAGCTTCGCGTGGTCTCGTTTGGACGAACGAAGGAGTAGAATTATCCTCTGTGCCGCGCTGAAAGCCCACGAAGCTAGTTAGTGCGCGCGGCGCCATTTTTGTTTTCGTTTGTTCTCCGCTACTGCGCATGTCCAAATTTACGTGCGGGGAGCAGCGCGGAGGCGGGGGTCAGAGCAGAGGGGGATTTCACACCTTTCCCCTCTCGCGGGTGTGAAAGAGCTCCCTGCTGTGCAGCGTTTCTGAGTTGTCCCACTCTGCAGGCTGGATCTGAACACTTACGTTTTGACCCCCCTGGAACACAGTCTTCGTATGAACGGTTGGTAGCAACCGACATCCAACTATACCGTTTTACTGCCACATTGTCTTCGTGTAAACTCAGCCTAAACTTCACTTAGCTGCTTCCTCCGATGGATTTATGTGCAGTCTCTGTGGTTCTGGCCATTTTCTGCTATGTAAATCACAAGCAATATCCCCCTAACCCTACTTTTGTAACATTTAAAAACACTTTGTCTAAGTCTATATGTGTTTCTCAAAATGTTTGTGCCATGCCCATACCCAGCACATTTTGAAAATAATTGACTTTTCTTATATGGTGACAATTATTTATAACATTTATTGCTATTAACCTGTGTTGAAGTAATCAATGCGCGATCAGGGAAGAGAACTGGAATGAAAGGACCGATACAATCATTTGTTTTATCGCATACAGATGAAACTCTAATATTGTTTTTAGTGCCCTTTACTTCTGTAGTTCAACGTACAACATGAAACTAACATATGTCACACGGATGACATGCAAAATTACTTATATCACAGCTTGTAATAATAAAAGAAGAATCTCGGGAAAATCAATTTTTATTTTATGTTCAGATTATGCTCTACATCAGGAGTTACGTTTTACTAATAAACTGAAAGACCAGTAGTGAAATGTGAAGACCTACGAGTAAATGCAGCCACTGACTAAAACCTTTTCCTTACTTAACTGAGCAATTCTATTTTTTTTGCACGTTTTTTAAAGAAGATAAATATAAAAATGTCTCCATCACGTGTTCCCCCTGTCCTCCCAATACAGTCTAATAATACTGTTCTGCCCCCTCCCCCCACCTACTGCGTGTTCATGTGCACACAGTGTTGTGTAGGAGTGTGTTAGATGGGGGCTGACTTCACGCACTTTCATCCCATGTCTGCTTGTCGTCTGTCCATTATTATCATTAACAAGGTTCACTGCTGATGGTTGACCCCCCTTTGGGCTCATAATGGGAAATAAATATATATATATATCCTTACACGTGTTTGTATGATCAAACAACTCCTGGGAAACGTCCCACCAGGAGGAAACCCCAGAAAGATTCTGAACACTCTCTCTCAGCTGGAAAGCCTCAGGATTCCCTTGACCGAGCTGGATTAAGTGTGCTTGGATGGGAAAGTGTGGACACCTGTTCCGACTGCTGCCTCCGTGACTGGCAACTGCTCAAGCAGAAGATTGATGAATCATGGCACATTGTACTTTAAATCATTTTACTCTTCTGCAAACATTTTAAACTGTTGACCTTTTATGTTGAGCTGGGATTTGGTATGTAGATGGAATGAGATGTAGGAAGACCTCATTATTATTTCAACATGATCCATGGAGTAGGTAGGATGTTCTAGTTCACATCGTGAAAATTACCTATACTGCATTAATATTATATTTTAAAATGCTTAGTTCATTATTCACTGCATTGCAGAAAAATCTGCTTTTTAGTCTTTCTGCACTCGTGGGAGTCAAGACTTTATCTTAATCTGTCCTTGATCCTCCAACTAAGATTGAAATATGATTTAGTCAAATACATTATTGAAAATAATTTGGATGAATATAATCATTTCTGTGCAACTGAATAGTAAATGTGTTGGCCAAGAAAATACTAAACTACTGGTAGTAAAGTAGATGAATGAAAATGTACTCAATGTTGCTGCCTCGCTGTGGGTTATGATGATGAACATATAACAATCTTTATATTTAAATTTGTCTTATTATAGAAAGACTTAATCACAAGGTACTGATTTGCAAATAACATACTACAGCTGCAATAATTGTTCACAGCAGACACTTCAGTGTGCTATCAAAGTCTCACTGAACTGAAGAGAAGTTGCTGACATCTTTTTGTTTTCCTTGTGTTTAAAAGATGGTGGTGAAGACGTACATGGACATGGACCAAGACTCTGAGGAGGAGAAGCAGCAGTACCTCGGCCTGGCTCTGCACCTGGCCTCGGAGTTCTTCCTCAGAAACCCTAATAAGGATGTGCGCCTCCTGGTGGCCTGTTGTCTGGCTGACATCTTTAGGATTTATGCTCCTGAGGCTCCGTACACTTCCCATGACAAACTCAAGGTGAAATAACCAGCCTCAGGGAAAACTTTACAAATACAAAATAATATTAATATATATATATATTTTTTTTCTACTATAGGATATATTTCTATTCATCACTCGCCAACTAAAAGGCCTGGAGGACACGAAGAGTCCACAATTCAACAGATATTTTTACTTGCTGGAGGTAACATTTTTAATTCAGTGCCGGGCCGGTTCTTCATTACATCACTTTGCAGAACAGGCTCATTGGCATTACATCACTCTTACAGCAGCATTGTGTCTCATTGGAAAGAGCTTTCAGAAGACCAGGAAAAGTTACACAAAAGTTAACCCTCAACCTCTTACCTTTATGTTAATTAGTCTATTGTTTGACAACATTCATGTTCAGCACAGTTTCTCAATGACGTAAAAGAGTGAGGACAAAAGATCTACAGACGAGCACATGCCAACCTCCATTTGACAAATTTACATTATGCAAAATATTAGGTATATTAGAATGTGGGTCATGGGAGAATTGATTCTGTTTAAAATATATGGAAACAGGCTTTGGGGTTTTAGTTGAAGTAGTTGTTTGTTTATCCTTGTTCTTGGAATGTGGATCAGATCTAATGTCTTCATCACAATTTTACATAGAAATGTAGGTGATTCAAAAGGGTTTGCATGCTTTTTCTGGCCACTGTATGTCAATGTTTTTTTCTTTTAGAACTTGGCATGGGTTAAGTCCTACAACATTTGTTTTGAACTGGAGGACTGCAATGAAATATTCATCCAGCTTTTTAAAACACTCTTCTCTGTTATTAAGTAAGTAACTTAATATTAAAGTAGTTCTGGTTGAAAACAAGACTGTTCTATAATTATTCACAATTCCTAATTGCAACAGACTAATGAAAGTGCAAGTTCCAAATCATATAATTGATATACCACGGCAGGAATGCAAGAACAAGCAACTAGTTCACTTAGTGAACCGAAACGTATTTTGCGTAGAAATTATAGTTTGATATTTGGTAATAAGCACTTGGATTTTAATCTGATATATGATCTTTAATCTCTTAATATGGTCTACATTTTCACAGTAACAACCATAACCAGAAAGTGCAGCTTCATATGATGGATCTGATGAGTTCCATCATCATGGAGGGAGATGGAGTCACCCAAGAGCTACTCGATACCATCCTCATTAACCTCATCCCTGCACATAAGGTAGAAAAAACAGCATAAAAAACTAACTGACAATATTTTGACAATATTTGAATGATTGATTTTTTTTTTCTACAGAATTTAAACAAGCAAGCCTATGATCTAGCTAAGACATTGTTGAAGAGAACAGTTCAAACTATAGAGGCATGCATTGCAAATGTAAGGATTATCGACAAGTAATGTATTGATAAACGCACTGTCCCTAACACGTTGACATGACTTCACCCTTTGTGTTCATAGTTTTTCAATCAAGTTTTAGTGATGGGTAAGTCGTCCGTCAGTGACTTATCGGAGCACGTGTTTGATCTGATCCAAGAACTGTTTGCCATCGACCCCATGCTGCTCACCTCAGTCATGCCTCAGCTGGAGTTCAAACTTAAGGTTACTAAGTTTCAGTAGAAACTCAACAGATGTGCCTGAATCAGTTGTTTCTGTTATGTGCACATATATTAGTGCTGTCAGTTAAACTTGGTAATAACGACGTTAAAGCCAATTTAACAGCATCTATTTTTTTATTGTTTTGAATAATGCGTTTGTGTGATATGACTGAAAGCTGCGTCCCTACTGCGTTCCTCAGGTATGAGGGAACAAAAGCAGTCGCACCCACTGCTGATTATTTGAAGCTATAGTTATTTCCACTGCAGTGATTGTCATATACACTGTTAAAAAACCATTGAAATGACTGAAAACATAAAAGATATAAATTGACAATTCAAGTCATTTCTACTTTGTTAAATAATTATATGTACTGTAAAAAACAAAAGCAGAGATTGAGTAGCCTATATTAGACAATCCAAATACTTTCTTTTTGGAGGGAATTAGGATTGGATTATAGCTTCATCCAATCCCTTTTCAAACCAAATCAAGGGATATATAGAACTGGGGAAATATACGATTAAGCAAGTTTACTTTAATTGCAATTAAATATTTAAATCAAATGACAGCACTAGTATATATATATATATATATATATATATATATATATATATATATATATATATATATATATATATATATATATATATATATAAAAAACATAATTTTACTGAACTGTCTGTATGCCTTTGTTGGACAGAGCAATGATGGTGAAGAGCGCCTGGCTGTTGTGCGGTTGTTGGCGAAGCTGTTTGGGGCTAAAGACTCGGAATTGGCGTCTCAGAACAGGCCTCTGTGGCAATGCTTTTTAGGCCGGTGAGTTTCACGAAGGCCATTTTTTTCCTTTTATTTCTTATGACAATATTAGGTCTTTGGTTAGATTAAAGTTTGTGTGAAAACCTTTTTAAATCTATGTTTTCAATTCCCATGTAAAGGCAAATCACTTATTTAGAATTTTACGAGAATCATTGGAATCTGATTTGATTAAAACAACTAACTTAAGAGCCTGTCCACTCATTGGTCATTCACTTGGAGAAAAAAAAATGCTGTTTGTTTCAAAATTGGTATTGACTAGCAGACACATGCTCACCAGGATTTATTCAACCAGGATTTATTCAGTAAAAGTCAACCAGGATTTAGTCAGTAAAAGCAATGATATTTCTGAAAACTTTTTCCAGGTTCAATGACATTCATGTCCCGGTGAGACTAGAATGTGTGAAATTCGCCAGTCACTGTCTCATGAATCACCCAGACCTTGCCCGAGACCTCACAGGTAAATAATTACTGACTCTCACCAGTAATGGTAATTGAATTGAATTGAATTATTTTGTTATTACTATCCAATTAGAATTCTTAAAAGTTCGCTCCCATGACCCTGAGGAGGCCATCCGCCATGACGTCATTGTAACCATAATCAACGCAGGAAAGAAAGACCTGAACTTGGTCAACGATCAGCTGCTGGGATTTGTACGAGAACGGACCTTGGACAAGAGGGTGAGCTCAGTAAATGCAATATCCCAGCATCAGATAGTAAATAGACTTATAATTGCCAAATGTCATAAAATTAAGTCTCAATTGTAATTTCACTTTTTGATGTAATTCCTCTGATTTCAGTGGCGAGTGCGTAAGGAGGCTATGATGGGTTTAGCGCAGCTGTTTAAAAAGTATTGCCTTCATCATGAGGCTGGTAAAGACTCTGCCTTGAAGATCAGC
Source organism: Knipowitschia caucasica (assembly GCA_964034765.1). Lineage (NCBI taxonomy): Eukaryota > Metazoa > Chordata > Actinopteri > Gobiiformes > Gobiidae > Knipowitschia > Knipowitschia caucasica. Next base: position 26,161,572 of record OZ035825.1, read on the forward strand.
TGGATCAAAGACAAACTGCTGCACATCTATTATCAGAACAGCATTGATGATAAGTAAGACCACCAGCACTTTTGTTTCAAATGTACAGTTCTAAGAATGTTTTTGAGTAAAAGATATTGTTTGTTCACCAGATTATTAGTTGAGAAGATCTTTGCCCAGTACATGGTCCCCCACAATCTAGACACAGAAGAAAAGATGAAATGTCTTTATTACCTCTATGCCTGCTTGGACACGAATGCTGTCAAGTAAGTTAAGCAACAAAAGTCTTAATGCTTGACTAATACACAACAGTTATTATATAAGTCTTTTGTTACTTTCTGAAGAGCTCTGAATGAAATGTGGAAGTGTCAGAATATGCTCCGTGCTCTGGTCAAAGAGCTACTGGATCTTCACAAACTTCCCGTTGTGAGTTTCGCTGTTGTACGTTACAGTTTAGACTCTGCCATTTGTTCTATTGACCGTACAATTCTTCCACTCTCTTTGTGTAGTCTGAAGCCAATAGCTCGGCCATGATGGCAAAGCTGATGAATATAGCCAGTAAGTTTTGCTATTGCATTCACATAATTATATGAAAGGTGTTCTTTATGGAACTTTATTAACATAAAAACTATATATTTAGAAAACTTGCCTGATGCTGGAAAGGCACAAGACTTCATGAAGAAATTCAATCAGGTTCTAGGTGAAGATGAGAAGCTCAGAGGACAGCTCGAAATGCTGATCAGTCCCACGTGCTCCTGTAAACAAGCTGAAGTCTGTGTGGTAGGAAGAAAACCAGAATGGTCTCATCGACCGGGTGGAAAAAGGTGTGATTTTTGTATTTGTTTTTTGCAGAGAGAGATCACGCGAAAGCTTACATTTCCCAAACAGCCCACCAACCCGTTTCTAGAAATGGTGAAATTTTTGTTGGAGCGCATTGCTCCTGTTCATATAGATTCCGAAGCCATTAGGTAAAGATTCATTATTACTTAATTGACTTTTGACTTTACCATTATCCCTGTGTAAAAAGTAATGTTTTTTTTTCTTTAGTGCCCTTGTCAAATTGTTGAACAAATCAATTGAAGGAACCGCAGATGATGATGAGGAAGGTGTCACCCCAGATACAGCAATTCGCGCAGGCCTGGAACTCCTCAAGGTAAAAAAAACCCTGATATATTACAAATGTCTGTGTCAAACCTATTCTAAAATAATTGTCTGTTTTTGTTGCCTCAGGTCCTGTCATTTACTCACCCAACTGCCTTCCACTCTGCAGAGACTTACGAGTCTTTACTCCAATGTCTAAAGATGGAGGATGACAAAGTGGCCGAAGCAGCGATCCAAATATTTAGGAATACTGGGCAGAAAATTGAGACAGAGCTACCGCAGATAAGATCGTAAGCCAGACAAAAAATGTATTAATTAATTTTACCGCTCCTTTGGTTACCTGCATTTTCATACATATGTACAGTTACTAGCGTTTTTTTTAACACCAGCAACAAGACCCTGTGTACACCGCTTAAACAACCAACATTTTGGTCACGTAAAGTAGGTTTTAAAGTTTAATTAGTGATCAGAAGGAAAGGAGGTCATCTGACTGGGTTAGGAGGAGGCAGTAGACATAAAAGTTTTGAAAAGGTACTTGAACTTTGACAATACTCTTGTCTTCCCCATGAAAACTCCAACCTCATTTGAGATCAGCCAATATGGCCACATTGCAGGGATGACACTTTTGCCCTGCTTTCGGGGATGAAGTCAATAAAAATGTTTATTTCTTGTTTTTATTGCAGCACTCTAATTCCCATCCTACATCAGAAAGCAAAGCGTGGAACTCCTCATCAAGCAAAGCAAGCCGTCAACTGCATACATGCGATCTTCAACAACAAAGAAGTGCAGCTGGCACAAATCTTTGAGGTAGAGCCGTAATATTACGTATGAAGTTATGACAAAACAACGATTTATGTTTGTCGCCCAACAGCCCCTCTCTCGCAGCCTGAATGCAGACGTCCCGGAGCAGCTGGTCACTCCTCTCGTGTCTCTGGGTCATATCGCAATGCTCGCGCCAGATCAGTTTGCATCACCCATGAAGTCCATTGTGGCTAACTTTATAGTGAAGGACCTGCTCATGAATGACAGGGTAAGTATGCCCCTTCATTTTTACCACTTTATCAGTGACACTAAAACGGTATGTCCTGCTCACGATCCTGGTTAAGTGCACAAAGCCCATTATCAGATCTAAACACTGTTAAGTTGATATTTGTTTCATTCTCTTCAGACAATGGGAAACAAAAATGGCAAATTGTGGTCCACAGACGAAGAAGTGTCCCCTGAGGTTTTAGCAAAAGTAAGGTTTTGTTTTTTACACCTCTTAATACATGTATTATTTAGATGTATTATAATCATATTCATCTCACCAGGTACAAGCCATCAAGCTTCTTGTACGTTGGTTATTAGGCATGAAAAATAACCAATCCAAGTCTGCAAACTCCACTCTCCGATTGCTGTCTGCCATGTTGGTCAGTGAAGGGGACCTCACTGAACAGAAAAAGATTAGGTAAAGATTGAGCTTTTATATAGGAGGATCTTTGTTTACATCTGTGTGCGCGTGCGCCACTGACTGTGTGGTAAGAAGACATAACGGCACATACAGAAGCATGGATGCGACGAGTACTTTTAAAAGAGTTAGTGGGCGAAATGCACTATATGTAATCACTTTAACGCAAGAAGATCGGAGGAAATATAAAGATAAGCTAAAAATAAGTATAGGAGACCGCAAAAGGAGGGTCTGGATCAACTTCATAGTACTTCATAGCACATAGCAGAAGTAGACAACATTTCAAACTCATCTTGCCTTTTGTTCTTCTGTTCATATCCTTGAACCGCTTTTTCTTTTAAACTGGTAGAAACTTGAATCAGACTGCAGACAAACAACAAGTTTATAGTATGATTAAAACAACCAACCACACATCAAGAGTGGACCATTTGATTCAGTAATACCTCTCTCAAAACGTCTAAAACTATATAACTCTGTAGCATCCAGGTAGCAGTCGCTGCTCTTTTGCCACCCAGTCAAGTGACCGGCGCGGAAAAACTATTAACAACGTCATTCAAAGATCCTTGTATATGTGTATGTTCTCTAAGATGTTACTGATGAAAGGATGCTCAATAATAGTTATTCTGTTTTTGGCAGCAAATCTGACATGTCTCGACTGAGGTTGGCAGCAGGAGGAGCCATTATGAAGTTGGCCCAAGAACCTTGTTATCATGATATCATTACACCTGAACAATTCCAGCTCTGTGGCCTTGTTATTAATGTTAGTTTGCACATTTCATTACCACTTTGTAAGGTAATACTTTCAATCTAAATCATCGTGTGCCTTTTTTTTAGGATGAATGCTACCAGGTGCGACAAATTTATGCTCAGAAATTGCATCTGGCCCTTGTCAAACTGGCATTACCCCTGGAGTACCTGGCAGTCTTTGCCCTGTGTGCCAAAGACCCAGTGAAGGAGCGCCGTGCCCACGCTCGGCAGTGTCTCCTCAAAAACATTTCTGTCCGCAGAGAGTTCATCAAGCAGAATCCCACGTCTCCTGGTTGGTGAATTATGGTAAAATAGTTTTGTGATGTCTTGGAAAGTCTAATAAAATGTTTTCTCTTTTAGATAAAATGGTTTCTCTACTTCCTGAGTATGTTGTCCCGTACATGATCCACCTTCTCGCTCATGATCCAGACTTCACCAAACCACAGGACTATGACCAGCTCAAAGACATAAAAGAGTGAGTATCTTCCATTTGGGTTTTATTTCTGTTTTGTTTTTCTGTAACATAATTTTAATGTTTGTGTGCAGGTGCCTGTGGTTTATGCTGGAAGTGCTTATGACCAAGAATGAAAATAACAGTCATGCTTTTCTAAGAAAAATGGTAGAAAACATTAAACAGACCAAGGACGCACAGTCTCCAGACGACGTAAAAGCCAATGAGGTGAATCTAATTATATATATATATATATATATATATAAGTTTTAACCACAACTCGGAATGCAAAAAATAAAAAAAAAAGATCATAAATGCCAATGCGTAAAGGAATACATTATTAAATCGTTAGTGTTTGGTGAAATTGGTTGCTTGTCTCACCCAAAGTTGACTGGGCCAATTGAAGTAAGCCTTGTATGCCAATGGAAGCATGGCTAACCTGTCTGTGTAACTGTGGTACAAATAGCAGATGTCTTATATCTAAATAATCCCATATACTGTTCCTTTTTGATTGTAAATTGAATGGTTATTTATGAGCCAAAATATGTAAATTGTTCCCAAACACCAATTCTAACACATTGTTTTCAGAACTGAGGATGTTTTTTATTTTTATTACAGAAACTTTATTTAGTCTGCGATGTTGCTCTTTTCGTCATTGCCAACAAGAGCACAGCTTGTCACCTGGACTCTCCAAAAGACCCCATTCTCCCCTCCAATTTTTTCATTGCCCAGGATAAGGTGAGGGTTATACAATATTTGTGAGTTGCCATTGTTATTTATGTGTTAACTGTCTCTTCTGTGCATATCCCATTGAATCCGAGCAGGACTTCCAAAATGATAAAGAGTACCTTTCTGCTGAGATGAGACAACAGTTGTTAACTGGAAAGGTAAAGAAAACATTCTCCAATCTCCAGCATTCTTGTTATTATTTTTGTGCATTGAAATGATGGTAAGCTCTTTCTTTGTATTCAAGCCTAAACCAGCTCCTGTTTTGGCGACGGTCAACAAGCCCATCGCAGTACCGGTGAAGAGAGTCTATCCCAAAGTTGTCACTTCCTCGGACCTAACCAGCAACAGCAGCTCTAACTCCCCATTGACTTCAACAACTATCAACAAAAACAGGTACAACATATATTTTGAGGCTTAAACAGATTGGGTTTTTGACAAATCTGACTTTCATATCATGTTTGTATTTGTAGCAATACCACCATCCAGACATCTGAGAGCAGAGCACAAGAAAACAACGAGAATCCTATCAAAAAGAAGGACGAGGCCAAAAAAGTACGACGCCCGATCAGTCTGAGCTCTTCGTAGCAATCACTCTCAACACATTCTAATCTTTGTCCAAACTGTAGACGGCTCAAAATGCAAGTCCTGCCTCAGACGCCTCACCTGCAAAGAGGCGTGGGCGCCCCCCCAAGACGGGCACTGGAACTGCGTTAGTGGAGAAGGAAAAGACTACAACTGGAGGCGGAGCTGGCAGAGGCAAGAAAAGACCTGCAGAACCTAACCCACCTGATTCTATCGACATCAAGGTGTCCAAGCAGCAGCAGCAGAACGATGAAGGGACGAAAAGACAGATTGACTTGAGGTAAACGCCTCTCCCTCACTGTTTCATAAAATGTACTTTGTCTTACTCAGTCTCCTTGGTACACTATGAGCAAAGGTCCTTTCATTAGCAAGGAAAGTTTTGTTTAATTGTTATCAGTAATTATTATGTTGTCTCATTTCCAATTCCTTTTTGCATTTAAATCTCTACATAGCCTTCTAAGACAAAACCAGTGCAAAATGTTCTTGCAATCTCTGGTTGCTTTGTCCCTCTCTGTGCACAGTTATATAAATATCGTTTTTTTTATTTATAAAGCTTTTTATTTGGTTAAAATGTTGTTTGTGTTTTATCCTTGTGAAAATGTGGTGATATAAACTGTCTTGACTGTGTGCATCATCAAATGCTGTATTTTGAATACCGTAACACATGTTGTCCTTTTCTACTGCAGGTAAAGTGAAATATCCATGAAGCAAAATAAAGTGTGGAGAAGGGACCAGACTTGTCACTTTCCCTGCTCTACATGTGGGTTTCTTACTCTAAAGCTTTTAATGGACACATTATGGACCTCTCTAAAAACAACTCATTTACTCCACTGTCGTCATAGAGGGTTTTAAATATCATTGTACTTGGGTCTTATTATGAATCATTTTCTTTTTTTGGCTTGGAGCCATTTTTAAGATAAAAAATGGATAGACATTTTACAAACATTTTAAACTGTTTACTGTTGCTTATTAAATTCCATGGGAATAATATTATCTCTCCTGACCTCTTCCTCTTTGTTTTTTAGCTCACGTTTTACACATTTGTAAATATTCAGTCTTTTGAATAAACATGACTATTAACAATTGACTAAACATGTGAACTAATTGTTGGATTGTCTTTCATGGACACCATAATCATCAGTAACTGTTTTGGCTTAGTTTACACACATATTTTCTTAAAGACTCAATCGTAGAACTTAAAATAAACCCTTTTTATTACAAGTAACATGCACCCTTTCCTAACAGAGAACTTCTAGTGGAGAATTTGCCACCTGTTTGTCTCATTGCGCTTTAATGGTTTTTAAAGAACATTCCAAACGATTTAAGTTGAACTGTTTTGTCCTGTTTTCTTTATTGAGGGGTGATGCGTCAGGTCCCAGGGATGTTACACACATTACTGCTTTTGAGGAAGTATCGGACCTGTTGGATAATCCTTATTTCCTCAATATTGTATGGAGAAGCAGTGATTTCAGTTCACTGTTGCACACCTGAAGTTTAACGTTACTCAATGACAATGGGAAAAGTATTTCTTCATTTTTATTCAAAAATCATGACAACCACAATAAACCATGCTTTAACAGGTACTTGCTTCCCCTTAAAACACACCTGCAAAGTATGTCAACCAGAAGGAGAAACTGATGCAACAATCGCCGTGCAAGCCAAGACACTACATGAAGGAACAGAAGGAATCCATTCCACTGGGCATTTCCTTTGTTCTTACTCATAATGCTCTAATGGTTGAGGGCGTGGACCTTATTTACAAAATGCATTGTGTCCCTGGCTTGAACACATTGACTATCTTATATTGGGCAGCTGACTGGCACTTAAGACCTGTACAAAAATAAGTACCATGTCTTACATTGGTTGAGATAAGGCTGTAAGTCCTGTTGCAAGGAACCTGTTTGGTTTAGCTCAGGATAAGATTATGGTACATTGTATTTCTCCTTTAGGACAGTTTTGTCCTCTGCATTTGATCTATCTGTGAAACTCAATTTAAGGATTTGTAAACTGTTCTTTTGTCATTGTCATACACGTTTAAGCTTGGGTTATCTAATTATTAAATCAATACATTATTTTCACCAGTACCACTTATATACTTTTCACCTAAAGAGACAGTACTGTTTTAACTTTAGTGCAAACCCATATATCTTGTTAACTTGACTGCCCCAAAATATTGTCAAACTGATAAAGAAAGCATTCAACAAACGACCAAAAGCACACAATCGAACATGTGAAGTGGCTGATATGCACCTGAAGGGAGCATTTCCCAAACTAAACAGATGAACCTACACTTGGCCCAAAACATGGAGTGTGACTTCAGAGCTGATTAAACCAACCAGATGTTTTGCAACAGGCCTCTGAATTCAACTTAACTCAAAATGTCAACCACGAGGTATCTGCCCTACTGCTGCCTCATAACCAAAACCATGTTTTTAGGCAAAGGGTTTTATTCATATTGACAACAAATTGTGACCATGGTTGAATAGGCTCAGGGATGTAGATAAATCACACATTTGTGAGATAAAAGGCATATAAACCAATGTTGGCAGATTTTCTCCTATTATAATTGTATAGCTATGCAAAACCAAAGCCCTAAACAAAAATAAAAAGGGATCTGCTCCGTGTAATTGTAAACTAAGCATAGTTTGTATTTAAAATAATTTGCTATACAGTGTCATGTAATAAAGTGTCACCCAAATATTTGCAAATATACACAGATATGTACAACAAAAATTGAGAGGATTTATGCCACTGATAGAATCAGCAAACATTTGTGTTGTATATTTATCTGACATGTAGGTTTTCAGATCTGAATTACAATGTCCTTAAGCACTTTGAAAGCCAATTGTATATTTTTTTATCAATGGAAACTTGATACAGATAAACTGAAAAATAAAGTAATGGAAGACAATTCTATGATTGTTACACTTTGGCTAAAGTAAATAGTTTCTGTATTCAAGAATAGACCATTTGCTGTGCATAAAATAACTAGTAGAGCTACATAAGATTGTAGCAGAAATATTATGGAGACCAGCTTCTGTGACAAGGACATTTCTGTGTAATAAAAGGCAATGGTGGAATGGTGCTCAGAATGAGCTGCTATTATTATTATGTTTGGGTTTTGGATCCTCAGATGTAGCCCAGACTCATTTGTTAATCAGTAGTTCCGATGCCGTTGCCACGTCCCACGATTTTGAAGACAATGCTGCTATTACTTCATCCTAAACAAGAGAAATTTTAGGATAACTTTTTCAATTCTATAATATGGTTAAAGATTGATTAAAAAAATAGTGTTACAATATTTTTGAATAAAATAATGAGAAGGAAGTACAATACCTAAAAAAGCGTGACTTGTAAAAACAAGTACAAAAGGACAATTTGAAATTACCTCATCAAAACCCATGGCACAAAGTTTGTCTATTTTGACTTTATAGTCAGGATTGGAGACTGGAGCGCCAGCATAGATGTGAGACCACAGCCTTGCAGTCTGTTTGAACATATCTGGGTTCTGTTTGTACTAAAGTAGGAGGAGAAGAATTCAAGTATCACACAAGTTAGGGGAATATAAAAGCAACGTTATACTACAAAGTTGAAGTGTCAGACCTGATTTGCAACAACAGCATCTTGTGGATCATCTGGTTCAGCGGCGGCAAGGAGTGCTTGAAGTGACAACAACACGGTTCGTAGGGTCATAGCAGCTGCCCTGAGAACGAAGCTGGGAATTAGTATGTCACTAAACCAACAATACAAACTATTTAATTGGAAGGAAGAGAGTATCCCCCGTCCTAAAACATTGAATTTCCTTGACTCATTTCTGTTTGTATTATTGATCTACCATAACAATGACCTTCTGAATATGGTTTCTAGGAAGGAGCAGCGGGAAGATCCCAGCATGCAATGTGCACATCAGCTCGACATTTTTTGAGAAAATGGCTTTTTGAAGAACATGTTAAATACGTCCTATAAAATTAAAATAAATGTACATCTGCAGGAAATCTTAACACATAAGGAGTGTGTGAGCCTTGCAGTGTGGCTGTCATCAATTGATGGCGGCTGCGGCTATAAAGTGTCAAACTGGTGTTGTGTCCTTAGGCAAGACACTTCACCCACATTGCCTAGAATGAGTCTGGTGTGTGTGTGTGAATGGTTGGTGGTGGTTGGAGGGGCCGATGGCACATACTGGTTGCCTCGCTTCTGTCAGTGTGCCCCAGGGCAGCTGTGGCTACTGTAGTGGTTTATCACCACTGTAGTAGTTTATAGAGTGAATGAATAATGACACATGTGAAGCGTCTTTGAGTGTCCAAAAAAGCGCTATATAAAACCAGTCCATTATTATGATTATTAATTATATGTTTAACGCCACTTTGCGCACGTTGAACAGTCTCTGAACAGCTGTGATTTCCACCATAGGTTGGAAGATCTGGATTCATTCACTTTGGTTTTAAAATATTTGACTTCCACAAAAGATTATGCAATATAATTCATGTGACAGGTTCCTAGCTCTCAAACCTGTTCCATCACTAGTTTTCTAATACATTGTTTTTGGCACATCTTTAGGTCAGGTTTTTCACCAACTTCAGAATCAGTTCCAGTATCTGAAAGATAGCCGGATCTTTCTAATAAGAGAAAGACAGCATGTTGTACTCTGAATTGTTCACAAAATGTTACTTAAGACGTTTTTTCTTTTGGAACTCATTTTTCTTAATTTATGAATAATCCTATCCTTAATACATGCTAATAAATAAATAAACATGCAAGGTTGTCCTCAACAGGAGGTCAATAGAGAATGGGAAAATCCCTCATAATACAGTGTATTTTACAACATAGAACAAAAATATAGGATATTATATTATTATTGGATATGATTTTTAGAGATGTGTCCAGTTGATGTCATTTAAGTGTTTAAATGAGGTGTATGTTTTACTACGATGAGAATCAATGAATATACAGTTTAAACGCAGCACAAGAGATAATTGCAAATAATCTACACTAAACAGCACAGGATTTTACTCACCACTGATCTTTTAAAATGTCCAAACATATTGCCCCCGTTACTGAGCTGATATTAGGGTGCCAGATCTTGGTTATGAAGCGTACCTACAAAAAAACAAATATTATACAGCAACAGAACAGAGATGCTATGTTGTAGTGTATATAAATACCTTTGGTGGGTTGAAAGGGTAGGTTTCAGGTATTTTTATTTCTAGTTGATACCTTCCTCCTAAAAAATAGCAACATTAACCAAAGGTCGTGCCAATACAGAAAGACACAGCATGACAAAACAGTAGAATTGTATGTCTGTACCTTCATACGGTGTATCTGGAGGACCTGCGATCTCCCCTCGGAGCTCTGTGAAGTTTTCATCCACCAAGTCGACTTTTATCTGGTTTTTACTTGTCTAAAATAAAAAGTGAGGCATAAGCAGAAACTGGGTATCGTTTAGCGAGTACTTTTCCGAAAATAAAATGTCCTGGTGTTAGCGCTTTAGTGCAGGAAATGACACTTGATGTTAGCAACAGTTAAGCTAGCTGACGTCAGTGTTAGCTAGCATAGTGCTGCTCTTCTTCACAATGAGGTTGTTTATTTCACAAATCTGCAACCATTACACTGATAACAGTTCACAAACACGCCCTTATACTTTAACATTTGATAAAACACAAACAGTTGTTATTCTCCCATATGTTGTGGCGATGCTAATGCAGACTGTCCTGTTAACGCTGCACTAATCTGATAGCGACTGTATTTAGCAAGTCAAATATTTGAGGCATGTTTCAATCTAACGCTGTGTAAAAGTTTGTACTGTACGTGGCCTCGGTGTAAATTATCATATTGTAATGCAAAGGGAACTCATCAGAGAGAGGGCCTGGCAGGGAGACCGTCTGTCACATAAACACTAGTTTGTCTAAACAGAGTCATCGAGCTAAGGCCATGCTGCTGCTGGAACTTCTGAATATCAAGTGTCAGAGAGGTCCCCTGCATTACTTGTATTCACAGTCCTGAACTAGCACACAGCATTGGATTCAGTTTCAGCCCACACACCTCTTCGCTTTTAAGGACTTCTTTAAACTCCCGCTTGATCCTTTGCACCGCGATGTTAGCCATGGCTCCGTCCGCGCCTCTCCGCTGCCTGCTCTGGGGCCGGGGTCTCTCTGGTCTCCCCTCGCTCTTCCTCTGTCTGCGTGGAGAATACTGTACACTGTTGCACATAGATGTTCACTGTCACCGCAGAGGTCTGTCAGCGGGGAACATCCAGAACATGCACCAGTCTTTGCTCTTTAGTGTAGGACCGGGGCGAGAACTTTCACAACACACACATGAGCGAAGAGCCTGCCTGTGCTGTTCTCTACTTCTATACTGACTGAGTCGAATAGTGATAATAAAGGTATATGCGAGTCGTATTTGTAGTATTATCATGATCATTATTTTTATTGTTAAAGTACAGTTTGGGAGACTCAAATATACTTTACATTGCGTTAGTAATGTGCTTCATGTACGGTGGGGGGTTAAAGGGAATTGCGTTTGCCTCACATGCCTTCTGTGGCCGACCTTTAAACCTTTGAGGTAGCTTATATTGTATTATGGATAGGAATGATGTGCAAGTCATTAATTCTCAACAAAAAACATAAGGATTCTGTCTTTTTAGGATGGACCATTACATAAAAAAAGCCATAATAGAGGAATGTGTGTTTTGTTTTTTTGTTTTTTTTCTTCCATAGAGGCATGTTTGTTTACTATCGTTAACACGGTCGTGCTTCGTTTTAATTGGCCAAGAAACCTGTCTGTACATGATCAAACCCAATGGGAACATGGGGGCGGAGCTCTGAGAGGCTTCAGTGGTATGTTCACGTGGACGCTTCAAAACAAAAGTTCGTGGACCAAAAAAGTATTTAAACAATTTGATACGATTCATTCATTTTTGTGTGTGGCCTCTACACTATTTACTGGACCGCTGCGTACTTCTTTCTCCCAATTTTAAACGTATTAACTTATTTATTCCTCTTGAAAAATAGGAACTATAACTTGCCTTATTTAAATGTATTGCAATATTTACAGTCTAAGATTGCAATTCATTAATTCAAGTCCAAGCTTCATTTTGTTCATGCTCCTAAAAAATCTAAATAATACATACGTTTTCAAGAACATTTCCTTATTGTACAAATGATTATCTTCATCTGAAAATAGAAATGTCTCAAAACAGTTTCAAATACATCAAGAATATATTTTATATATATTTCAGTGTATAAATTATTGTATTTTTTCATCATGAAATCTTATTTGTTGTGGTAATTCCTCACCAATATGTTATTCTATAGCCTTTTTCTGCAAACAGGTTATGGTGTTCTTTGTCTGTATCCAATCATATTTGCTCCTCCTTATTGTGAGGCAGTGACAAAAGAGTAGAGCACGGACAAAAAAGTGTTACAAGACTTCCTGGGCGTACAGCTACGGTTGGCTCTTTGGAAAACATTAGTATAAAATGGCCGAGGGTGGATTTGATCCTTGTGAATGCATATGCAGTCATGAACAAGCCATGAGACGCCTTCTCAACCTGGTAAGTGAAAACTGTACCCACTGGTTTTTCCAGGAAGTTGTCTGAAATTTGGGATCAGCAAACTGGAGGCAGGTCAGCACATCCTGGTTCCTGTTCACTCTCTATCAGAACTTTTTGATAAGTATTATAGGCAGATGCTGGCATTTAGTGAGAAGGACCATAATGTAGTACATTCTTGTGTACAAAGTTTCTCTTGCATTTGGTTGTTTTACAAATTACCTCCGTGTCTGTAAACAGGTGGAGCTTGCAGGGCAGCTTCTGATGCAAAGCTCAGAGAAGCCTTAGGGATTTATGCTTCTTATCAGGAAAAGTGGTTTTGAAAGAGAACTAATCATAATAGAATAATTCATTACTTTATTTTTGATGGACAATGTTTGTTTCTTCTGTTTTTCAGCTCAGACAGTCTCAGTCCTTCTGCACAGACACAGAGTGTCCTCAGGAATGTATGCATTCTTGTTTTCTCTTGTTTCACACAGAATTTAGTTTTACTCTAATGCTAATGTTTAACAGGTGTATTTTGTACTGTTATTTAGTACCAGGACCCGGCAGGTTTACTGGCCAGAATGACTTCACTTTACAGATGGTCCTCATTGGATGGGTAGCTCTGGCACTGCTGCTGTTCTTGTTACGTCCAGCAAGTCTCAGAGGTTCTCCAGCTACAGACAAACCCAGTGGACCTTTTAATGTAAGTACATGTGTATTGATCTCAATGACATCCGTTTTGTCCTTCTTTTGATCTAAAACCTACTTTACTTTATCTCCTTTTGTTTAGAATGGACGCCAAGAACCTCCTGCGCCTCCAGTTGACTAGTTATGAAACCGGAGATACAATTGAATGAGAAGGCAGATACTGTAGATGTAATCATATACATGTAATTTCCATCTGACTTCATCTTAGCCTGTTTTAGCTGAACATAATTTGTACCATATATTTAAGAAAACATATTGGAGAAAATGACATGTCTTGCATTTTTACTTTGACAACACTCAGTTCCCTTTTGTTCAGACATTGCTTTTTCCCCTTCTATTACACTGTTCAGTCGTACAGGGATTATTCAAAACAAAGGAAAGTTGCTCACTCAGCAGTTTTTCCCGATATTTCGTCCTTAATCCAAGGAACTTTCTAAAGGAAATGAAAGCGCAGCCAATTTTTAGATTTATAACTTGTGGGTGTGGTTAGACACCCCCTGATCCTGGGGCTAACTCATTAACACATCTAAGGTCTGCTAAGATTTGGTAGAGAGCAGGTCTAAGGATCTCGCTAGGGCTAACGATCCTACCTCATTAGCATATAATGATTATAGATCCATGTTAGCATGTCACTGACCTCATCTGAGTGTTATTTTTTATTTTTTTGAAATATTGATACATTTAATCATTTTTAATTTGTTTTATTATTAGTATCATCTCTTTTTGCTCTGCAAATAAAATGCAATTATGTGAGTTATGGTTTTCAGCAAGGGTGTTGACAACACCTTTGTTTATTTGTTGTGTTTATGAATTTGGGAAATAGCCCCTTTCAGTTTTTACTTGAGCTCATTACATGTATTATCCTGAGGGGGGCAGTACTGTGCCTTTGAGGAGCTTAATCGAACACCAACCAAGCCCAGAAGAACGTGTTGTCCTAGGTTACTGTAAACAACAAGTACCCACACGCGGATTATCCAAAGACACAGAGAAAATACGACTAAAACGTCGCTATCTACAACATATCCGGGAACCCTTTGTATAGACAGCTCTGAGCTTTAGTGGTCTTTCTGCAGGGATGAAGGTTTTGGAATAGCAGATGTGGGTAGCTCGCGTTAGCTTAGCGGGGACTGCTGTAATGTCACGTTTCCATGCAAAGTGCGAATATGCAACATCAGCAATTGGGGACTCTAGCTTATACCAAGAGTCCCAAGACTTCAACACGAACAACGTTTCAGGTAAAATAGCCATTTTTCTTTGGAAATACTACCTTCAAAGTTGCAGCACTCAGAGTGTTATTGCAGGATGAACTTCAGGCTGCTGTTTCTGCCCGGGCAAACCGAGTCGTGATGGACCAATATTCTTCCAACGACTTCGAAGACGAGGATGGTGTGTTTTATAAAGACGCCAGTTTATGTTAATATATACTTATATGAATGTGTTTGCCCAATAATAAACTCGGTGATATGCTATTGCAGATTTTTTAAATGAACTTCTTAAATCAAGAAAGAAGAAGACAGAGACACTCAAGAAAAGTAAAGTCAAAACTGTCAACTTTGCCTTTTCTGATGAGGAGGACAAGCCCGTTACATCTAAACGAGTTTCATTTTTTAAAACAAAAAAAAAACCTCAGGAAGGCAACCTCATTGACCTGCCTCCTCGCCACTTGCTTGATGGCGAAGGTGATGGTGACCATAACCTATTTCCCTCAAAGTATCCCTCACAGTCTGATGAAAACACAAGTGTAATAGAATCAACTCGTTCTCAAGATACACAAGAGAACGCAAACAGATTTGCATCTCCACTGCCAGGAGATGCTTTGGAAGACATGACTCCACTGGTACCTGATACCTGTGAGGACAATGCAGTAAATGCAGCCCCAAGTGAGAATTCTTTTGGCCTATTTCGCAGATTTGTTCCATATGAAATTCAAATGATTAATCTCTTGTAGGAAAAGAACTCCCCACACCCAAACCACGGCAAAGAGCTCTCACCAGAACTAACCAAGCACAAATCAATGAGTTATGTTCAACAACCAGTGAGCCATCTAATCAGCATACCACATCCAGGTGCAGTCCAAATGTGAGTATCTGCCATTGTTCCTGTCACTTTTAATATGGCCATATTCATGATATGTATGTTTGTATTTATAATTGGTTAACTATGTCAAAGTTTTCATTTAAAACCATGACATATATTATTTCAGCTTTCAGAAGGAGTGCAAGAAGCTCAAAATAACAGAAGTCATTCCTTGTCAAGTATGGGTGAACATTCAATGCTCACAAAGTCTACACTGGACTCAGAATCAAAAAGTAACCACCTCAATGTGTGCACTGGTTTCAATGTGGACTTGTTGACCTATGTTTTTTTTTTCATTTTAGATGGTTTTACTTCAGAGGACATAGATAATAATTGTCTTTCACTTGAAGAACTCACCGTATCTCAGCCACAGACTACATTGGTACTTGTTCTCAATAGGGATCAAATGTTGGGGAAAAATGTGGTGTGTAAAAGTGTGGTAAGGCGTGTTCTAACTTCCCAGGACGAGCCAGTGGATCTGACAGATTGTGCGACTAAAAATAGCGTTCCTGTCTCTGAAAACCTGCATGATACATTGTAAGTATATCTTCAGAAAGAAACGTTGATTTATCTCTAAAAATGATAGCCTGATCTCATGAAATTAAAATGTTTCCAATAGAGTTTCAGCTTCTCGTACCAAAGGCTGTGGGAGTGTGAGGACAGTGCAGTCTAAGTACCTTGGGTCCCTGAGAGTTCTGGATCGCACCATTTCTCTTCATGAAGCACAAGAATCACAAGAACCCGACTCACTACGAGCTGCAGTTTATCAGGTAACTACATTTGAACTTAATACACTTCTATCTCCTCTTGTAGACAACTACACTGCTATTGTGTGATGTATTGGCACATTAGAAGGGCCTGGATGATATTTTGAATGGTCCAGTTCAATTCACACATTTAAAAACATAATAATAATAAGTAATAACAAACAAGTATAACATTTATTACAACAAAAACAATGTTTTAGCCTGTGGGTGTGCATAGACAAAGCCCAATTGAATGTGTATGACTGTATGTTTATACTTGTGTGACATTCATATAGATTATAGATCATTGTTTTGTTCAATTCAGTTCAATTCAATTCATGTGTATCTTTTGTTTTTAATCAAATACCCATCAGGAATGGATTAGGAAGAAAAAAGAGAGTTTGAAACAAAGTATGGAAATGAAGAAAAAAGAGTTTTCTGTAAAAGAAAAACAAAAAAAGGTATTTATTGAAAACGCAAATAGTATCCGTTATTATAATGCATATGACTTCAAATGGTGCAACTGCAGGATCAGGAAGCTAAAAAGGAAGAGGCTAAAGTCTCCTATGAAGCATGGAAAGAAAGTAAACGGGAAAGTCTCAAGGAAAAACACAAAGAGCAACAAGAAAGGATCAGAAAGGAGCAGAGAGCAAGAGAGGAGAAAGAGGAGAAGCGACGGACATCGAAACAGGTTTGGCAAAGTTTTGAATATTGCTGTTTCTCAAATCTATAATCAATCTATAACAACATGTTTCCTGTATTTAAGGTATTTGATCAATGGAAGCGTGAGCGGGATATTCTCCTCAAAGAAAAACACCAGAGAAAAACAAAAGAGGAAACCGATCAAGAATTACAAAAACAAGAAAAAGAGAAAGACAGGAGAAAAGCAAATTATTCAGCCTTCACTGAGTGGTGGGTTATGGATTATATTAATTATAGTGACTCGTTCAATTCAATTCTGTTCAATAATTTCATCTTATTTAGGAACGAAAAAAAGAAAAACCTCCTTTATGAAAGAGCCATTGAAAAACGTAAAGAACTCAACAATACCGTCAGAACTGAACGCAGTTTGAAAGAAGAAAAGGATAAATTGGCATTAGACATGTACGAGAGTTGGCTGGTCAGTAATTAGTTATATCATATGCTGCATAGCTGCTGTACTTTTTGAGTTTCATTTTGACTTTTGAATTAACAGGCAAAGAAGACTATAGAATATGAAAGACACAAAGAAGAGAGCTGGTTTCAAGGAATACTTAATGATGGCACCACCCCTCCTCCATGGAGCCCTCCAAACAAAACTATACCGCGGGGAAAATAATGATGTTCTTTTTTATTATTTTGTAAATACAATTGTCCATTCTGGAATTATTTGTAGTTGGAAAGGGCCCAATGTGTTTACATCTATTCAATTTTTAGAAAATGAATAAATTACCCATCCACGTTCTCACCCTTACTACGGTCATGAGCTTTATGGGAATGACTGAAAGGATGAGATTGCAAAGACAAGCAGTCAAAATGAGCTTCCTCACACAGAGTGTCTGGGCACTCCCTCATTGGGTGAGCAACTAGGACACACTGGAGGAGCTTAGAGTAGAGCCGCTGCTTCTCCATGTCAAGAGGAGCTAGTTGATGTAGCTTGGGCATCAGTTGAGGTAGCTTTTGCATCTGTTTATTGTTTATTCAAGCTTATCATACATTTTGTGTAAATAAATACATTTCTTAAAAAATCTGCTTTTATTTTGAAAAGATCCATAGCGGAAGTTAATGGGGGCAATAAGTAGTCAGACAGTGCGCTACATGAGCAGAATGCATCAGATGCACGCACTAGAACTGTCTTTAAACGTGCTAGCTATGTTTTTCTAGTATATGGTTTTAAATTTAGTATTATTCCCCCCCTTTTTATTCACGAGAAACACGATTATTTTGCGCAATACTGTATCGTCGCCAGACTAGTTCACTGAAGTGCCAGAAGAAGTTTGGTCTGTCGAGTTGGCAAAGGTAATGTACCGTTTGAGTCTTCAACTTTTCCATTTCTTCAGGTTTTTCTTGAACTGAACTAATGCTGCCAACGTTGAGTAAAGACATGTATGTTTAATTTGTGGGTGTCATTAGGAGTGCCCTAATTATTCATCTGAAGCACACCCTTCACCCAGTAATCTGGCAGCAGCACTGTGAAAACTAGGTGACAGGTAGTGGGACAAAAGGTCGTTCTTCCATCTGCAGCGGTGATGGAGGAGCTGCATGAATGGCCCTTTATACAGCTGTAGCAGGGTAAAGTGGTGCGGCTGGTGATGAGAGGACTGGTCTGAGCTGAATGAATAGTGAAATTACTGAATAGTAATTACCTACAGTAGACCAAAGTTCTACCGTTTCTTCTGTAATCTGTGTGCTGGCTTTAAATGTCCTTCAATGATGCATAACAAAAACATTTAAATTGATATCTAAGAAAACTGGATGCTTCAAAAAGAGACCTCTAAATGCACATGGGTGGGCTTTGTGAAAGAACCTGATGCTCTGTGTTTTCAGATGTTCCAGATTAAGAGGATCTGTTGTATTGGTGCTGGGTATGTTGGTGGCCCAACATGCAGTGTCATTGCTGCGATGTGTCCAGAGATAACAGTGACTGTTGTTGATGTTAATGAGTCTCGTATCAAAGCCTGGAATTCAGATATCCTTCCCATATACGAGGTAATGTGTGAGTCCTTTTTTCCATTGTAGAACTTTTTGGGTATATTTCACAACTCTTTTTCTGAATGACGGTGAAAGTCTAATTAGTTCCAGACTGGTCTCTTAACTCTGCGTCATCTCTGGCCACAACCTATTACATCAACCTCCTTTTAACTGCAATAGTTCAGTTACTGAATGAACACTTCTTGACTCATGTTATGTGGAAATTGCTCATGTTTCTTCTATATTCCAGCCTGGTCTCCAGGAGGTTGTAGAATCATGCCGGGGTAGAAATCTGTTTTTCTCTACTGACATCGACTCAGCCATTCGGGATGCTGACCTTGTCTTTATCTCTGTGAGTTTTTTCACATTCTCATAAAAGTATTTAAGGATGAGAAGCAAATAATTAAATTCCTTTTTTTTCTTTTTGAATGTTTCCAGGTGAACACACCAACCAAAACCTATGGAATGGGAAAAGGCAGAGCTGCTGACTTGAAGTTCATTGAAGCCTGCGCTCGAAGGATTGTCGAGGTGTCTGATGGCTACAAGATCGTCACTGAAAAAAGCACTGTCCCTGTCCGTGCTGCCGAAAGCATTCGCCGAATTTTTGATGCCAACACCAAGCCAAGCCTTAATCTACATGTGCGTATGGTCCTGTGCGAATGGTTCTAACTCTCAGACTGGTTTTAATGTTTTCTGAATATCCATCTTCATCCATTTAGGTGCTGTCCAACCCAGAGTTTCTTGCAGAAGGAACGGCTGTGCGAGATTTGAAGGATCCAGACCGTGTCCTGATTGGAGGAGATGAAACACCAGAGGGTCAAAAGGCAATCAAGGCTCTCTGTGCCGTTTATGAGAACTGGGTCCCTAAGGCAAGAATCATTACCACAAATACGTGGTCATCAGAGCTGTCCAAACTGGTAAGGCAGAGTGTGTGTTTATCAATACACTGGGATGATTCCACTTTCTGCAGACATTTTGTCATTACTGTGTGATTGTTGACTTGCATTTCTAGGCTGCAAATGCATTTTTGGCACAACGAATCAGTAGCATAAACAGCATCAGTGCACTTTGTGAAGCCACTGGTGCAGACGTTGAGGAGGTTGCTAAGGCCATCGGTATGGACCAGAGAATTGGCAGCAAATTCCTCAAAGCCAGTGTTGGTAAGAGACTCTACCGTCTACTTTAGAACTTACAATTATTCATCAACTAATTATCAACTGTTAATTAGGCTTTGGAGGAAGCTGTTTTCAAAAGGATGTGCTCAATCTGGTTTACTTGTGTGAGGCTCTAAATCTTCCTGAGGTAGCCTCCTACTGGCAACAGGTGACTACTGCGCATATCCTATTCAAATGTTCATGTCTACGCACTTGTTAACTTTCACGATTTCTTTTGCTTTAGGTTATTGACATGAATGAATACCAAAGAAGGCGCTTTGCTTGTAGAATCATTGACTGCCTCTTCAACACAGTAACGGACAAGAAAATTGCTCTGCTTGGTTTCTCTTTTAAAAAAGACACGGGGGACACAAGGTGACTGGATTCAGATTCAGTGTTGCACACTTTAGGTCTCGGAGTATACTCATTTGCACAGATTTTTACTTCTGACTTTGCCATGTCTCTTTGGTCACAGGGAGTCTTCGAGTATTTACATTTCAAAGTATCTCATGGATGAAGGTGCCAAGCTGTTCATATATGACCCCAAAGTCCTAAAGGAACAAATCATGTATGATCTCTCCCAGCCCAGCATCTCAGAAGACCACCCAGAGAGAGGTAAACTCCAAATCTCTGACGATGTTGACAATGGGTTAACCTCGGTTGTTTTGTCTAGTTTCCCAATTGGTGACTGTGACGTCAGATCCCTACGAAGCTTGCCAAAGCGCTCATGCCCTCGTCATCTGCACTGAATGGGACATGTTCAAGGTAAATAAAACGTCTGTCCCATTATTGGACTAAGGAGTCAGTTGAAACAGTGGCTGCTTTTGACAGGAACTTGACTATGAAAAGATTCACAAGAAAATGTTGAAGCCTGCTTTTATATTTGATGGCCGAAGAGTGTTGGATCATCTCCATCCTCTGCTCCAGAATATTGGTTTTCAGGTGAGCCTTCTAAGCCTGAGTTTACCATTCTGCTAATATTTGTTAGCATATATTTTCATAGAGTATTTCTTTCTGCAGATCGAGACCATTGGCAAGAAGGTTGCACCTGCAAGAATCCCCTATACCCCTGCGGCTGTGGGACCCCGGACTGTTCCCAGTGAACCTCCTCCAAAAACAGCCAAAGTCTGAGTTGCCCACATTCCTCACTTCTTATCATCATCAGTGACCTGATGCCTTGATCAGTGTGACACTTGTGTGGGAAATACAGTACAAAGACAAAAATCATTCCAATCAGAAAAGGTCTCATATTTCGGTGTATTAACATTTCATTTGTTTATTATAATGCTATACATGTCAGTATACTGAACATTTTTACTGTTAACTGATCATATTATAAAATGTATACATTTTTAGATATTTTTTATAAAAGGTTATATTGTGCGTCATTCAATGTATTGCTAAATTTTAAAGGGCCAATGCAATAAAATGATCTTAAGTATTTCTTTCTTTTTTAATCATTTAGAATGGCAAGAACAAATAGCTTTATTAAGAGAAGCTCATTGCCCTAAATAATGAATTCTATGACAACATGAACGGTCAAATTCATGTGGCGCTTTTTCTACAAGCTACATAACTTGCAGGTTTGTCATAATTTATTGTCCCTGCTCGAACTCAATGAACACATCAAAGGACTGATAATAACAGGACACCCTAGTGGCAGCTGTGAGCTACAAATCTCTGTTCTTTACATTTCTGACTTAAGCAAAAGTACTGTTCTTCAGTCATGTGGTCTGTCCAGTGTTTAAGGTTCGACTGCTGGTAAGAGGCATGGAATAAGAAGAGAATCTTAAGCTTCTTTCTTTTCGTCAGCTTTTCTTTTGTCCAGCAGGTTTTTCAGAAAGAATTCACCTGTAATACATGCATTTATGTTACAAAGCTGTAGTTATACCTTTGAAAGGATTAAAAACCAACTTTAAAGATATCTGCAAACCTGCTTTGTAGGAGGATCGCACCAGGGGTCCACTGGCAGTGTACAGAAACCCCATGTCATTGCCAACTTTTTCCCAATGAGCAAACTTCTCTGGAGTGACATACTCGTCCACCTACATTTTGACATTAACAAAGGATTATTTACAGCTTCAAGAAATGGCAGACATTTTTTTCAATAATAAAAACTAATGTACCTTAAGATGGCGTTTTGTTGGTTGCATGTACTGGCCTAATGTTAAACAGTCAACACCAGCTTCTCGCAGCTCTGCAAATAACCATGTGTATTTTAAAATCGTATAGTATATCACAAGACTCAGTTTCATTTTATTCAATATCTCTGAAAAGTTTTGTTGAAAATGTCAATTCTTTCAGGTAATTTAAACGAGCACAAACGTTTTTGCACCAACCTTGCAATGTATCTTGAATTTGTTCATCAGTTTCCCCCAGTCCTAGCATGATTGACGTCTTTGTCAGAATAGTACTTTTCACTTCCTTAGCATGACGCAAAACCTTCAAAGACTGGTCAATGTTCGCCCTGGGGTCACGAACATATCTGACGAACAGAAGGACACAGGAGTAAATGTACACGATCTTAAATTAATTCTAGCTGCATGCAGATATAGTGACAGACACCTTTGTAGCTCTCGCACAGTTTCTACATTGTGAGCGTATACATCCAGTCCTGACAATGCAATTTTCTCCACAGATGTCAGGTCGCCACGGAAATCAGGTGTTAGACATTCGACTAAGATAGCTGCATTCCTAACAACAAAATAACAACGATTAAGGATTCATTATGTAAATTAGAAAGAGAGAAAACAAAAATGTACCTTTCTTTTATATTAGAAACTGTTTTGGCAAAGTGTTCTGCCCCTCCATCTGAAAGGTCTAGAAATATACAAAATACATTAATTATACCAAAAACTCAACCCAGGCTTGTCTCTTTAGGGTTTTTAACCATACCATCTCTATCCACCGATGTCAGGACTACGTAGTCAAGGCCCCAAGCCACAATTGCCTTGGCAGTATTGTAAGGTTCATTAGGATCAAGAGGAGGAGGCTGACGGGCTGTTTTTACAGAGCAGAACCTGCAGCCGCGAGTGCAAGTATCCCCCATCAGCTAAAATAAACAACATAATAACAATATTAGAAATAAAATTAGCGAGAATATGAAATATGTGAAAGCGTAATGAGGAAAAGTTATGCAATGCACTTTTGTAGCTTAAACAAATTTGGCCTCTTCGATTTGATGTAGTTAGTATGAAATGTCCATGTTCTTAAGTCTTCTCGGTGATACAAAATGTGAGTTTTCAAGTAAAAATAAAACATTGGAAGAACAGTACAAAAAAAAAATGACATTCACTTGTTCTATATTATATCACCATAATTGTTGCTGTTGCAGTAGAAAACTCTCCTCCACCCCAGCATTCCCCGATGTTAGGGCACCTGGCTTCTTCACATACCTAGGAGCAATAAGTGATGATGACAATCCCCCAACAAAGTACTGATATCTCCTGAATGGATGCAGAACTTACTGTGTGCAAGTTGAGGTCTCTCAATGTGTTTTTGAGTCGGTTAAAGTTCTTCCCTATGGGAATCTCAGTCTTGAGCCATGGAGGAAGCCGTAATCTGTATTTTAAAACACAACAGTCATTTTGCATGTAATTTATTCATTCAATACATTCACAAAGGAGTGTATCACGTGTAAGTTTTTTTTGTCTATAAAAAAATAAATAAAGACAAAACACTATTTTTTTTTTTATTGCAACATACATACATACTTACTCTCGTTGGGAGACACCAATTGTGAGACACCAAAAATAACATATGGTATGTCGGTAAGGAAAGTCACAACAACAAATAATCACATATAATATAACATAGAACAACGACTCATCACATATATTTTCAATATCTTTTAATGAGTTTTGAGTTAAATTTTAAATGAGGGATGGTATTTTATTTTGCCATTTGTTTATTGTAGCCACAAGTGCCCTAGGGAAGACTGACAGAAGCAATGCATTCTTCAGCCCCTCCCATCCCCCATCTCCACCAATCATTCATGCACCAGACTCTAACTAGATAATGTGGGTGAAGTGTCTTTGGACATAAGACATTACAACCATCTCACTGCAATCACCTGATGATCCCTGGGGTCTCTCATCACAGTACTATCCAGGTCCTGCCCAGCTTAGCTTCTAACAAGATCAGGCTTTTACATGCAGGTGAAGAGAAAAAATAAATATGCATACAACACGCTTCATACTATTCTCCGATTTGTCCTTTGAACTTTACTGATAAAAGATATCACAGAATCATAAACAGTGTTTTGTAAGTAACTTTGAAAAAGGTAATTTGTTGCATTACTTATTAGTTACTTTTTATACTTGCATGCAAAAGTCAGATCCCGTCAGACCTCTGAAGCTGTGCAGGGGCCTGGTTAGTACTGTGATGGGAGACCTCTGGGAACACCAGGTGCCACAGTGGGGCAGCTGCGGCTGTAAAGTGCCAAACTGCTGTTGTGTCCTTAGCAAGACACTTCACCCCCATTGCCTAGAATGAGTTTGGTTTGTGTGAGAATTATTAGTGGTGGTCAGAGGGGCCGATGGCACATACTGGTTGCCTCGCTTCTGTCAGTGTGCCAGGGCAGTTGTGGCTACAGTAGAAGTTCATTTAGTTTATGGAGTGAAAGAAGTATCACATGTGAAGCGTCTTTGAGTGCTATATGAAACCAATGCATTATTCTTATTAATACTATATGTTACACTACATAGTTACAGCTTTGAGAAAGGCTGTAACTATTACTTTTTGATGACTTGGATTTCGAAATAATGTGATATATAATAACATATCCAATTGTACGACACATATCACTGGTTATAAAACAGTCATACCTTTCTCCTTTCTGTCTCTTCAGATCGCCTTTATATTCGGCCCATTTGCTTTTCTCAGACAATTCTCCAGAAATAAAGTCTTGAAGATTTGGTCCATCTTCATCTGAGATGTCCTTTTTTCTATCATGATGTGAGGAGGACTTCACCACAGTTGAGAAGTTACTGGTGTACACCTTTACACAGGATAGGACCACTTGAATGTGTGACACATAGGTTTTCTACAGTGCGAACAGTACTCAGATTCTGGTAGCATTACTGATTTCAGTTTCACTGCTTATTTGGAAAGGACAACACAGGGAGTAGCGTTGTTCTTAACAATGGGAATACATACATTTCTATAAGCACTCTTGCGTAGTTCTCACTTAGGATGAACATTATACTACGTAGCTATAGATAGGCCTGTCACAATAAATCCATGCAATAAATACTATGGACTTAGGTCTACTGTCCAATAACTGATGGATGGAATAATTGTATTTCTGTTGTTTATTTTCTTAATACATGTTTAGAGACATATACCTGCTGTTATGCACTTTTAACACGTGGAATAAAGTAGTTTATCGCGATAATGTAAGTAATATTTCAACAAAATAAAAAATGAGGATGGACCGTAGAAAGGACCTATGTAGTATATAGCGTTACTGTATTTCAGATGCAATTTCTTGACATAAAGTTGATGATAAAAACAAAATAGCTAACATTTA
Organism: Knipowitschia caucasica; assembly: GCA_964034765.1. Classification (NCBI taxonomy): domain Eukaryota; kingdom Metazoa; phylum Chordata; class Actinopteri; order Gobiiformes; family Gobiidae; genus Knipowitschia; species Knipowitschia caucasica. Next base: position 26,187,026 of record OZ035825.1, read on the forward strand.
GTCAAGCAAACTGTGAAAAACATGTAAAGAAACGAATCAGCTGAACAACTCTAAAATATACTTACGACAGGAGTGGCTCTTGAACTGCGTAACAAATTACAGGAGGAAAAACGGCCGAGAAAACAGCAGCTCTGTATAAACAACGCCATGTTAGCTAAATGTCATTGATCACGTGAATCTGCACATCGACTGATTTGGCCTCGTGGTGCGTTCAGGACACCAGCAAAAAGAGCGTTCAAATCATAGATATTTTTTTTGTGCCTCAATATTTACAATCTATGGTTTCACGTAGTATTTCAAGGTTCAAGGAAAATAGTTATGAACATTACGTTAACATGAAAATATACATAATTACATATACAGGTGAGAGGAACAACACAATCAATACAAAACAATGCGAAATAGTCAAATCAGGAGGTCTTGAAAATGTCTTCATCACAATCGTTTTTTTTATTAATTAAAGTGAGAAATAGTGACATCGTTTTGTTTTTGAATGAAACCAAATATACAAGAAAAGAGTCCTAACAAATGTTGGATTGATTAAAATGCCTGATGACGACACGTGCGTAACGTACTTTTACGTCATGACGCCCTTCTTTCCTCCTTTCCTCTACTAGCGGCGAGGTGAGGAGCGCTTCTGCTCTAATTCCTAAGTGTTATCTAACTTCATCCACCCCCCTGCAGAGTCTATTTCTTAGTTTACGTTAGTGTCATGCACATTAAAGAGTTATCCTTCATATATGCTTTATATTGAGACCGTTTGGCATGCGTATTGTGAGATTATGGACATGATCCCCAATCGTTTACTCCGTGGCCTTCTTTGTAGCTACATGCTAATATGTGCTGTGTGCAGAAGTTTTTACGTAGTACTCTATTCCATCCCAATTGTATTTCTTAATTCATTGTATAGACTTACTGAATGCCACTGCCACAGATAAACCCAAAAAAACCTCAATATTGGGGTCACGAGTTGAGATTTGGAAACCTTTCGATTGCGGCACGGTTCTAATGTATTTTATGTTTTAGAATGAAGACCATTCTCAGCAGTCAGGTTGTGGATATCCCTGATAATGGTAAGTGTGAGCAGCTGGAGGCCAGAGTGATGTTCGTGCTTTTCTAACTTCTTCTCTTGCAGTGGATATCAAGTTGAAGGGGCGGACAGTCACTGTCATAGGACCCCGTGGGAAGCTCGTCAGAGCGTTCAACCACATAAACCTGGAGCTCTCTCTTTTGGGCAAAACTCACAAAAAGGTACATTTGGTGCTAAAATGGCTGACCTAATGGACAATGCTTCATGTCTAGATATACTACATACATGTGTAGTAGTGTGTTCTGTTAAAAGTACTTTTGTAAGATAAAACATTGAGGCAGAATCTATAGCTCGTTATGAAAGAAGCACAATACAAAATCTTGGACAAATGACTTGCTGTTGAATGTCGAACACTCTATCACTTTCCTGGTGTGAAAAATTACTGTTTAGCAAGGCAGTGTATTTAGTGGTGTCTTTCTGCTGGTTACTAAACAATTGCAATACCCATACATTACTATAGCTCTAAGATTGTAACCAAGTGAAACCAGATAACATTCTCACGTTTAAAGTGTGTTCTTTTCCCCAACTTGCTGTGTATTTCCACCACACAAAGGGCTTTTAATGTAAACTTGTTGATTCCTAAGTGAAAGCCTGGCTGGTCAGGCAAATGGAAAACATGTCTTGAGGATTGGATGTTTTGTAGTTAAGATATCTTGTCTGTTTCAGCTGCGTGTGGAGAAATGGTGGGGTAACAGGAAGGAGCTGGCCACAGTTCGCACAATTTGCAGTCATGTCCAGAACATGATCAAGGGGGTTACTTTGGTAAGAAACTTATTCCGCTATAACTTTCCAGTTGGATTTGATGTTCTGGACATCAACTCTCAAGTTGTTTGTCTCTATAGGGTTTCCGCTATAAAATGCGTTCTGTCTACGCCCATTTCCCCATCAACGTAGTCATCCAGGAGGGTGGAACGATGGTGGAGATCAGAAACTTCTTGGGGGAGAAGTACATCCGCAGAGTCCAAATGAGGGGTGGTGAGTAAAAAATAATGGTTGTGTTCTGGTTAAACTAGATATTTTGGGAATTGCAGAGAACACGTTATCTGTAGCCCCTGGTCAGTTGTATTCAATTATGCGAGAACCAATTCTCTGCCTCTTTTGGAGGACTTGTGATAATACCATTGACGCGTCATGAGCAGTGAGCTGTTCAGTAATGATCTCCCATCTGTATTAAAAACTAAACCTTTTTTAAGTATTAAAATTGCAACTGTCACATTCCATACTCAGAGGAGCGACTGCTGTAAATGTAGCGTAATAATTAATGTATTTGTCAACCTTCTTTGTGGACTGGTTGACACTCATAGAAATGGCAGAGCCAATCCAACCTATTGCTTGGAGCTGTTAGTTAAAGGCTATACTCTGAGAAGTGGAGTGTTTAATTGCTCTAAATGTGATTTGTTTTTAGCGAACATTAGTTTCTTTACCTTTCAACTGTTCAAGCAGTAAAGTGCCCTTGGTCCCCACAAATGTTTTTTTTTTTTTATTTCTGATTTTATTAGTGTGCTATAAAGTTGAAGGGCGCCACTGTATTTCATACAATTTCTGGTAGCTCAATGGGTTACATTTCTGCTCAAATAAAAATATCAGATTTTCGGCACATCACTCAGCCCCAAATCATTGGCTAACTATATATAATTCAACACTTTTCTGATCAGAGGCTGTGGGCTGTTATGTTTTCAGATTCAGAGAACTTCATTAATCCCAAAAGACAATTACTTGTTCTGCAGAACACTCTAGACAAAGTTAACGCAGCAGGTTACAATAAAATGATTAAATAGCACAATTCCCAAAAGTAATATCTCAAAGTTCTATAGAAGTGGTCATAAAAGAATTGGAAACTTATTTGTTTTCCGCGCTGGAGCATGAAAATGACGTCTTGAAGATGTGACCAAGTTGGCGATCAGATGTTTGGGCTGAGCAGAATACGTCGCTTATCGAGCTATCTAATTCTCTCACAAAGAGTGAAGGGCTTTTTTTTTTATCTCCAGTGATTTTTAGAGCAAATACTTAGCAACTTTTTTGTCCTTCAGCGTCAGGATTTTGGAAAAATCAAACAACTTTTTGTGTTTAGTGTGTTAGTTGGATATTAGCAATATTTTGACTGGTTAATGCAGACCACAACTAATGACTTGATGGAACTTTCAGGTGTGATGTGCACCACATCTGCTGCCCAGAAGGATGAGATTGTTCTGGAGGGTAATGACATTGAGCTTGTGTCAAATTCAGGTGAGTAATTGAAGGGGGTTCATTCTTTTTGGCTGTAATCTTTTGTTTAAACTGCCTTTATTCTTATTACAGCTGCTCTGATCCAGCAAGCCACAACAGTAAAAAACAAGGATATCAGAAAATTCTTGGATGGTATTTACGTTTCTGAGAAGGGAACAGTTGATGAACCTGAACAATAAAAGACTGGACAAAAGAAAATGTGTCTGGCAAACCTGATATTCACCAATTCTCAATAAAAACCCATTTTACAATAGTTGAGCAACTTTTACTTTTGGTGAGACTTTATTTTTCCAGAAGGTTGAGGTAAAACTTAAAAGGCCTAACAATAACTAAAAGATGGCTTCTTGGTTATTACTAATTCATGCATTAGAAAAATTAAATGACTGTCATGGTATGGGCCATACCATGTAAAGATTAATTTCCATTCTGAACCTTTGCATTGCTTGTCTTGGAAAAAAAAAAAGGTTGTTGCTGGCCCAAAGCAATAGTTTACACACTGGATATTCTCAACCTGTGGACCTCTGGTAATTTTGAAATGTATGCCCCACCTGTGACCTTGCCTGCCAGACACTCTCCTTTCTGTTCAAAAGAAGAACCGTCTGGACACCTCTTCCTAGCCTATCATTTCACGATTTTACCCACATCGGTCCAATCACGCACCGAGAGGCGGGACTTCCTTTCACCTTTGAGTTGCTAATAACTCCTCGTATCTTTAAGTTTTTGTTACAAAATCGACAGCAGTCGTTTACATTTGCACTAGCTGACATGCCGCCATCCCTTGTTTTGTGTTTACTGAAACTGCTTGGGTGCCGCTAGTTGCTGCGTCATATCCTGTGTGTATCTAATTGGTTGATGCAGTCTGTCAACCACGCCCACCGGGAATTCGCTGAGATCAAGCTCGTTCCCAGACTATGTCTTTGAAAAAGCATATCGTTTGGCAGGCCAGGCAACCTGTGACCCACAGAATGGGTTCTATTAATCTCAGCTCTCCACTGATGTTTTTTAAATCGCTATAGAATAAGACTAAGATTCCTTCATACGACTCCAGTTGGACTATGTTCAATGTCTAGAACAGATAACACATCTACCATTCCAGCACAGACGGATAAACACATGCATTTGTTTGCAAATTAAATATTTTTAGATAAACATGAAATTTCATTGAACATTATTTTGCCAATTTTGGTCCTCCATGGAGCCTGGTCGTTTTTGCAAATTGCAGTGTCTCCGTCTAAACGGGGCCTGAGACTCCATGTTTGTCAAATAATTACATTTGAAAAAATTAGGCTGCAAACAATCTGTTTAAGATTTTTGTGCTACGTGTAGTTACTTTCATACTGAAGTTTTGAATACAACGCATATAGTTCAAACAAGCATTAAAGCTGGGGTACCTAACTTTCAAACCACTAGAATTTAAACTTTGTAGTAAAATCCTTCAAACAGTTTGATTCTATCATTAGTGTTGATATACATACACTTCTCAGACTTTCACATCTTTATACCAGCAAGAGCTCTTGCTAAAGTCAACATGCTGATTGGTTAACAACATTTTACTGTTACAAGACTTTCGGTGGGGACATGTAATATATAATGCAGCCAACAAGTCACCAGCTACTTTCGATTCCTGGCCATGATTAACAAAGGTATATTGAAAAAATAAGCCTTGTTACATGTGTGTTCACACACTAAGCATACACACCACCTGCTTAAAATCGAGTGATTAAATGGTCAAAGGGCTAAATAGGTTGATGTGAATATTTAACATAAAAAATGCATACAAAATCACAGGAAGGGTGGTTTCATGTGTTGAGGAAGCATACACCCAATCTTTTTAAAAAATCAATTAGCGCTATATAAAACCCGATGCATTATTATTATGACATATAAGGCATGAGCGCTAACTCAATATATACAGTCTATGCTCATGCTGTAGTTTGGAAAAAGGGGACGTATTTGTTTTTTGTTGACATTTCTTTTGATTGGGTGGTGACGTATCCTTACCGGTTGTGCGTCATCTGTAAGCGACACTTTGATTGTTACGTTCGCGCCAAGCAAATATTACCCTGACAACAAGCTGCTCTGAAGTAAAGAAATAAAAGTCTCATTACGATGGTAAGTACACACACCATGCATGTGCGAGTGTTCCGACATGCAAACGGCTCCACCGAGCTGTCCGGGCACATGTCCCACTCATCATGTGTACTTTTAAGTCTAGTCCATGTCCCTATATTAGCTCAAGCTAAGAGCATGCATAAAGCAATGACTTTGCATGGTTACTGTAGGATTTAAGTTGTCTTGAGTTATCTTAAAACGTTGAGCCATGCCCTGCACCCAGCTTAACAGTGGATATGGTGTTTAGTCCGAATTTCAGCAGTGTGTTTGTGACATGTACTGACAGCTCTCTGCCCACAGGACATCAGGCGCTTCTTCGCACCCACTGCTTCTAAAGCTGCGGTGCAAAAACCAGCGCCTGATGATAAAAATAACATCAAAGAGGAAAAGAGGACATATAGTGTATCTTCAGATGAGGAGGTGAAGAACAAAAAAAAGACAAAGGTTAATACACACATGATCACTCATATTATATTCTTTTCTATCAGCCAGATCATGGCTTTTTTTCTTTGTTGTTAATTCAGGTTTCAAAATCGGGGGAAAAGAAGAAAATTATTGAGAAAAAACGCAAGAAACATGCAGTAATAGCTTCGGGTGAGCACATTCAATTCGTACATACAACCTGACTGTAGGCCTACTGTTGGTAGTAATAATAATGTACTAGATGTATTTTGTTTTAGACTCTGAAGAAGAGAAATCTGTGAAGCCAAAGAAGTCTCCTAAAGTGAAACAGAAGGAAAAGCAACCTCTTAAAAAAGATCCAGTTCAATATGTTTCAGAAACAGGTGCATCATATTTAGTAACAAATGCTATTATTGTTACATACTTTAAGTACTTGTTCTGGTTATTATTACACAATACACTTTTAAATTAATCAAAAATTGAAGATAATGTCTAATTTGCAGATTCAGACGATGACAACTTTATTACCTTGAAGAAGGGATCTAAAGCTAAACAGAATGGACTTGGAGAAACAGAAAATATGTTAGTGACAAAAAAGGGCACCAAGTCTCCCATAGAGTCTTCAAATACAGTGAAAACAGTCCTGAAGTCTCCCGTCACCCCAAAAGCAGCTCCGCCTCCTAAACCTAAACAAACTCCAACTTCAGTCTTTGACTATTTCGGCAGCGGGGCCATTCAGCGTTCCGAGAAGAAGCTTGTGGCAAGTACTAAGAGAAAGACTGTGAGTATGTGTTTTTAATCACATTTCTGCGTTTTGACTTTTCTTTACCATACATTTTGGTTGTGTTGTGCAGCCTGTCGAGGATACGGGTGATCTTAGTGATGAGCTAATTGCAAGACAGCTCCAGATGGACGAGGACATGGAGGTTCTAACAATTTTGAATAATTTAAAAATTGAGTAGTCATTGCATTATTTTCACTAACATTACTTTGTCATTTTAAAACAGCTTGAAAGGCAGGTTCATGAGGATGAAGAGTTTGCCAGGACCCTTGCTATTTTGGATGAAGAACCATTGGCCAAAAAAGTAATTCACAATTAACAAAATTGCATTCCAACTGAGTTTGACCAAACATAACAGGGATTTATCATAACTAAAACTAAACAGTTTTATAGCCTGTTGCTCACATGCTGGTCAGGTGAAGCTTTTAAAACTTGTTTATATTGTTCAGGTAGAACTATTTTTGATGACAAGGAATCTGGTGTCTGTTTTAAATAACAGCCCTCAGAAAATATTATGGACCGAAGACTCAAAATCAACAAATATAGACTGAATATAGTGTTCAGCAAAACATAAATAAATGTGAGATTTTTTATTTTTTGGAAGAATCTACTTTAACGATGAGCAGAATTATGGATTCATGTTTCATTATTAGAAACAATACTGAGGTCCGCACCTCATGAACCTCGCTACAGCATTTACAGCCATTATTATGACCATTTATCTGTCTTCTGACATGAGTCCAAACAACACACCAACCTTTTTCTTTGTTGTCCCGGGGTGATGCACCATTTGAACATATGTGGAAAAAGTCTAGTAGTTATTTTTTTTTTTACCTTTATTTAACAAGGAAAGTCCCATTGAGATTAAGAATCTCTTTTTCAAGGGAGTCCTGGACAAAAGTTACACAGTTACATACAATTACAGATTATAAAAACAGTTGCATACAATTTCATAAAATTACGGATTAAAAAACATTTCAATGCGGATGTCTCAAGTGCTCTCAATCTGGATCTAAAAGCATTCAATGAAATAAATAGTTGTCAATACGATTCTCATCATCATGTGAATTTTTCCAGCCTCGTAAAAGTCCTGGTAATGGGAGCTCAACAAAAACTACAGAATCTGCTTCAGGTTCTAAAAGCAGTCCAATAAAGAGACCGATGGAAAGCTTGTCAGATGATGTTATTGCGCCGTCACCGAAGAAGAGCCCGGTCAAAACCAGCTCTAAACTTGCACTGATGAAGAAGAAAGATGACGAAAATTCAAAGAAGAAAACAATTGTTTCACCTCAAAAAATGATCTCGCCTAAAAAGGAAAGGGCGCCCTCTCCAATTCCAGAGAAAAAAACCTCTCGTATCATCTCTCCAAAGAAGACAGAGGTGAGAAGGTTTACATTTAGTATATATTGCTGCACCGACTTTTATCACATTTGCATTTTCTCCTAGAGTACATCTACAAGTCCAGAAGACCCTGACAAGAAGAAGGTCAATGCTTCAGCTTTCAGGAACTACCTTAACCGTGACGGCCCAAGGGCTCTAGGCTCAAAAGAAATCCCACAAGTAATAGAAAAAAAGAAGAAAAAAAAAGTTTCTTACTTTTAATTTGACACTGATGTGATGCACTTTGCAGGGAGCAGAGAATTGCCTGGAAGGTTTTGTGTTTGTGATAACAGGAGTACTAGAGTCCATGGAGAGGGATGACACTAAAGCACTTATTGAACGTTATGGGGGGAAGGTTACAGGCAACGTCAGTAAAAAGACGAACTACCTTGTCCAGGGGCGAGACAGCGGAGTTTCGAAGGTGGAAAAGGTTTGTAACTTTTGGAAAATGTTTATATATTGACCCAGTTACTGAACATATGGGATGTTACATTTTCAGGCTGAAAGCTTTGGTACAAAGATCTTGAATGAAGATGATTTGTTTGAACTCATCAGGACAAAGCCTGGGAAGAAGTCGAAGTATGAGATTGCTGCAGAGGCGGAGGTTTGTTGTGTCCAAAGAGTGAACGACAAGGTAATTGTTGATCTGATGTAAAGTTATAGTTTATTCTATATTACATTTTTAAAGGCTAAAGCATCCAAGACCAAGACTAGAACTCCACAAAATCAAGGAAAGAGTACTCCCAAATCCCAGAAAATTTCTCCTTCAAAAGGCAACTCCAGATCTCCTCAAACTCCCAGCCCGTCCAAAACCAGCCTGTCCCTGGCCCATAGTGCTCGGGTGGGCTCATCAGCAACACCGTCTGGAAGAGGTTCTGGCCAGACTGCTCGGAGAGACCTGGGTCTTTCATCATCTTCTCCCCAAGACTCTTCATTACCATCATTTTCGGGGCAAGGGGCCAGTTTGCTCTGGGTTGACAAGTATCGCCCGCAATCTCTCAAAACTGTCATCGGACAACAAGGTGACCAGAGTTGTGCCAACAAACTGAAGCGCTGGCTGCAAAACTGGCACAAAAGCCACAGTGGCTCAACAAAGCCAGCAGGTATCAGCTCATTAAGCAGACTGACATTAGGCACCATCACATATACTAAAACCATCACAAATAGGTTCATCAGGGCTCATTTCAAAAACCTTTTGCTTTGATCTTTTCAAGTGGCAAAGTTTGGCAAATTTGGAAGCGGAAAAGATGATGGCTCAACGTTTAAAGCAGCTCTCCTTTCTGGACCTCCAGGAGTGGGGAAGACAACCACAGCAGTCCTCGTTTGTGAGGTCAGTCCCATAGTGAGTTTTGTTCTTCATTGTGGCAATAGTAGGTAATCATTCTCTTGTTTTTTAGGAACTGGGCTACAGCTTTGTGGAGATGAATGCTAGCTGTACTCGTAGCAAAAACAGTCTGAAGGAAGTTGTTGCGGAGTCGCTCAATAACACAAGCATTGAAGGCTTTTATAAAGGTAAGTGAATTTTTATGATTTTTTGTACCAAAGAGTTGACAGACTGCTAACACAGCTTCTCTTTAGGCACGTCACAAAAAGTTAGCAGTAAGCATGTTCTCATAATGGATGAGATCGACGGCATGGCGGGAAATGAAGACCGCGGAGGCATACAGGTTGAGATGCTCGCTTTTGTGGAGGCAAATGAATATTGTTATGTCTTGCTAAAATCAAAGAACATTTTGTCTTTTTATCATTAGGAAATGATTGGCCTCATCAAAACGTCAAAGGTCCCTATAATTTGTATGTGCAATGATCGCAACCATCAAAAGATTCGTTCCCTTGCCAACTATTGTTTTGACCTGCGATTCCAAAGACCTCGAGTAGAACAGATTAAGGTAAATGCTCTTTTTTTGGAATGTTTCGACTTTACAGTGGCTGAGTGGTCTACACACCAGGCTATTCTTTGCATGTTTCTCCCTGTGAATGGTTGGGTCTACTTTGGATCTCAGAATAAATCTGGTGAGTGGTTGGTGGTGGTCGGAGGGTCCAGTGGCAGTCCTGCTTCAGTCAGAGAGAGTGAATAATACATGTTATTGTGAAGAATTAATTGTGACTGTTAAAAAGATCTAGGACTAAGATTTCCATTACTTCACTTTGGCAGGCAGCAATGATGTCTGTAGCTTTCAAAGAGGGAATAAAAATCCCTCCCCCGGCTCTCAACGAAATTATTCTTGCATCTAACCAGGATGTGCGACAGGTAAAAAGTTACATTAATTCTATTCACATGTTTTTCAGTTTTTGTCCAAGTTATTGTACCGTTTCATTTATTTTCTCAGGTACTTCACAACCTTAGCATGTGGTCGGCCAAGGACAAAGTGATGACTTATGATCAGTGCAAATCTGATGCAGCCAATGCCCGAAAGGACATGAAACTAGGTCCATTTGACGTCTGCAGAAAAGTTTTTACTTCTGGAGAAGAGACAGCTCATATGAGCTTAATCGACAAGTCAGACCTCTTCTTTCATGACTACTCTCTAGCTCCACTTTTTGTTCAGGAAAACTACCTCCATGTTCGCCCTGCTGCTGCAGCGTGAGTGTCTCATTGATATTTACATGTTTTTCACAAAAACAAACTAAACCTCCTGAAATGTTCCTTGTCCCTTTTTAGTGGTGATCTCAAATCTCATTTGGTGTTGATCAGTAAAACCGCTGACTCAATCTGTGACGGAGACCTTGTTGACAGAATGATACGTTCTCGACAGAATTGGTCACTGTTACCAACACAGGTAAAAATCGTATTCCGTTTTTATCAAACAAGTCCTTGGTCTTATACTTCTGTGCTTTAAGGCCATTTATGCCAGTGTGTTACCTGGAGAACTGATGCGAGGCTACATGGGTCAATTCCCCTCTTTTCCAAGCTGGCTCGGTAAAAACTCATCTACCAGTAAACATTCCCGCATTGTGCAAGAGCTCTCCTCTCACATGAGCTTAAAGTAAGTCTAGTCATCTCCCCCAAAATATAAAAAAAATTCAAATGTAAAGACATTTTTTCCCTCAGAACGCAGAGCAGCAAACAGTCCGTAAACCTGGATTATCTTCACTACTTGCGAACAACACTTTTAAACCCGCTTCAGAAGTACGGAGCAGAGGGTGCAGGACAAGCTGTGCAGCTCCTGGACGACTACCAGCTCGTCAGAGAAGATGTGGACAGCATCATGGAGATCAGCGTCTGGGGCGGTCAGCCTGATCCCTACTCCAAACTTGACTCAAAGGTCAGACTTCATAATGAAAAATAACATGTCCATTGAAAGTGTTTAGCAGAAATTGATCAATAATTCTAATGTTATGTAATGTGTTTGAGCAGCCCTTGACTTGTTTCCTTATGTTTACGCACAGGTGAAGGCAGCATTTACACGTGCATATAACAAAGAGGCCCACCTCACCCCGTACTCCTTGCAAGTGGTTAAAAAGGGCCGACGTGGAGGAGGAGGGGGGGAGGGGTTGCTTGGCGAGGACATGGAAACTGAAGTGCGAGAGTCAGAAGATGAGGGAGACAACCTCCAAACTGATGCTATGATCAAAGTCAGAGACATTTCAGATCAGAATTTATACAGTTTATCAAATACTAAAACCTTTTGTTTGCGGCCCACAGCAAAAGAAGGCTAAATCAACAAAGGAAACAAAGAACAAGAAGACTGAAGTTTCTGGTAAAGGCAAAGGAAAGGGCAAGATGAAAAAATAACTCCAATGACTTGAATCTTGGGGTCCTTTTCTTCTGCGCTTATCCAGCAGGTGGCAGCCAGATAAGCCACATGAGTCTGAATGGAGCAAATAATGATATACTACCACCACTTATCATGTCTATAGTCTATGCTCATTTGAACAGGCATTATTGTAGTTGGAGTGCCAAGTTGGATGTAAATAATGTGAAAATGCCATAAAGGATAGTTGCTTTTTTTACTTACTTGTTACCTCTGTAGATTGTCCTTGAGCTTGAGCGGATCAGTATTTGTACATTTATACTTTGCATCAATACAGAATGTTCTATCATTTGTTTGTGTTTCACTATGAAAACCAATTGCATCTAAAACAGTTTTAACTCCTTTTTAAAAAAAAAAAAAGTCAATAGTAAAATAACTTATACATTTTATTTTGTAGAATAAAAAAAGACAACTGTGATTGTGTGTAATCTAGATGAAACCATTTGACATTTACTTCATTGATCAGATTTTTCCATTGTGAGGTATTCAGAACAATCTGTGATCTTAGAAATCTGTTTGACATTCAAAGGCTCAGAGCACATGGGGCACACAGTCTCAGTCTCCAACAACCTGGTGAGACAAAATGACCAGAAATAATAGTTTTTGTCCAACATTAGGACTGGTAAACTCCCTCAATTGTTAACAATGACTGGAGAGCACAGTTACATTGAGATTCCTTTTTGCTTTTACTCACATGCTGAACTGGGAGTAGAGCGCCGGGAACTCGCAGTGGGGGCAAACAGACCAGTCCTCTTTTAGCATATGACGACCCTGAGGAACAAAGAATAGTTAAAATTGGTCTTTTGAACATTAGAATTAAGTATTTTAAGTAGTCTCACAGTTGCTATGCAATATGGCAAGTTGTTTTTGCAAGAAATGCAAAGAAGGTCATTCTGTGGCAATTGAAAGCCACAGAAAGGACAGGGTGTAGTTTCTTCTTCCAGCTCTGATGTATCTGGACGTCTGGATTCAAGATAATTGAAATATTAAAAGGAAAGGATGTTTGTCTTGCTGCTGAAAGGTTACACTCACCGAACCATGGCCTCTATCTTCTTCCGATACTTTGGGTCAATGTTGTTGCGGTACTCAGGTCTCATTAACATTGCAGCAAAGCTAAAAGCTGAATTCCTTAATCCAGCTCGGTGACACTCAATAACTGCAGACGTCAGAATGGGAACAACATCTGCACACAGGAATAATTAATCCAGGGTTTTCTGTGAGGTGAAAAACTATTTTATTATCCTTACGTGCTGGGAACTTGCTAATATTATTACTGACACGTATGAGCATGCGGGCCCCTTTGAGATGGTCTCCTCTTTTTACATGTACCTAATGGACAGTTCACACTCAGGTTAATGTTCTATAAAATAAGTAATAAGACAAGTATGAACAGTAATGACCTTAACCAGGAGGTAGGAGTGAAGGATCATTAGGTTGGTTGCCATCTCAAACGGTATCTTTATTTTCTGAGCTTGCAGCTCGGTATACATACTAAAAAGTACATCATGGGCATTTCGATAGTTTCCTGAAAAGAACACATTGCATGGTTTTAACTGTGAATAAAGCCAGATGAATAAAGATATGGGTCATACAGTACCTGCTGACTGCTCCTCTCGAGCGATGATAATGGCAGTGCGAGCAGCCTCCCTGTACTGCTGCAAAGCCATGTAGAGACGAAAAAGGTACTTGGCATCCTGTAGTGAAGACAAAAGCATGGTTTCAGTGAGTGGAAAGGCTTGTTTAAGTTATGGGACAATATATGAAGACAAACCAACAACATGATTTCAAGTACCACAATTAGCATACCCTGGGCACGCCGTCGCTCTCTCCCATCAGGTAATCAATCAGCTGTGTTGTCAGTGATTGGTCTTTTGCTTGACCCACCTGAAACCCAGCAATAAAAATATGGTTCCTTTTAAATGTTTTTTTACTTTATAACACCTCTTACAGTCTCGATAGCCATTTCCACTGCCAGATTGTCTTCGGTGTTTGGACACTTGAGAAAATGCTTTAGAGCCTGATACATACAATAAGTTAAATTGTTAATCAGTTAATTGAAGGATAAAACCAAAGATTATGTGACTTTAGTCTCCTACCCTGCTGTATTGCCCACACTTTTGAAAGAACTTTCCAGCCAACAGGTGTTTCTTTTCCCCCTCGAAATAGAGAGCGATGCTTTGGTAGTCCTCCTGCGTTGCTTCAGAGCCTGACCCAACAGAAAAGGTTTAATGGTAACCAATGATCACTATGATGTAATATATGTAGGTAATTAAAGGCGGACCAATGATATCTGCATAGACCTCCATCTGCCCATGCTGCTGTGCCAACTGAAACGCTTCATCATTACACTGGGAAAGTACAAGGAAATGAATAGCTGAGGCGTAGTCATTCAATCGCAGGAAAAACCTGGGAATAACATTTGAGAGGTTATTACCACAGTGTGAACAGACTTCAACTCAAAAATGTACTCTTAAATTACCTGGCCACCATTTTAGCCCCATCAATACTCTGTGTCTCTCGCACGACACGAACAGCATCCTCAGGATTGTTCAGATGATCCAGAAGCACACGGATCACATTGTCCCAGTCTTTGGCGCTCTCAAAAGCTTGAGCCGCCTCTTTGTACCTAAGTTTGAACATTGCTTTTTAAAGCTTGATTTCCTTTGATAATTACTTACAGAATAGATCAATCAATGTATAAAAACAGTAGCACTCACTTGCCGTCTGCCTCCTTTGCTTTGGCATATTGCAAGTGGATTTTTGGAGAAGATACATTTGGAAGTAACTCTCCCACTTTAGTCCTAAGGAAAAAAAATCCACATAAAGTTATTGTTTCATATTATGTAATCATATTTATTCTTTTCTTACCAGTTCTTACACCGGATATAAACAGATGCAGCCTTATCATAATATTGTCCTTTTTCATAGAGCTGAGCAGCCTCTGCAAATTGCTGCGGTGACAAAACAGATGAATATCTAGCAATAGAACAGTCAGCATTTTGTAAATGCACAGATGCTACCTTCATACTCTCCAGGATGGCGCCACACTCTTTCTTCAGGACTCGACTTGGATGCTGCACAGCTTGAGCAGAGCCTCTCCGAATGTCTCCCATCCTGATGGACATTCTGGCAACTCCTGCCTGACACACCTCGTCATGCTCCTGAAACACCAGACAACTTTTACTTTAGGTTTGGGAAATGCTTCAATGTAGATTGATCAATTCCTACTTTATCAGTGTGCGTCATTCCTTTCTCATAATGTGCCAGAGCATTCACATAGTCACCACTAGAGAAAAAAACAATGGATTCATGAAAAAAATTGACTTTCAGAAAATATGCACTCACATAAACTCAAGATGAACTGCATATTCCTTGGAAATAAAAGGGATCTGATCTTCTGCTAATCTCTTGGCCAACAACAGGGCGCTGTCCCAGTGCAGCAGGTCCCTCCTCATCTGGTCCACAACAATAAATACACCGTTACAGCTTGAGCACTATGTCAAGTCTAAGTGAATACATGATGCTTACCTCCAGGGCAGCATTTGGGCAGCTTGAGGAAAGGTAAAGATCTTGTGCCTGGTTAAAGTCACCCAGAAACATCGCCAAATGTCCTGCTACTAAATTTCTGTCCTCAATACCCTGTAGTGAGGGAAAAATATACTCAAACTTGTGATTGTGATTATAATGATGATAATGGTTGCAATGTGTTGTACCTGAATGCTCATCAGCGACATCACCATGCCAACATTGGAGTTCATTCGATAAACCTGAATGGCTAGTTCAATCTCCATGTGCACCAGGCACGCTTTACCCACATCATCAAAATCCTTCTCACTGCCAGAGGTCCTGCACAGTT
Source organism: Knipowitschia caucasica (assembly GCA_964034765.1). NCBI lineage: Eukaryota > Metazoa > Chordata > Actinopteri > Gobiiformes > Gobiidae > Knipowitschia > Knipowitschia caucasica. The sequence goes on from OZ035825.1 coordinate 26,202,628, forward strand.
CTCGAGCATCAGAAAACCTAGGGTGTAAACGCACACTGTATAAACACGACCATGCATTCCAACTACAAATTTATGAATTAACTGAAACCTTTTAAGCATCAGTGCATCCTTCAAATGCGACGTAATGTGATCTGATGAAGTTGAATCCTTTTTAACAGAGCGTTTTAGGAAAGCGTGTGTATTCAAGCTCACATTGCTGGTTTTTCCACTGGCTGTTTGACAAGTCAGTTCTCCATTGTATAAGAGCAAAGGATTCTGGGAAAACAGAAGAGGAGTGCTGCCCACCAAAACCACCCTTGGACCTAACCCATAACAACAATATTTTAAAGATCAAGATATCAAATAGGATGTATAAGCTGAACGTATGAATATACCGTATATAGTGTTTTTATGCAGGGCGTATGTGTAGACTTTGTCTTCGTCATACGCCACAAACACGCCTCGGTCCGCATGCCAGTTGTCCCAGAGCACCCCCGTGATGGTGGGTGAGAAGTTAGGCAGCTCAATGCAGGATTCTGTAGCCTAGAGAACACATATTTCATGAAAGAACTTAGTGTGAGGGATCTACAATCTAGTGTTGATAGCTGTAATTTGTACATACATTAGAAGGAGAGAGCAAAAAGCCACTGTTCTTGTCATCAATAAAAACTATTTGCGATCCATTCAGATCTGGAAACAGTTTCATCACACCAACAGGGTGATTGTAACTGTACACATTTTCCCAGTCCTCCACCAGGAAACACATAATAAGACCTGACTGAAAGAAAAAACACATTATATAAGTTATACAACAGTTGTGCTTGAAACAATCAAACATTTTTGGCAATATTCTGTTTTCTATTTTCAAATTAAAAAGGCAACAGAAACTACTCCATTGACCCCGATAAGACGTTTCCATCTCCCAGTTCTCAAATAATGTATTTTCCCCTTTAGCATTTAACAGATTGGATTCTTTTTTAGAAGTTGTGAATGAGGCTCTTTATCCTCTCTGGTGGTAGAGCTTCCCCCTCTTTCTGGCTATAAACCGCCAGTTCTTGTAAATTCCTGGACCACTTTGCATGAACTGAACGTTGAGCCCCATAAGCAGGTCAAATGTTATAACTTTAGAATACACACATCCACTATCAATAAGTGGAAGTGTGTTTATGGAGATTGTCCCATTCCAAACAAATATAATTCCTGCTTGGGCCTGTAATTGTATGGTATAGACGCTATAAATTATTTGTTAATGTTAAAACATGTTTGGCCTTACACTTGTTCCATAATAGAGGAAGTCGTTGGTCAGACCATGACATAAAATCCGTCCTTTTTGGTCATCATCTGGAAACAACTTCATCTGCCTCTTCTCCTCCTGGTCTCTGCCTTCAATCTGCACAAACAGAAGCCTCTTTAATTAATAGTACATTCAATCAATGAAGTGTCTATGAGGATTTCCTCACCATGTGCAGCTGAACCTTTCCCTCAAACAGAGCAGCTGCATATTCTCCATTAAGACACATACTGGCAATTGTGCCGAGGTATTCCACATCCTTTTTATAACCTGGGAAAGAGTTTTAGTTAATTTAGTAATCGAGTTTCAAAGACCATCAACGTTTTATAACAGTAATGTCAGAGACCAGGCATTTGATCTTCAATAGCATAAAACCAGGCTCTGTTATTCATTCCCACTGCCACATGGTATGGGCCGACTGCTATAAATGTTGGCTCCACTTCCACTTCAAAAGTCACAGGACGCTCCTGATAAGACAGTAGAGATGGTTCAATATAGACACATTCCAATAAATAGGAAGTGTGAATATACATTACATGAGTTACATCTGTTTCTTAATGCACGAACAGTAATGTTTTTCTATATATGTACATTTTCTCACCCCTTCCACCTGGTTGAACACTGTAACCTCTAACAAAGAGGTAAGAAAAGCTATTCTTGATCCAAAGCTGCCCCCCAGAATGGGCAGCTTGGTAAGATATACATAAAGTGTTCCTTTTTGAGTGGAAACTGCCAGTAGTTGACCATCATCTGTCCAACTAAGCTGGTCCAGTCCTGAATAACAAGAATGCAGAATAAGTAAAAACACAATATCCATATTATTAATAAAAAAAAAACCTTTGGTTTCATCTTCCAGTTGAAGGAGGTGGCTAATATCTTTAAGATCAGAAAGCTCATGGATCTTTATTCTGAAACAATAATACAGTTAATTAAAATATTTACATAACTTGATTGTTATGAACTATATACATACGCGTTGTCCCCACAAGAAGCTGCTTTATTTAAAGCTGAAGATATGGCCACACTGGTGAGACTTTCTTTATGATTATGTGCCTGGTAAATTTCGTGGCCTATTTCTTTGATGTGGGTCGAAATCACCACAAAATATCCATGGGAAAAACCAATAAGGATGTACCCATCACCATACCTGCATGTAACAAAGATTACAACTATGGAATCGCCAATTTTGATCTGTGTAAAGTACGTACCAGCGATAAGATACAATATGTCCATAATGGCGCTGGAAAGCCAAATCTATCCTGTCCTCTGGGTCATTAATGTTGAACAGAACAAGTATTTTCTTGTCCACAGAGACGCTTACCTAAAGAAAAAACAAGCATGTCATTTATATAAACAACTCTACTGGAAAGTGAAAATAATAACTTACAGTACTTTCTCCATGCATGGATCTTTCATCCGTTTTTTTAACAGAAAAGTAAATTTCTGCTGGTTCACCACGTAAATTTGTCTAAAACATAAAATGTTGCAGAATAATAGAAATGTACATTGAATTACATTTGTATTTTCAAGTTTTGCAAATAGACAACTGTACTTGTCGAATGGTGTCACCATCAGCAGTACTGATTGAAAGAGTGTTGTCTTCACTTCCAAGAGCAAGAAGATTCTGAGAACTCCAGCAACCACATATTATTTTTTTGGTATGTTTACCTAAAATATAGTAAAACAGAAACATTTCAGGCATGCAAGCAAAAACATATCATAGATGTGTACATATGCAATAATTACCAAGTACAGGAACCTTGCGTGATGTCTGTGGATTATATATCAATAGATTTCCTTTGGCCGTTCCAATGGCCAAATGAGTAGTTGTTTTTGACCACAAAATGAGGGACATTTGATCCCTAAAAGTAAACAATACTATATAAACATACTTTTTCTAAATAGAGGTGAAGTTGCATAAAAAATATTTCATTCGGTACTTCATTCCGCTCTCTATTTGAGATGTTTTATTGACACTAGCGTCCCAAAGATGAACCGCGCTGGATTTCGCAGCTATCACCGCAAGCGTGTCCCCATCTTTGTCCCAGTCCATCCCAACACAGCGGCTGCAGAGACGAACGACAGTCAGAAAGAGCAGAGTTTAACTGTATTTAAGTTTGTGCACTTACCCTGGTAGACTAAGCTCTGTCCACTTGTGTCCATGGCGATCAAATATTTTCACGGTGCTATCATGTCTACTTGATACAGAGTGTTACAAATTACTGAATAAAGTTCTAAAATAAAATGTATACTTTAAAAAGCCAACTCACCCGGCGACAGCAATGTAATTGCCAAGACTTTTCTGCCACCTATAGAGTATGTTGGATCCTGTCCAGGCTTTATCCTCAAGCACGAAAACACGCTAAAGCACATGAATAGATTGAAGGACCTGTCAACTTTTAGCAGTAGTCGGGAGTACATTTGTTAAGTTATGTTAGCAAACAATTAGCTGCCATACACTCGCGCCTTTGTATTTCATAATTCGTGCTAAAGTGTAACCTTCATGTAGTGAAATGATGTAAATGCTCGTTTACCATGAGAGCACAAAACATACATACTTTATCGTACGGGGATATTAGCAAACACTTTAGCAATTTCCTAGCATTGGTGTTAGCTTTAGCCAAGAAGAATATCGGTAAATCCACCGACAGGTTTAAACATATACCCTTAACATGAAAGAAAGCAGCGTGTTCTCGTCTCACTAACCTTCATTGTTCTTACATTAATTTTCTAAAAATCAAATGAAATTCAAAGCATCTTATTTCGTTCCTCCCATAATGCTTCACTTCAAGCGTCTGCCGAAGCCCTCTGAAGTCATGGCAACAGCATTGGCAACCGCGTAGAAGCCATGGGCTGGGCTGCGTTATGTGCACTGCATATAAAATTACAAAGTAAAACATACTTTGATAAAAAAAAATAATTACCCCTCGTAATAATGTGGTATTGAACCATATGACTCAATATATTGACAGGAAAATATCATTTATAGACTATTACTTTCTACAAACATTTCAAAAGTAGTATCTAGAATCAGCTTGATGGCAATAATTGTTCGTGCACCCTCTATATCAGAGGTTATCATTCGTTCATAATAAACATTATGAAAGCAGGTGGCTTTTGTTACTTACTATTTGTACCACATCTGTCTATCACTCAGTCTTACCTTCACATCATTCATTCACAACTTTCATACTGTTCGATGTTTTGGGTGGTGGGAGAAACATGCAAACTCCACAACCTTCTGGCTGTGAGGCCTCTATGATGGGATGGCTTAGGACCGGTATTCTATCATTCATTCATATCACAACCAGCAGCAGCAATACTGCAACCAACAATACAGTACAATGCCACAACCAACAAATAAAGATTAATTTGCAAGGCAATTTTCAACAGTAATCTGCTTTAATGAAACATGGTACATGTTTATGAAAACAATGCCAATATATGCTTTAAAAACTTAATCTGTCAGAGATAGATGCTTCAATTAGGAAAAATCCATATGCACTGGGTGTACAAAAGTGTATGGTAATGGAGTATATGTACATTAGAAGGCATTGCAAGTGTATGTTAAAAAAAGGTGTGTAACAGCCTTTTACATATGATTTCGATCAGTATGGTACAAAACATATTAGCTTGTCAGAAACAGAACATTTTGGGCATAAAAGGACTCTCAGATGAAAGTCACATTTTCCAGTTTTCAAAAACGATTTTCAGACTTTTATCTGTATAGTCATGTAGAAATCAAAACAAGATCGTATTTACAAAAGGCATATACAGTATTATTTTAGGTCCCATAAAAACCTAAACTGCCGTTTGTGTGCGTGAGGGCTATGATCAATTAGACAGGATGGCCTTCTGTTCAGAGTAAGGGGCTAAACAGAAATAACCCTGTATTCTCACATAACATCATCAGAGTGTGTAGAGAGCATGTCAGATTTGGTCTTAAAACCAGAAGATTAAATAAATATACAATAAATATACAGTAGCTATATCGATGGTTCTTCATCGTGATGTATGTGTCAGAGTTTGACTGTCACCACACAGACACCAGCTCTCCCGAGACAAAGAGGGGCCACCTGAAAAAGGAAAACAGAAATTGTCATAACTAACTAACAAAAAAGCTTAATTAAGTGAGTAACTCTGAGGACAGTTAGTGAAGAATGAGTTACGAGCTCATTTGTGTGTGATGACATGGAACATACCTGCGTCCATTCGTTTGTCTGAGGATCATAAGCTTCCACAGTATTTAGGTAAACCTGTCCATCGTAGCCACCAACAGCAAAGAGCCGGTCTCCAAGGAGACATACACCAACTGCGTCTCTGCTGATGCTCATAGGGGCCACAGCCGTCCACATATCAGTTTGAGGATCATACCTGTTACCATTATGTTACCACATAAAGGGATCTTAGTTAAATCTGTCTTTTATTCTTTTATTAATTATTTATTTATGATTGTATGTCATCTGTCATTATCACATATATGATGTACACCAGGGGTCTCCAACCTTTTTAAATAGCAAAGAGCTACTCCTCATCTATGTAAACACATGTTATATATTCCATAATATTGTATAACCCTATATTTATACTTATAATAGATGTGTAATGACTCAAAAGTGAATCATTCACGATCATTTGCTAAATTCTAAATCCTTTGGGGAGCTACCTGAAAGATGCTGGTGAGCTACTGGTAGCTCCCGAGCTACAGGTTGGAGACCCCTGATGTACAATATACTTTCAAAAAGCCATACTCCTTCAATAGATGAGAATGTACCTTTCTACACAGTCACTGAGTCTTGAGGCCAAAGATGAAGCAGGAGCATCATGGCCACCTATGGCATAAAGAAAACCGTGCCATGTGGCCACGCCCACTCCCCCTCGCCGTTTAGCCATGGGTGCACAAGTAGTCCACCTACAAAACAGAGTTATTATATAAAAGGCCCTAACATAATATTAGCTTTTTGATATTTTTGGTAAAAACTTGGGTTCTTTTTTTCCTGACCTATTGGTGTGAGGGTCAAAGCATTCAACTGAGCGCAGACAGGACGAACCGTCACGACCACCCACTGCATACAACCTACAATACATCACAGCAAAGTATCATCTCAAAGACCATATATTTCTTCAGGGACATTTAACTTGATTGAACAAATGTGTAAAGGGTAAATTCAAAAGGAAGAATGAGGTGCTAATATATCTAAAGACAAAGAAAATAGCTCATGTACTTACTTGCCATTCAGAACTGCTACCCCTACAGTACTCCGGGGAGTAGACATACTTGCAACAAAGCTCCATTGTCGAGCTTGAGGATCCCATCTGACAAAAGGAAAAATTTATGAGATTTTCAGTGTACTTTAGTCAGAGACTAGTCTTACCTCTCCACTGTGCTCAAGTAGCTCCAGCCATCATGACCTCCAATAGCATACAGGGGGCCTTCTAAGACAGCTACACCTATAATACAAAAACAGATAAATCGATCTAATAGGTCATTACGTTAGATCAGAGAAGGAGCACAGGCTGGCAAACAGTCCAATATGGACTGAAAGAGAATCCAACAATAAACAAGAGGAGAAGCCACAGTTCCTGGCACCTCCCTTAATGTTTGAGCCAGAGAGCTCAGGACATCAGCTCAATTTTTGGTAAATGAGAAAAGATAAGTTCTGAGCTTGTTTTGAGCAGGCTGCAGTTCACCTCTCCAGAATCTTAATATTTAAAGAAATAAAATAAATGAAAGCTATAGAATTCATAGAATTAAAGCTCGGTGACTGAGGTTTCCTTTGACTGGTGATTATCTATTTCTCCACAGGGTAAATGGCAGAAAAATAAGGCAGAGGTGTAACTGCAATTGATTTTTGCTTATATAATGTGCATAGAATAATACAAAAAACAAATTGTGCAAATTTGAGAAAATCTACCCATTATATCATAAAATACAATATTTCGCCACAATGGCTCATGTTCATGTTTAAATGCATTTGTTTTATTCCATTTTCCATGCCGTACTGCAGGTTATAATTTGAGTGATTGATGCATGGCTGTAAATACATTATGAATTAAAACAAAAGTGTTTAGGTTTAGGTTTTTCTCATGTAGTTTGTCTCTGTTTCCCATAGGGGATCATTCCACAGAGGCTCACCTAAGCCGTGTCTGTGAGTGGACATCGGAGGCATGACGCTCCACGTCTTGCTGTGAGGGTTGTAGCACTCTACAGTGTTAAGAGTCTTGAGTCCGTCTCGACCCCCGACCACATACAGCCGACCGTCCAACACAGCGACGCCAAACTGCAGTCTGCGACCACTCATAGTGGCGACTTGTCTCCACGTGTTCCTCCGCAGACAGTACTGCTCAATGCTTGTTGCACCTGAACATCAAGAGCAAATTCTTAAAATCAGTTATAAGAATATACAAAGGATTAAAGAGAAATGCAGTCAATGTAACCTTTTGTGGCATCCATGCCCCCCACTGCAAACATAGCCCCGACAGTGGCTTTGCGAGGGCGAGTTCTGGAGCTTTGCAGCAAAGGTCTTCTCTGAGGTAGGAGGTGATACTTCATCCCTTCCATCAACAAACGCTGACTCTCCACGCTGTCCCGGAGCAGAGGGTTTGACTCCAAATCTGCCAAAAACTGCGAAACACACACAGATGTAAACAGTCACTCACTCTCATACTCGTCACAGGGATGAAAACTATTCCATTTGCTATTCTCCTATGTAAGGCACACGTTGAGTGCCAAAAAAGCACTACAGTGTTCCCCATTACAGGTTATAGCAGTGTTACCTTTATCTCCCGTGTGTCTGTCTGTTAAACATATGTACACTGTCTACAGTGGTAGTGGTTGAGCCTCACCAGACCTCATGGCTTATTTGAAGAAATTATAAAAAATATGATATCTTGGGTATTCTGGTTTGAATCCTGGTCGGAACAGAGCCTTTCTGAATGGAGTTTGCATGTTCTGCAAAGGTTTTCTCTGATTTTCAAATACATAAGTAATTCTAAAACAAATAAATAGAATAAAGAATAACTTCTTAAAGGGGGTACTGGTTAAAAAGTATGCCCACAATCATATGGATCACCTTGTCTATATTATGCAACAGCCTTAGACCTGCCTGCCTCATAATAAACAAAGTGAAACCAACCAAACAGCAGAAGCTTCTTTAAGCTTTGAGCTACTCTCCATAACATGTGTCATAAACTAATGCATTGTGGGGAATGCATTGTGGAGTATTCTGTTGCTTATAATGGAAGACATTAGTCAAATATAAAAGGAAAGAATAATAACTTGAAATAAGCTGAAAAGTTAACAGAGATATCACATTCTCATAGCATCTAAACAGTTTGCAGAGGAAAGTGCTCATTGCAAATTCACATTACCAGACTAACACTCCAGCAGCCGAGGAGGAAGGGAGGAGGAAGAGAGACTGCTGCTCACACCCAACTACACAAACGAGACACACTGGCTCATCTGAGACGCTAATGCTGTCAATTTATGGTTAATGTGATGACTTTAATTGTCTAACAAAGAGAGACGAATAGGAGCCAGCTTGAAGTGGATGGATAAAGTGAGCTCACAGGAAAGAGGATGCTTCTTTCTTGTAAGACATTTACTTTCCTTTGAGACATTTGTAGTGAGTTTGCTTGATGATTAATTTGACAATTATTACTGCATTTATTCAACAGAGGCCAGTGATTTCGTGCATATTTTGAAATAAGTTATCATTATTTTTACAGACCAAGGACTAAGTAAAACGCAGTGGGTCACGTGATCATGTTTAGTGGGTCATAAGCCTTTCCTGGGAAACATTTTAAAATATGTACGTTGCAGAAAAGTAATCTAGAAAAAAAAATGCCCTTGATTGAAGAAATTATTATTAAGAAATGCATCCATAATGTAAGTTTGTATACTCAAAGTAAGCTAAAATGCTAAGTAAAAACTAAAATGTAAAATGTAAGATAAACGTATGTACTACACTAAACTATACTTACTATTTATCATCATTTAGCTTATAAAACAACATACAGTATTTTGCATTATTTCTATACTAAATTCAGTTCTTATGTGGACTGCGAATTGACTTTATATGTTTATGGTGGGTCCTGACACCATTACAGTTGAGAATGAGTACAATAGAGTGACCCTGTTATGTGTGAAACAGAAAAAGCAGATGGTATAATGTGATATAGCTATTACGTGGCTCACTTGTGGCTGAAGCAGAGGCAGCCGGATGTTGGCCAGCAGAGAGGAGAGCTGGCGCTGTCGGCTAGAGCTGTCATGACGGACCCAGGTCAGAAGTGAGTTCACCACAGTCTCCTCGTCAGGCACGTTTATGTCATCTGAAGTAAGAAGTCTCGCCATCTCCTCCACAGGCAGCAGCAGAAACTCCTGCCCCCCCACCACCTCCAAAAAGTGTTCCTGTCAGAACCGGGAGCACGGTGAAAAGAGAGAAACAGGGTACCATTAGGCTAAAATGACCAGAGAATCAATAATCATTACCTGGACATCATTACCCCCTCTCCCACTACCAGACAGACACGAGCAATTACATTCCGAAATCTGAAGTCTACAAGTCCCATCTCTCTCTCCTCCTCCATATCCCATGCCCTATCCAGCTCTTCCCTTCCCTCAGATCCATCTGCCACTGATCTAGTCAATTTTTACAACCACAGACTCCAAATAGCCCCCATGAAAACCGCCTCAGTCTCCTTCTCCACCTTGGTACACCCCAGATCTTGGTACACCCCAGATCTCAACAATCTCAAAAAACAAAGAAGACAACTTGAACAGCTCCATGAAAAAATCTGGTCTCACTGTCCATGCCCAAGCATACAAACACACCAAAACTACATACAACTCTGCTCTCAAAATTGCCCGATCCAATTTCTATTCTCGCCACCGACTCTGGTTCCATTTCCATCCTTCTCCTCGTTGACCGTTTGACACTTTAGACCATTCCATCCTCCTCCACCAACTACAATCAATTAGCAATTCCGGGACAGCACTCTACTCCTGGTTCTCCTCCTACCTCTCCGACCATCACCACACGTCTCTGTCAACACTTCCCCCGTCACCCACGGTGTCCCCCAAGGTTCCGTGCTCGGCCCTCTCTTCTCAACCATCTACAAGCTTCCCCTCGGCCAGATCATCCACCACCATGGACTCCTCTTTTGCTGTTAAACCGCGGACACTCAACTCTACATCTCCACCAAACCCATCACCCTCTCCACCATCACCAATTGCATCTCCGACATTAAGATGGGCAATGACTTTCTTAATCTCAACAGCAATAAAACAGAACTCCTCATCATCTGCCCCAAATCTCCCCTGCCAAAAACTGCAATACATCCAAGAGTCCTCACCCACACCCGGTTCAGAGAACACATCACCCCCGTCCTACAGCAGCTCCACTGGCTCCCCGTTCAATATCACATAAAGTACAAGCTCCTGCTCCTCATCTACAAGTCCCTCCATAATCTGGCCCCGCCCTACCTCTCTGAGCTCCAGCAACAACACCAACCCACCCGCCGCCTTTACTCAGCACTCCCATCACCCACACTAACCGCTGGATCTTTGGATCTTTTCTATTGCCGCCCCAACCCTCTGGGACTCACTCCCACTGCCCATTAGAAACTCTGACTAACTACCAAACTTTAAATCAGTACCCAAAACCCATAACACTTATGATGGTGGAATAAGAAGGGAAGCAAATGACAGCTTCAGAGGTCAGACAATGATGGTTTAAGAAAAGATCGATAAAAATTATGGATTTACTTCCATTTTAGTTTAAACCAATATCTTAAATGAACAAATTTGGGTCACAAACGTCCAATTTCCCATCACAAATATTATACACAGCTTGAAAAATATCATGATTGTCATGTTTACGGCCACAAACACGCAAATGGTTTTTACATTGTTTTGGATTTTCTTTTCCTGAAAGACCACAACAAAGTATCAAACAACTGTGAAATGCAATCTGTAGAAACTGTCCACAAACACTCTCAAAAACAGTAATCTGAAAGAGCTTGAGTTATTTTTTAGATGTTTTATACATTCTGATACTGTAAAAAAACACACATCTTACCATGGTATAGTTATGTGCAGCCTTGTGGAGGTCGTGACAGCCCTGAGCGTCAGCATAGGAGCGGATCCCCAGACAGTTGGATGGATGGAGCTGCTTCATGAGGAAAGAGCAGCAGGCCTGAACCACAGACGACAACTGCAGCAAACACGAGGCCGACAAGAGCGATTCAATCGTGTCCTCCCGGAGTTCAAGACGCCCTGCAAGCCACAGAAGAAAACCGTGTCAAGGTGTATTCATTTAGTGTTATGCGTTTATTCGCTAGTAAGGTGTATAAGTAATTCAATAACAAACAGGTATATCTAATAGGTGGCGATGTTCTAGAATTGTATTTGAGTTGGACGGCATGTGCCAATATATCTTTATGGCAAGAAGCAAATCCACCATATTATTCTTTTGTGTGAAAGTCCATTCGACAACACACGATGCATGTTTTTGAATATTGTCACCGGTTCTAAACACATTTATGAGAAAAAAAATAGTCTTTATTTGTTATAATGTTGAAATTTGGCTTACAGCTTTTAAAAAACCCAAATAAAACATCAGCAAATAGACTATTTTGATTAATTGTAAGCAAAATAAGTTAAAGTTATCATGAAAATCAATTAACAATATGTAATATGTGATTTTGAATGAATTGAGTCTATATCATATATAACTTTCACCTGTACTTTGTGACTGTTTGTGTTTCATGGTTTGACCCAGAAATGTTAATAGTCCTGACTTTTCACAGTTACCATAGTTACCAGGAAAGATTTCTATTCAGCTACCCTTACTGCAGTTTTAAACTATATTCTCTTTGGAATATTGTGATGTCACATTGATACAAGCTATTATGCTATTATTGTGTTGTATTGGTTCACCTGTGTAAGCATATTGCACCAGGACCCACAATGCATCTGGGTCCACCCCCTCCAGCTTCACCTCATCCTGTTTGGCCTCCCGCACGTCACTGGTGAACATCGCAGCAAAGTAGTCAGAGACGGACGAAAGCACGAGTCTGCAAAAAGACAGCCAGTCGCATATGATGGACAGGGTTAGTCTGCGGAGGTCCATTCTGCTGACGAGACCGTGCACATCTGTACATAATGTTTGCACTCCGATTAAGAAAAGATGGTGGTTTAACAGTCAAATCGAAGGGAGTATAGAGACTTCACCCCTCTAAAATATAAATTATAGTTGAACACTAACAAAGCCCTTGCTTCATCCTACAGGAAGATTTAGAACCCAGATTTCCATGTGAATGATAACCTGAGCTAAATAGAGGTCTATTCTTTAAATAGTCAAATCATTTTTGTGTACATAGTTTTCCTCCACTGCACAGCTTGATTGCTGGTAACTGAGATGGAATTCCTGAGCGAGATATCATGATCTACAATTTCAAGGTAGAATAATGAATATAAAGCAACCAAACTGGGATATCATAGAGTTTTTGAAAAATTGTGTTATTGAATTATTCAGTTGTTAGTGCTTCGAAAGTCTTAAAAATTATCTTCTTTGTTATGTCAAGTAAAATACCAGTCAATGTGTGGTGATTTTACGATTTCAATTGAAACGTCTGAGAAAAAAACGGTTCAGTGACTTGTACATTGAGGCGTGTAACTGCCACATCAGCTGCAGTGCCTCTGATCACTGCAAGGCTCACTATCTGTAACATTTCATCTAAATAAGGCTGAACATACACATGGCTTTGCTTGTGCTGCACTTTGGCCTGTCACATCACACCAAAATGTGTGCTTGTCAAGGTGGATTCTGTGCAGATGCGTCTGTAGCTGTTTACTCTCCGAAACCACACAGCGTGTCACTCATATGAGGGTATTTATAGCTTGTCTGTAGATGTAACAAAGAAATCTGGACAGACTGCCTTAAGCAGAATGTTGGATCTGCGTATTAGGATGTGCTTTCAACAAATGTGTCATAATATAGTCTACAGTATAAGAAGTAAATTTGTCAGCATTTATTTATTAATTATTTGATAGGGACAGAGGAAGAAGCATTGTTACAAATAACCGATACCATCTTCATAGGCCTGGTCATGAAAATACATCTAATTTACAGATTGTTATAAAAAGACAGATTACATAGTACAAAATATTTAGATTATTAGATTCTTGCATTGTACAAATGAAACTATTCCCGTCAGGAGACATCTTTCTCTTATCTCTGAGCTCAAGTACATTGTGAATGCCTTCATATTTTGTTTATGTGTCTCTTTCTGGGATTTGTTTTCAAAATATAGCCATGTAGCTAGATGAGGATGCAGATGTCCTTAGTTATTGGAAAGGCTGCTAAGTCGACAAAATACCACAACAACAAAAATCAGGAAACAGAAGAGAAGGACTCAGGAAAAGAGTCCCAATCCAAACAGTCTGTTGGAGTCGAAAGTGTAGAGTGACACAAGAGTGGAAAAACACAGAAAAGTCAGGGTTGTCTCCGATTTCTGTTCTTTCTTATGTAAATCGTCCCATTAGTTAACTACTAGTCAGTTTGGCCTTTCAAAATATGCTTTCACTTATAATAATGTCTAATTTTCTGTTGTTCCATTATTGTTGCATTAAAAAACAAGGACTTTGTAACATACACCACACTTACATCTGACTTTTTTCTATTTTGAAAGGATTTGTTGATATATTCTTCAGTGTACACTCCCTCCTCCATTGCACGCATGCAGAGAAATGCTCACTTCATTAGGATTCTTGTACAGCGTCTCGTTTGTCTTGGTGCCACCATCTGTGCCTGGACGACAGAGCTAAATGAGCCAGAGGGGAAAGGCACAGAGAGGGAAGGTGTCTTTGGGCTGGAAGACAGCCGCTCTCCTAACTCAGTTTTGTACAGAATAGTCTCATGTCGAGGGGTGGGTAATAAAAACATATGTTGATGTCCGTAAAATTACATAATTCATATTTAGCAACATTTTGGAATAACAAGATATAAATGTTGCTTATCTTTAAAACTACATGATCGCATAAAGAAGGGAGGGGGGTAAACAGCTGTTGTTGCTGTATGACAAGTCTTTGTGTGGGTGTGTGTGTGTGTGCGTGTGTGTGCATGTGCGTGTGCGTGTGTGTGTGTGTGTGTGTGTGTGTGTGTGTAATATTATTCATTATTTTGACCATTTAAAATTACAGAACCTATTGACTTTGTAGAAGTAGAATTTATATGGCAGCAGGTGAAACAAGGACAGAGAAATGCTATCTTCCTCCAACTCCCAATACCGCCAGACGAAGGGTTACATTTGTTTTGGGATTTCTTTCTCAAATTACCGGCTGCAAACACAGCAATATAATTTAAAAGAACAATATTTCACCTGAACTGCGCTATGATATGATATGATATGATATTGTAGTTGTCCAGTTATGTGCCATGTTACCTGTGTGCAGGTATCCGCCTCTCCCCTGCCACCAGGGTGACATCGCAGAGCTCCCGCGAGCGCAAGTACCCCTCCATCTTGCGGAAGGTGATGTCTGCATGGGACAGCGCAGTGAACATGGACTCCTCTGGACATGCACATGGCTCCATGGACACACAGGAGGACAGTGTGACACTGCTGTTGGATGTCCTGCACAAGCCACAAGAACATGGAGACAATAAGAGACAGGCATTTGAGTTCATGAGCAGAAATTGAAGGGCTTAAGTCTCCAACAAAGACATGTGTGAGGAGAGAAAGGCCAGCTGCTGCAGTCCTTTTGTCTGTGTTGTACTCACACATAATTCTTCTGCCTTCTTTTTTCATTCAGTTCACTGTACTTCACTGCGAGCGGATAAAGACTCTCAACAGTCCAATTACCGGAACTAAAGAGACTACTAAATTAAGCTCACTTTAAAGAAAGCAATAGGGCCTACAACGGTATACAACACATTTCCCTAACGTTTAACAGATACAATACCAAAACATAATAATGGTAATAGTGTAAAATAACAAATTCCAATTTAATATGAAATAAAAACTTGTATTATTGAGGGTGCAATAGAATGTATCCATAGGTACGGAATAATTACCACTAAAACTACCACTAACCCTGACCCAATTCAGAACAAAACCTTTGATGGGAAGGTATTTAAAAGGTTGCCTCAAACAGGAAGCTGAAACCCATGAATAGGGCAACAGGGTGGTGCAAGAAGACCTGTACTTTGCATGCTCTCCCCGTATCTCCATGTTTCCTCTTGTCTCCCCAAACATGAAAAAAACAAAAACAGCCTATAATGGGCCCATCCCCTATAAGGCAATGATCTCCTTAAAAAGATTCTTGCCAATTCAATTGTTTTTCAATATCTCAGTATCCAATTATTCTCATTTGGTAATACTGAACCTGTTTCATTGTGGGTTGTGTCGGGCGAGGAGACCAAGCCGATCTCCTCCATCGCTTTCTGTATCTGGTCTTTATCATTGTTCACATCTCCTTGGCAAGTGTCTCATCACATTTGACCAAGTGTGTGCAAACATGGACATGTTGCCAGAGAAAGAGACTTTGAAGTGCAGGAGAGGCCATCTTTTCAGAGCTCCTAATTGAGCCTGGCAGCCGTTGAAACATGGACCAAAGAACAGCAGTGACAGAGGGAGAGTGTCTGTGGTGATGCAGACAACATACCAAGAGTTTTTTGGCCAACATGCAACATACAGAGATTCATTTGTCAGTCAGTCAGTGGGGATAGTTTCATCCTGTTGGGGTTCGATAAACAAATAATGCACTTGCAGAAAGCTGTGCAGATGTTTGTACAAAGCAAATCATATTTGATTTTAACTTACAGTGGCTGAGTGGGGGCATTTCAGTATATGTTTGAGGTTTGCATTATCCTTGAGTCAGGGTAAGTTTACATAATCTCCTAAATAAAAAAATCACACAACCAAAGATAAGCTACTGGTAATTCTTGCACTTTGTCAGCTGCAGCTCCTGACAGGGGTCCAAGCAGCACCAAAGGATGGGTCAAAACAAGCAGATGAGAAACTGCTTGGAATTCATGTTCAATGAGTTCACGATTAAACCATCTAAAATTTTCCAAATAAATTAGTGTCAGAGACAAATGCTGTGTTGAGACTGCATATTGTGTGACCAGCAGTGCTGTCATGAGAGGAAGCAAAGGGTTGTGCTTAGATCCCTGTTCTTCCACTCAGGGATTCAGTGCACATCTCTTTCCATGATTCCATTGGAGACTCAACCACCGTGTGCTCTCCAATTGTACACAGCAACAGAGGAGGGACACAATATCATATGACCGTACACTTTCCAATGTTTCCAATGCTGCAGATGCAGGAATGATAATAAAGGCCATGGCAGATCATGCCACAGCCAGTCTTTGATTGAGAGGTCAGTCAAGACATCACAAAGATTAGTAACGTGAGAAAAAGATTGTGCTGAAATAGCACTCAATAAAATATTAATTATTTAATTACAATTAACATCTGTATGTCCCCAAACACAAGGCAATGCTGTTGACCGATAAAGACTTGAATGTCAAAATGCGTGGGCGTTATTTATTACATACTCACTGCATGTGTGCCTCCACCTTTTTTCCTCATAGTTGGACTTAATCTGGACTCCATGGAGTTTGAAAAGTCAAATTCAAACTTACATAAATATTTGCCTTTAAAATATCGGGAAAAAAAAGTAGTTTATTCCAAACTTCCCTGAGCAGTTTGTACCTGCAGGAGCTGGAGTCCGTTTCTGCGGGATTGTTGTTGTTGTCTTCGGTGGGTGCAACTGTGCCCGGTTCCTCTGCCTCGTCCAGTCCGGGCTGGGCGGGGGACTCCGGGGGGACATATATGGATGCCTCCATGCACGAGAGCGGACGAGGGCGTCGGTGTGGCGGAGAGTCCCAGGACAGAGCCGCGGTGGAGCTCCTACACTCGGGCTGGCTCAGGGAGCGGGGACAGGCGCGACTCCCCGAAGCGTGTCCAAACTTTGTGAGACTGCTCCCGTGGCACAGAGCAGAGGCGCTGCCGCTGCTGACCAGAGCACTGGAGCTCGGACTGGAGCTGCTGCCACTGCCAGAGCTGCCACAGCCGCTCATAGACGCTCTGTCTGCGGGGCCACCGCTCCTTCTGCGCCCGCTGAAGTGATCAAGAGGCGGGGAGTGGGTGGGAGACAGGGCGCTGTGGCCGAACCACCTCCATCGGATCCGGAGGATCTGCTTCACGTCGAACTCCTTCCGAGAGGACGAGCTCATGCCGCTGCTCGACATTCCAGAGCGGGAGAAAAGGCGGGAGAGCACGGGGAGCTCGGTGAACGCCGCTGGAGCCGCTGTCTCCGGTGCCGAGACTGAGGAGAGCGGAGACAGCGGAGTACAGAAGCGGGGGGAGGAGGGGTAGGACCACACAGGCGCGCGCACGCACACAATCGCACGCACGGGATTTATGGCATATGCAAGAAACTATTATAGTGGTTCATTGCGTTGTCTTCACTTAGCTAATCACACTGCTGCAGGATAGAGTTTTGTGGTGACCCCGGGTTTTCTGTGACTTCTGTGAACAGAAATCCTTTTCATTCACCTGAATGTTTTGACCTCCACTTACATCCATTTTCTCATCTGCAGTGTAGCAGATTACTTGAGGTAATTGAGGGAGAAGATTCCATCCTGATGCACCATGCACCAGCAGGTCTGCTGACCAGTCAACAGAACCGGGCTCACCTTGGTACAACCTCCACATGCGCTGAATTTTATTTATCTTGGACTCCTGCCAATATTAGGGATGAGATGTTTAAGGAGCCCCACATTTCAAGAATAATCAATAACTCAAGGAGGTTGGGTCAGTGTGTGTAGATTGGCACAAGCAGTACTGTAGTACTGAAACTAATTATTCCAATAAATAAGCTTTAGGGACAAGATAATACAGTCTATTTTAATATTACAGAGTATATTTGCCAGCAGAATATCTCAGCTCCATTTCACTATGCCTTGAAGATAATGAACAGGACCTTTCCACTGTTAGATGCTGGATCAATGCTGGGTCAATAGATACACAAAGACATGCTCACTGCATTCAAAAAGCAGAAGCTGGATCAAAAACTGAACCCGCCCCTGGTTATAGGTTTAAAGGACAAAAGAGTTGATAATATGTCAGCTTAAACTAAAATAAAATACTTCCAAAACTCATCCTTCTGCTTTTCCCATCAGTCACATGATGAATTATTACAAGTATTCCAGTTCCATACACCGTTGTCATGCCACCACCAGCGCCATGCTTTCCTTTTCCATACTCTTCTCTTTCCATCCCTCTGGTGCATCTGTCCCATCAGTCCCAGTTGTTCTAGAACTTTAAAGCTGGATGTCCACTGACTTTGACTGACACAACAATTAAAGCAGCAATTAAAAGCCACACATAGACAGAAACCATCAGAAGGTAACAACAGTAATATAGGAAAGATAAGAACATCTCGCAGTACAGGACATTACAAACTTGAAATACACAAACATAAATGTGCACACATGACTAGTTCACAATCACTGCTGCTTTGATGGGCGGCACAGTGGTGCAGTGGTTAACACTTGGGTTTCAGAGCAAGAACACTCAACATGAACAATAAGTATGAACGTAATGAGGTAGTGATTGTTGATGAGTCTTCGATGCACCAGAGTGATTGGCATCGCGCCTCTGTCATCAGTGTGTGGAGGGAATGTAAAATTATTGGTACTGCAAAAACACTTTAAAGTGCCTGTGTCCTGTGTGACCTTGATTTGTGAAATGGACTGTATAAATATAGATTACTTACTTACTTGATGTTCAAGAACCACAGTTTAACAGGTGAAGGCTCTCACTTCCCAGCCCTTGCCTGGTATTTCTGTTAAAACCAGAGCAAACTTTCAATAAACAAGTACAATGACTGTAATATGTTCAAGTAACACGGTTATTAGTTATGTAATTATTTGAATGGAATTGTCCGCGTTAAAGAAGATTTGATTTCATAAGTGAATGATAATAATAGAATACGGTAAAACAATGCCTTCTAGAAACAATAATTAAATTAACTAATATCAGTTAACCCAGAATAACAACAAAACCCTCAAAAAAGGTTGGTAAATCCAAACTCTGGCAGGCACATGTGAAAGCTGGTGGTAGCTGAAAACTATCCTCTGGAGGGGAATGAAGCTGAGATGAGGGGCAATTCAAAGCTACACTCCTTCACTCCGGTCTAATCATTGGCCACTTGGCAGCAGCCACCTTGAGCCGGCTGCTTTCATTATTGCTCTCTCAGCTGCAGTTGCCTGAGACTATCACTCAAAACTCTATGGTTGAGATTTATGACTGCAGCACATTGGCATATATGCACCTTGAAATGACACCATGAAATTGCATTTACAGTGGTTCTACACAAACATGTACAAGTCTACCTTTACTGTTTATCACACAAAATTACAACTTATGCCCACTTTATATTCTGCAAAGGTGCACACACACTTACAGATAGTCAATGCCAAAATGAAAAAAAAAAAACAGGCACGTCTCCAGAGAGCAGTCGTAAACATTTTATGGGGCTAGAAAGTGAAACATTATCTGTCTGCTCTGGTGATGATGATCAGGTGTTCCTGGCGGAGGATTGATGAGTCTCTAAAGGTGACATTTTCAGTCATAATATGGTCAATACTGTCCAATATCTGCTTCGCAAAAACAGTATGCATAGAAATAGTCCTTTATTAGATAGAAGGACTCATTTTTGGCAATCTTACTGTTTATGGTTATCCTTGTGGTGCAGCTGGCATTTGCAGTCTGGCAATTTTTTTGAGTCAGCAAATCATTCAAATTAACCCAAATTGTTTGTTATTACAAAAATAAGAACTGCTTTTAGTCAGCCCTGATATACACATTTACTGTATGTTGTGGCTATATCCCTTTTGTGATGAGTGCTTATTCTACTATTTCTTCGAGTGAATAATTATAATCTAATTTAATCATGGTTTGACGCAGGACAATAAAACCATGTTGAAGATCTTTCAAACTCACTGATAATTCATAACTAATATGAGCTTAACAGGAGCTGACTGGTCTCCGTGTGTTTAGAACTACAGTACATTTCTAATCTATAACATTGTATTTTAAATATATTTCCCCTTTCTTCAGTTCTCCCCATCTGCATTGTTTCCTGTAACAAAAGGATTGTACAATGGAGAAAGCGACTCCCTGAGGAGCAGCATCCACAGGGACAAAGTCACAGGAGCCATTGTTGCTGATGCACAAGTGTAAATCACAGACTACAGTACACTCTGCATTCATAAAGGCACAGTCACAGCGCTTCACGATACACAAATCACACACATACGGCTAACGTCCTTGAGGGTCCAGAGGCTTAAGACTGGCCAAGCAAATAATTACCTCTCCACTTTGACACGGATCTACCCAGTGCATTATAAGACAAGAGCTCTAAATCTTGTGCCAACAGAGATGCCTTTTGGAGGGATAATATAAAAAATGCAAGACAAAAAATAGAGTTACAGTCAGAAAAGTGAAGAGACTGGTTTCTGAACATTAGTGGATTTAGTAGAAGAAGAAGTAGAAGGTCCTTTATTTGTCCCACAATGGGGAAATTTCAGTTTGATGCATACACAATTATACATCAAGGCAAGCAGCAAACATCACTTCCGCGCTCCTTATAGGCAAAGTGTCTTGCATCAGTGGTGGAGAGCATCTTGTGGTGGGCTCGAACCCATGACCTTCAGGCTCAAAGGCCAATGCTCTACCAACTGAGCTGCTGTCGCCGTTTGTCAAATTATTTACTGTATATAGATAAACTAATTACTTAGAGCAGAGATGATACTATGGATGGTTCAAACACAAAATACCAGTAAAGTTACACTAACTTTTCTGGCATGCACTTTATGATCCGTATTCAGCACTGTTTATAAATGTAAAAGGATTCTATCTGACCATTGTTTTTTCACTGAATGCCAACTTGTTATCAATTTATGAAAATGTTCATACAGTATGTTTTAAATTATTGTTCATTGTTGCTTTTTGACTTAAATACTACAATTTGTTTTGTCGCATCCATTGTCATCCACAACACACCGATTGTATTTTTTATTTGTAAGATTACTACAGATTAATTCTACAGTCAACTACAATTATGAATATGCAAATAAATGTGTAAACACTTCAAAAGTAGGTCATAAAGCATGCAGCAAATGGTGTCTCATTTAAATAGTAAGTCATCTTTATTGACCTTTTCACAGAAAGGTCACACAAAGGGCTTCATATGTATAAATAGAAAGCTGTCAACTTTCAAGTGTAACTTTCCCTCTATGCTCTGTTACATCTCTCAAGAGAACACCACCAAAGCAAAAGCAAAGGCACAAGAGCGCTGATGTTCTTGTGGTTCCCCCAGGGTTTCGTCCTTGGGCCTCTCTTATTCAACATTTGCCCTCTCGGCCAAATCAGATATTGTTTTCTATAGTAACAATGACACGCACTTCGACATCAGAACAGACACCTCACCCACTGCTCTAACACCACCATTTCTTGTTCTCTGCCTGGAGAAGGTGTGGAAAACTGAACATTCTTCAGGCCAACAGCTCTTATCAGTCACCTGCTTCCGCTTTATCCATGTTTTGTCACAGACAGTCGCAGCCTCCACCAGCTCCAAATATCCCCCTGCACCATGTTGTCCCTGAACACCTCTTTCAGGAAACCATAAATAACTAAATGGCTCTTCTCCCTGCCTCCTCTCCTCACTGCAGCTGGTGATCCAACCAGCAGGACTTGAGGGTTAATAAAGTAAGTCGGTGAGTCATCTTTATTTATATAGCGCCTTTCACAGACCAGAGTCACAAAGCGCTTCACAATTTGTAGTTTTTTGGATATTTTTTGTCTCTCGCTCCACACAGAGAGATGGGAGCGGGGTCACTATAGAATTGGCACATGCTAAACCTAATGTACATGTTTTTAGTGGTAGGGGAAACCGGAGCACCTGGAAGAAACCTACACAGACTCGGGGAGAACATGCAAACTTCACACAGAATGGCCTGGAGATGGAATTTAACCCAGAACCTTCTTGCTGTGAAGCACAAGCACACTGTGCCGCCCGGTTAGAGATTAGAGTCTAAATGAGAAATGTTGCTTTTATTGATAGAACCCTTTTCACAGCAATATCACAAATTACTAGAAATGGTACAATGGCTGAAGCCATTGTGAGTGGCTGCATAGATGTTGGAAGGGTTAGGGATGAAGAAGGAAGAGGAAGGGGAAGAAGAAGGAAGAAGAAAGAAAAGGGAAGAAGAGGAAAGAAGAAGAAGGAAGAGGAGGAGGAAGAAGAAGAAGGGGAAGAAGGGGAAGAAGAAGAAGGGGAAGAAGGGGAAGAAGAGGAAGAAGGGGAAGATGAGGAATAAGAGGAAGAAGGGGAAGAAGAGGAAGAAGGGGAAGAAGAGGAAGAAGAGGAAGAAGGGGAAGAAGAGGAAGAAGTGAAGAAGATGAAGTAAGAAGAATGTGTTGTAAGGGGCTGAAAGTGTTGTAAAGTGCTGAATGTGTTGTAAGGTGTTGTAAAGTGCTAAATGTGTTGTAAAGTGCTGAATGTGTTGTAAAGTGCTGAATTTGTTGTAAAGTGCTGAATGTGTTGTAAAGTGCTAAATAAGTTGTAAAGTGCTGAATGTGTATTCAAGTGCTAAATGTGTTGTAAAGTGCTAAATGTGTTGTAAGGTGTTGAATTTGTTGTAAAGTGCTAAATGTGTTGTAAGGTATTGAATGTCTTGTAAAGTGCTAAATGTGTTGTAAAGTGCTTAATGTGTTGTAAAGTGCTAAATGTGTTGTAAAGTGCTGAATGTGTTGTAAAGTGCTGAATGTGTTGTAAAGTGCTAAATGTGTTGTAAAGTGCTAAATTTGTTGTAAGGTAGTGAATTTGTTATAAAGTGCTAAATGTGTTGTAAGGTATTGAATTTTTTGTAAGGTATTGAATGTTTTGTAAAGTGCTAAATGTGTTGTAAAGTGCTAAATGTGTTGTAAAGTGATGAATGTGTTGTAAGGTGTTGAATGTGTTGTAAAGTGCTAAATGTGTTGTAAGGTGTTGAATTTGTTGTAAAGTGCTAAATGTTTTATAAGGTGTTGAATGTGTTGTAAAGTGCTAAATGTGTTGTAAGGTGTTGAATTTGTTGTAAGGTGCTGAATGTGTAGTAAGGTGTTGAATTTGTTGTAAAGTGCTAAATGTGTTGAATTTTTGTTAAAGTGCTAAATGTGTTGTAAGGTATTGAATGTGTTGTAAAGTGCTAAATGTGTTGTAAGATGTTGAATGTGTTGTAAGGTGCTAAATGTGTTGTAAGGTGTTGAATTTGTTGTAAGGTGTTGAATTTGTTGTAAGGTGCTGAATGTGTTGTAAGGTGTTGAATTTGTTGTAAAGTGCTAAATGTGTTGTAAGGTGTTGAATTTGTTGTAAAGTGCTAAATGTGTTGTAAGGTGTTGAATTTGTTGTAAAGTGCTAAATGTGTTGTAAGATGTTGTAATGTATTGTATCTGTGGTAATGAATTGTTAGTGTGGTAATGTGTTGTATGGGGAGTAATCTGTTGTACTGGTCCAATGTAAGTCTATGGGAAAAAGTGCTTGAACTTTTGTTAATATCTGAAAAAGTGCTAAATGTGGAAGTGTGAAAAGTAATAGCAATAATGAGACGGTGAAGCCGGTCGTAACGATGTATAATTTGTTGAATTTGGTGAAAGCGTTGAAGAGTTGAAAAGTGCCAAAATCTGGCGGTGGAAGAAGAAGAAGAAGAAGAATAAACAGTAGGAGAGCATATAGTGGCTGCATAGTCTATGCAGCCACTCAATTATATTTTCAGACTTTGAGGTATAAGCTACACAACTGCCCTGGGACAGATTGTGGCGGGAGGGGCAGTCAATCCACACCAGTGCTGCCACCGGACCACTCGACCGCCGTTGAACATTCACACATCCACAAACATACACATACCAGACTATTCTGCGAAATGTGTGCGAAGTGTGTTGCCTAAGGACACAATGTCAATTTTAGCACTTTAGATTCTGAGTCCTCCACTGTGACAGCTGGTATTCTCCCAATACTCAACACTTGCACTGCTGGTTCAGACTTTGAAAAGCAGGTAGAAACAAAAAACAGGCTGAACATTTCAACTACTATTTTGTGCAGCATTCTTACAGCTTGTACTTTGACACACTTTTACTCCCATGTTTTATTCAACACAGAGAAGAAAAAAATCTTTGAGACTCAAATGGTTGTGTGCTGTGGAAAACAAAGTATTTTTGAACAGACTAATCACACAAACCTAAAAAAAACCGTCCAATTATTTTGATCCTTGTCAGTTACAGTGGTATACACAACCTTGACCAGATATTTTGTGTCTAATAATGCATACACATACACATCCGCATAGAGAGAAAAGCTAATGACTATGGTCTGGCTTGGCTTCCTGTAATTACCCAAGAGAATGGGAAGGGAAAATGGAGAATCGAAGCGGCCGAACACAACCAGAGTAAAGCCGTGTATCTGTTGAGAAGCTCCAGAGAATAGGGAGAAAGCAGGCAGATGATTGGAAAAGAGGGCTCTGGTCTGGATTGCGTCCAATCTAATAAGGTCTGCCTCTATTTCAGCAGCCACCCCGCCACCACGACATCCAAAGGCCAACATCTCATTGGACAGGGCATTTATCGACCTAGAAGAAGGATTACATTGGCTCTTCGCCGACTGTTCAACTCTGACATTACATTTCACAGCTACACAGGACATATACAGGTTTATGTGAAGATGATGTGACCTTGAACAAATCACACACTGACCTCAAACTGTTAAATATAAAACAAGACGACTGTAACTAAATTAAGCGATGGGGAAATCTGTTTCTACTTAAATAGCGGTCTATCAACGTGAATCTAGACTAAAATGTCAGTGCTCTCTACTGTTTTTCTTGCAGCAGACAACGTGGAAATACTGCAAATTGTTTTCTGGATAATAAAAGATGCATTACAAAAGATTTCATTTTGTTAGTTCTGCCGATCCATTTGTCATTTGCCTCTGTCACCCAGAGGCAAGGTGGTCCAGGTTGTCTGCCATGCTATTGTCATGGAATTTTTTTTTATTGTATATACAACCAATCAATGACGAACCAATTTATTTAAAAGGCTGAGGTAATTGAGATATTAACGTGCCAGTATAAACAGAGCTGTCTTATTCGTGGCATTACTACACCCAAGGGCGTAGGTTTGCGTGGGGACCATGGGGACATGTCCCCACCAATATTTGGTGAGGACTAAAAAGTCCCCACCAAAATGACATGATGTCCCGTGACCCGGACGGTCCGGGACACATGTCTTCCGTTTGTGCATACGTCGCGCCTCCTCCTCGCCTCCAGAGCATCAGCAGCAGCAGCAGCACGTGACCCGTTCCGTTCTCTGCAGTGATTGGCTGTCTTCTTCAGCGCCAAACTGAAGCACTGAGCGACTGTTTAATTTTTAAAAGTTAGCCAGCGTGAAGCAAGTGTTTTTTTTCTTTCCCTGAGCGTTGTAGCACGTGAGTAATCAGAGGAAAGTACTGTAGATCTATTACCATTCAAAGTACTTACGTTATTTCTAATCTGTCAGCGCACTGTTTAATGTTCCGAGGAGCTCACACGGCACAGAGACAGAACAGAACTGCCTCCAATAAAGAAACAGGTTGGTTGAAAGGCTGAGAAAATACTTATTGTGCTCTTACTATCCAAAATGTATAAGTGGGTGTGTTGTGTGAATCAGGATAAACTAGGGATGAAAATATTCCACGGATCCACGATTTACAACCTTTATCTGCTGATAATGTAATTTCTGTGAAATGTGTGACAGCGGGCACTTGCTGTGATTTGCTCTAAGCACATTCAAGAGATGCACTCGAATGTGCACGTCCTGGTGCAGCTGCTGCCGCTTTGTAATGACAGCCGCGGCGCTCAGTGAAAGCACAGCTCTAACATGGTACCGAGCTCGGACCATATACAGACAGAACCATGTTGCAAGTGCGGGTCTCCCTCGTATCTCCCCCGTTTCTCCCCTGTGTCTCTGACATGTCTCTCCCCTGACTCTTCCCAAAGCGCAACCAGCGCTCCCGAAATTAAAGCTCGGATACCTAAATTTTCCATTGCGTTAACGATGCATGCTGGTTGTGCGCAAAACACACCACAACAGGTCATTTAAGTTTTTATTTTGCATACTTGAGAGCCCTGTGAGTCATTACTTGCCTTTTTGGGTTGAGAGTGGAATAAAAAAAAAGAAAATATAGAAAAATCCACACTGTTACTTATTGCCAAACTCTTGTTAACTCATTGTATTGAGAAATTCTATGTAACTTTTGACATTGGCCAAGTTATATAAATGATTCTGCAGTTCATGTATATGAATGTCTGTTTTTGATTTTCTATACCTTCTTATATAATTTAGAAAAAAGGCCACCTCCACAAAAAAAGATAAAGAGCTTTTTTAACAGTTGGAAAGTAAGTAAGAGAAAGCACAAGTAATAGCCAATTATGAATTGTGATGATTAATCTTCTGTTAACATACATAGGAAACTCAACCAACAAGAGAGAACAATATAGGGAATGTTGAGGTAGAAGCAACAGGCCCTTCAGTGCATCAGGTGAGGTTGGAATTTTGTAGGTATGCATGGGACTATGAATTGTTTTTAGAGATTGATCGTATATGTCAAACAATGTAGTGAGCTACTCACTGTAGATTCTAATTCAATATTTTCTCCTCTGTTTTTATTTATTATAGGAAATTGAAAGATCAGAGCATGATTTATTTCAAGTATCGAGAGCAGTTCCTGAACTGTTAGAGCCTCAGGTGAGGGCTATTATGTAGATTTGGATTAGGTTTAAGTCAGTATAGAATGAACGCAACACAAAACTCAGAAGCTCTGATCCAATTGATTTTGTTTTAGCTATTAGAAAAAATCCTTAACTGCTTCTCATTCAGTCTACAGCTGAGTTTAGTATAGAAGGCAACACACTATTGCAAATATAGTGTGTGATTACACAACAAATTCTGGGGGAGAAACTCTGGACCCCGTGTCAATGGGTGTAGACTCAGGTCGTAGTGAATGTCCCCACCAAGATTGGAACCAAACCTACACCATTGACTACACCAGTGTGTTATCAACATTACAGTGCAAAGAAACACACCACTGATGCTCCCGTTTGTTGTGCATTGCTGTTTTCTCACATATTTACCCACTTGTTTCGCCGCTGGTAAAAACCACTGAGGCATGGATTCTGCAACTCCACACAACAGGAGATAATACACATCCTAAATTATTGATGTAAAATGAAAACAACGCATCCTTTTCACTATAGACTTGGCTTCAGGTCACTAAAGCCCATTTGCTTGTTTTAACAGCTCTCTTATGTCTGCAAAAGGGAGAAGACTGGTTGATAATCTATCATTTTGTGACTGTAGACATGTATTATTCAAGATACAGCTCAGACCAGAAAAAGCCTCTTCGTTCCAGGACAATCTCTCTTCTATCTGTGTCACTCATCCAAAGGGACAAATATGTTATTCCCCCTCTTGGTCTACAATGGCCTCCTTTTCTCATCCTAAATGGAGGCAGAGAGAGAAAAGAAAGAGGAAGTGGAAAACACCAATGACTCAATGTCAGTGAGCATTTACAGCCAGATAAAGAGCATGTTTTAATAATTCAGTCAGCCTTGCAGCCACAAACCAATCACAGCTCATCGCTTCCATGCATGAAATGAGGGAGACGTCCATGTCTTTAACAACCCATAAATTATTGCACTTTACTCTCTCAAACTTAAATTCGCTGCCATGAGAGGGAATTAGAACGACTTATTTGTCCATTCATGTAATCATGGTTTGATATATTTAATTATTTAATTGGAGCTGAAATAAAATTGTTATAATTAACAAAACAAGACATGATCCTGAATGAACTATTTAGGAATTCTGATCACATCTGAGCTGCCCATATATTATAGTTAATACAGTGAGACGAGAATAGACAAGGACAGAAGTGACTGTGGCTTCTGGACTTCTGGATTTCATGCCCCATTACATGCGAGGCAGGGCTGAAAGCATTTTGTGATGAACAGTGCAAACATCTGAGGGCATCCACTTAATCAGCAGAGAGAGACACAATCTCTGTCTGCCTGTTTGAGAGCACAGTGTTGTGCTCACGTCTACAGAACTACTCCTGTTATGACTGATGCAGTCTCTTTTTAGAGCATGACTCTTGGTCAGTGGAGAAAGGTCACCTTATCCCTCTCCAGTCATTGATTTGTAAACTGATGAGGCGGCAGGGAGGAGAGTGGAACAAGGCACAGAGTGAGAAATCGAATGACAGGAGGTGAAAGGACGGAATTAAATGAGGCTCAATAAAACAGAACAGCAGCGGTTACAGACGGAGTTGACTCTGTAACCGTCGCACTGTGGAGTCACTGTAATTAGTGACTCCTCAGTCTTTATTGGAGTTCAGTCGCTCATGACTTTGGAGATAGATGCCTCAGTTGCAGTTTGTGTTCTTTTCATTTTCCAACATGGTTACTGCAAAACCTTGTATATGTATATATACAAATATATACATATATGTATATGTATATACAAAAAAAAAATTGTCCACTCACCTTTGGCCCTCCGCGGTATATCCACATATATATATATATATATATATATATATATATATATATATATATATATATATATATATATATATACATATTTATATGTATAGAAATGTGCAGTTTCCCAAAACCCAAGCTTAGAGAGGGATAACCGCCCGCGGTTATATATGTATATATATATATACACAAATATATATTTAAAAAAAATTGTATATATATATACACATATTCAGATTCAGATTCAGATTCATTTATTGGCCATGTGCAGTATAAAACCTACATTGGAATACATTTGCAATAAAAGGTACTCTGTGTGCACCGACAGAATAAAAGCACGATACAATGTAATATAAAATACACATACACTGAATATAAAATAATAAAAAAACAGCTGACACTGTGGCACCGATCAACAAAACGATACAAGGGGTAAAAGCAGGAATTAAAGTGCTCTGTTTAGGCACCTAACAGCCTGTGGAAAGAAGCTGTTAGCATAGCGAGATGTCTTGCATCTCAGTGACCGATATCTTCTGCCAGAGGGAAGAAGCTGGAACATGGCTTTCCCAGGGTGGCCAGAAGAGTCACCGATGATTTTAAGAGCTTTGTTTAAAAGTCTGGATTTGTAAAGAACCTCCAGAACAGGAAGCTCACAGCCCACGGTCCTCTTTGCAGAGCGGAGCACCTTGTTTAAAGCTCTCTTTTCTTTATCTGTGATGTTTCCAAACCACACAGACACAGAACCAACAAGTAAACTCTCAATGGTGCAGCGATAAAAGTTAAGCAGAATCTTAGAGTTAGTGGTAAATTCTCTAAGTTTCCGCAAAAAGAAGAGCCGCTGACGAGCTTTCTTAACAACCCGGTCAGTGTTTTTAACCCATTTCAGGTCGTTAGACAGAGTTAAACCCAGGAACTTGCACTCCTCTACGATCTGCACCTGGGAGTTATCAATAACAACAGGAGTGTGAGAACTGCTACGACTGAAGTCAAAGACAAGTTCACATGTTTTTGCAGTGTTCAGCTGGAGATTATATACATATATGTTAATATGTGTGTATGTGTATGCATGCTAGATAGATACTTGATCTCTGATGTTGATCTCTGATGATATATCTAACAACAAAGCACAATAGTGTAGTTGTACAGATCTTTTATGAGGCTTGGGTTCAATTATGTTAAAACTGAGCTGGTCAATGAGGTTCCACTTGATGTTACATGAAGGGCAAAGCAAAAATATCTATTGGCATCATGGCAGATGCTGAGAGATCCTGGCAGATGTTTTGTTTGGTAAAAACCAGGTACACGCTGCAA
This sequence comes from Knipowitschia caucasica, assembly GCA_964034765.1. Taxonomy (NCBI): domain Eukaryota; kingdom Metazoa; phylum Chordata; class Actinopteri; order Gobiiformes; family Gobiidae; genus Knipowitschia; species Knipowitschia caucasica. The sequence goes on from OZ035825.1 coordinate 26,232,829, forward strand.
AATCCCAACAGTAAAACATGTCTTCTGCTGTGACACGATCCCAGACCTTTGCATCTTTTCCCATTTTGTTCAGTTTGTTTAACCATAACAAGTCATGAATTATGATCCCTTCTAATTACAGTATTATTAATATTTTCCGCCAATCCCTTTTTAATCTGTTTCATCATGGGCAGAGTCGCAAAGGCAGCAGCCTGAGTAGAGACAGACGTCCTGCATCCATGTGTACTTCCTCCAGCTCATCCTGAGTATACCAAGGCGTTCCCAGGCCTTCTTATGTCTGTGATCTTGTCTGTTACCCCAGAGCTTAAAATCATTGGTAAATCAAGAGTAATTGTGAATAATCCCCTAGATGTTTGTTCTCATCCACTTGAGGAAGGACCACTTACTTACTCTCACACTCACCGGGAGAGGTCAAGGACTCTTTTTCCGGTTGAGAATCGTGGCTTGACCAACCTGTGATTTTGGATAGGGCTTGTGCATTGCATCCCTTGCTTAAGATTGTTTTTGTGATACATTTTTCAAAATGTATCATTACGTTAGCATCATGGAGCTCCCCCTACTTCTTTACAGCCCTGAACTAGCATCAATAATATTAAGACTATAAGCATAAATATCCAAAATTGAAACCTCTTAGTCAGGCATTACTGCAGTTTTGGGGGACCACAACCCTCCATCATGTTTATGTGGAAAGTCACAGGGAAGTCAAACCCCTGTGACAGTTGCAAGCAACTTTTTTGTCCATTAACAGAATTACAAAATAAGTTAAATGAATAAAAGAAAACTCTGAATACACCAGAACACTGACAACATTTGATGTCATTTAGCATCATCGCAGCAGACAAGCAGACTGTTCAGCCAAAGCACTGACTGTAATGAGCCATTTAATGAGCATCAACATGATGACAGTTTTGTCAGTTTAGTCATATAGCAAAAAAAAAACACTATTGCCATAGTTACTCACTTTTTCTCCACAAAATATGTTAATTACATACACTGAGTAATAATACATAATATCTATGTAATCTAATGGTTTATTTTTGTCAGTCTAAAATTAATCTTCTTCTGTCTCATCTCAGCAGGAGGAGGAGATGGTATAAACACCCAGATAAACCCAGGCTGTTTCTCCAACGCAAATGAAATACGTTTAGTTGTTCACACGCAGCGTAACAATTTAACTGGTGTTATGAGGAATTCATATGTATGGGGTAATATATACACATGGGGATCTTTATGGAGGGGGGTGTAATATTGTGAGGGGGACTGCTGGGAGGGGGAATGTTTTTCTGGCCAGCAATTAATTATCCTTTCATTTTATTATATGGATACATTCTTTTTTTTGTTAATTATTACGTCATCAGTCATTGAAAAATGTCTCCCATTCCCTCCTATTATGGTGGTGGAACTATAATTGGGTGGGTGAGTCTATAAGTGGGCATCTCGCTTCTCTGCCTTTGTGGCTATGTGGCATGAGCAAATATAGATTATTTTGGTGAAAAATAACAGCACTAATGTAAATCCTGTAAGAAAGAACATGTCCATTTATAAACATACATTCTTCCAGATGGAAAGTTTCCAGTTTCCACTGTATATCTATTTCACTTTTGTGATGTGAAGCAATGTTCTAATTGCATTTATTCTCCAACAGTAGCTTAATAGGTTTACTTTTCCAACAGCTTATCAGCAAACATGAACATAGCTTAGAGCAATCAAATGTGTCTGTTTCATTAGATATGATTTAATCCATTGTGAATTTTTATGGTGATATGGCTCCTTTTCCCTTTTAGCTCAATAAAACTTTACAATGCGAGATGTGGCCGATAAAGAGAGCCAAAGATAAAGGCTCTGTGTTAAGTCAGATCAACAAGCTGCACTCAGGCCTTTTCCCGGCAACGGCCTCCAGTATTGAGAGTGAAAATAGGTGCAATCGGAGGTCATTGATTTCCCCGTGTTAAAAAGCTTTTATTGACATGACATTTTCTCAGCACAAAGGTTAGAGCAGAGGAAAAAGGGCCGCAGTTGTGAAGTGAAGTGTAGTAAAATCCTTTGTTCTTTGTGTTTTCATCACAATCAATGGAATATCTAATCATATTTCATTCCGATTATTTCTTCCGATTAAAATGCAAAATTCATTTTTTAATTTTGTGTTTATTTCCCCTCAAATAATTTATAAAACTTACTGTTAATATAGGATTTACAATGATGACCTCACACAATAGTCATCTGTTGACTTCCTTCCCCTGGGTCTTCCCCAGGAGGAGACCCCGGGGAAGACCCAGGACACGCTGGAGGGACTAGGTCTCTCAGCTGGCCCCCGGACGAGCTGTAGGAAGTGTGTGTGGATACGGAAGTCTGGGCAGCTTAGACTGCTGCCTCTGTGACCCGGCAACGGATGAAGCGGAAGAAAATGGATGGACTTCACAGTATAAAACCGCCAGAATTTAACATGGGATTTGGTTCTTAATTAGGAATCAGGAGGACCCAAGATCTATTCACTATATTTTGATCAAAATAACTGCATTCAATTGAACTAGAACCAGCGGAGAGGTGGTTATAATCACAGCTTTTCAAAGGCTCACGGCACTTTTGTCTTCACAGAGAATTTCTTTTTCACATTCAATTCAACATTAAACATAAAGTCATTGTTTTCCATTTGGTTGTATAATACTTTGTTTTAAAAGAGATGAATTAGGTTAAATCAAGCTGTCAAAGGCTTCACTTGTTGAATTATCCATGAAATGAAATACCTGTCACAAGATCATGTTTTTGTTACAACGAATTTCTTGATAAAAATAGATTGTGAAGTCTCAGAGGAACTATCCTTAAAGCTCATTAGAATATTACCTAAGAGCAGACCTGGGAAAAGTGCGGCCTGGATCACATTCCTATTTAGCCCCAGGACCCTTCCCAACTGATCCAAACCGATCTGTTACTTATTTATGAGTCAAGAGTCCATACTTAATGAAGGTTTGTGCTACTATGACATGTTAAACATTTATTCTGTTCTATGAAACCAAAATTAGATCAGATTAGATTAAACTTTGTTGTCAGTGCAACAAAATGCAGATTTGGGTCCAACCAGAAGTGAATTTTTTTTAATCGTATTGTAATAATTAAGTTTTTGCAATGTTATATACAAAATGAACCTTGAGAAATTGGGTCTGGCCCTCCACAATAGGGCAAAATGTGGCCCTCCGAAGAAAATAATTTCCCACCCCTGCCTCGTTCATGTCATTATTATATTTATGATTGATAAACGTGACACTAACCTTGATTTTCTTGGACGAACAAAGCTGAGTGTGGTGGAGACTCGTCCTTGTGCAAAATAAGAAAGGGAAAAATAAGATATCAAAGATAATGCAATTTCACACATCTGATGTCTCGTTTGGCAGTGTGGGACTTACTAAGGTATCATCCATTCCTTCATTGATTGATTGATGGATTGATTTTGTTCATTCGAGCTGAAATTTTACAATCACAAGTATTTACAATATTTACATAATTCTTTATACATGTTGCCTGCTGTACTTACAGTATATACTTATACATGAAAATATATAAACAAAACTATACAATCAAGCAAAAGTTGCTCTAGTTTCACCATGTGATGTATATCTACAATATGAATATCAATATGTATTTACAAGTCCTCTATTTACAATTTGTTAGCTCGAAATGGAGTGAGAAGGAAGTAAAAACTTGTCGACTCCCACCCCATAAACATAATTCAAAAACATGCAAGAATGTTGTTGTTTAGCATTGAATAAATAATACCTTAATAATAATTTGTCATGTTCAGTGCAATCTAATACTCCAATAAATATAAATCTGAAACAATGATCAATGTGCCGCAGCAAGGCCCAGCGCCCCAACTCAGGCCAGCTCCAGTCACAAGAAGCAGCCACCACAGCAGTAGACCAATCATGCAGAGGACCATGGTCCAACGCACAGCAGGCTCCAACTACACCATGAGCAACCACCTCACTGATCATTCAAACCATTGTTTTGTTCTTTCAGATGAAAAGGAATTTAATCACTTATACAGAGTTTCTTTACCTTTGATAGAGCCGATTATCACCACCGTGACTGTCCTAGCTCCACTTTCAGGCAGAAGATACTTTTTTATAATTTTATTTTTTATTCTTATTTTGTTTTTAATTCATACTCTTTTGTGTGTCCAAATGCAATATAGACAGTGAGGTCATTCCACTCCATACCACCAGACACCACCTCCAGAGACACAGAACCAGCCTACGCCAATGCCCACCAAAGCAACACCAATCACTGCTGCACCTGTGTTCTACACTCAATACACCAATGTATGAAATATTAAATGTTCTCTATACAGACAAATATAAACACAAGCAAACATACACCTGTTCTCACATGTTATTTATACAGATATATACACACACAAGCATACATACACCTGTTTTCACACATAACTACATATGTAACCCTGTTGTTTTATTGCTTTTATTTTACGGTGATCATGAATGTTCTTATACCCATACTGGTAATAACCAAAACAATAACTATTGACCCTGTAGTGATTTATTTGTATTTTTCTCTCTCATATTTTGTCCATATCATCTTTTTAAAATGTGATTTGAATTGATAGATACTTGAGCATTGCTTCAGCTCCAGGCTCAGGCTGTTCCAGAGCTTCACCCCACAGACAGATACACACCAACTCCTCCGTGTGGTCCTGACCGCTGGGAGTTTAAAGTTACTACATCCTCTCAAGTTATGCTCATATTCTTTTTTGATAAATGTCTTTAGAATATTGGCTGGTAAAGTTTTTGCATTAGCTTTAAACATCAATTGTGCAGTGTTAAGATTTACCAGGTCTTCCAATTTTAAGAGTTTTGATTTAAAAAATAAAACATTAGTGTGATCGAGATAGCCCACTTTGTTTATTGTTCTTGTTGCACGTTTCTGTAATATTTTGAGGGGATGTAGTAAACTTTTGTAGTTGTTTCCCCACACCTCAGCACCAAAGTTTAAGCGAACAATACAATAAATTCAAAGCATTATAGTCAAGGATATATTTGGTTTTATTTATCATTGCAATGCATTTTGAGATCTTGGTCTCTACGTGTCTGATGTGGGGTTTCATCCATCGATGATTTTAATTTGGCTAGCTCCGAGTTAATTGTATTAATATAATTGGTATAGTCATCATTTGAATAAAAAATATTGGTATCATCTGCAAACAAGATTATTTTAAGTGAACTGGACATGCTAAACATGTCATTAATATAAAAATGTATTAGTTGAAATATTCACAGAACAGCTTGTGTGAATATTTTTGCTACAGAAGTCGGCACAGTGCATGTAACACCTGGGTCATCTCCAGATTTTGATGCTTGTTCAGGAATAACAAAGCGGTAGGATTTTACCTATGAGTGCCCCAAAAGAAAACTCACCCAGATTTAAATATTTTGTGTTTGATATACAAATATAACCATTAAACCAGTCAAACCTTCTGGCATGAATCAGGAAGTCTGAACTGTAAATTCACCAATAGGGATTTCAAATGTTTTCTGCCTGAACCTTTTTGATTTATCACATCTCATTGTAAGTGATATTTACAAGTGACATACATGATATAAGAGGAATTGAGTGGTTAGCACTTTATAGTTAAACAAATATATATTGTTGTAAAACAATAGGCTTAGAAATTGCATTGAAATATTAAGTCAAATTAGCCCTAGATTTAACCTGATTTGGAGTTTTAGGCAGAGAGACTGGAGGTGACCAGTCCAAGACAGAAAAAACATGTTCCAGTGTGTTTGATAAAAAGGTAAAAATATATAAAATATAATTTATAATAATTGAAAATCATTTGATCTGGAATGTGGTTTGTGTCTGACTAAAGGTGAAAGAGAATAATGGCCACAGGCTTTAATTTATTTTAAATGTATTTTACCCAAAAAATAAAAATAAAAGTTTAGCATAATCATCACCCCTTCTCTTAAAATTTCTTATTTCTAAGCATCTGTCAATCCTTCAAGACACCCTGTTGTGCCCAGATCAGACACAAACGTGTTGAGTCTTTTGTTGTTCCATTTAGCCACAGACCTATCCAAACATTCTTAACATGTACGTTTCCACAGACAGACGACGCATTTACTTACAAGATTTACCCTTGAGTTTCTTTCTCACATTTTCTGAGAAGAGAGCAGGAAGTGTAGTAGGAAGTCAGATGCAAGCTGCCTCGCCTGGTGTGTTCTAGATCAGTCGCTCTTGAAGACTGAACTCCAAGTTTCATCTGTTTTTTTTCTATCGACTTTAAAGTTAGACCACAAGTCACAAGTCGGTCCTGGAGACGGTCATACAAAATGAGGATCTGTGCTATGATGCAACAATGACAGCTGCTCTGACTAAACTCGCCTTCCTTGTGATCCTGGCCTTCATCATGTGCCTCCCAGAGTTCTTCACTTTGAATAGAGGTGGGTCTGTCCTGAGAGCGGAGATGGACCCCAACACTATTTCGTCGGCTGTGATGTTTCTGCTCCAGATTTGGATTGACTCCTTCTGTCTCCTCTCTTTCATCCGCACTTCCTGAGGATACATTTTAACAATGTTCACTTACACTTTGTTTCAGTGCTGCATGTGTCGGTGGTCTGTGCACGGTCCCTGCTCTGTGGAGGGGAGGACAGCACATGCACTGGACATGAGGAGCACAAGAGAGCAGACAGGAGGAACATGACCCAGGCAGAGTGCTACGTATGTAAGGCAGATGTCAACATATCAACGCTTCATACCAACTGTTCAACACTAGGTACCAGAGCTTTTACAAAACATGGTCAAAAACTTACGTTTTTAGGGATGGGGCAACAGAATGAAAAGCATCCGTTATAATAATAATGACCAAAAATATAGGAGTTGCCGATCTAATAATCCATCCATCCATATTTGTCCATCCACACAAACACCTCCTCTAGTTTATCGGGAGGAATTGTGATGGGATCTTGTCCTTTCAGACATTACTCAAAGCTCATGAACGTAGGTGAAGGTGGGAACGTAGATCGACCAGTAAATCGAGAGCTTTGCCTTTTGGCTAAGCTCCCTCTTCACTACAACAGTTGGATACAAAGATCACTGCCACACTGTACTGATCCCTCACTTTTGAACCAGACACTGAGAGACTTGATCTCTCCAACTATCCATGCATTTGATAATGTTGAAGAACTTCTTGAATAATAAAAGGGCTTGTGTTTTGTGTAAATTCGGACCTCACTGCAGAGAAATTCACACTGAACAGACAGGAGAGGCATACATGAATGGAAAGAAATTAAAAATGTAATAGAAATATTTTACTAGTTACAATCAAAGTAACTGAAGTTACATGCATTTATTTTTAATCCAATTGCACATAATCTTTGTGCTACCGTTTACAGTTCCTTAAAATTACACGGAAACAACAATCAATATGACAAAAAAAACGTTCTGCATTCTGAAACTGGACAAGCATAAACAAAACTATGTTCAATGTACCTCTTGTTGACCCAGAGTAACTCAGAGTAGTGTAACAGGTTTTCATCTCTCAGTATTTTAGGATAAATTACAACTTTACAATAACTTACTCAACTCTGAATAATTGATAACAGGCAAAGAAGTATGTCCTCCTGGCTGTGCACAAGGACAATCGAGGGATCCAGTTGTAAGAAACACGTTCTGACAGTAAGCCTTCCAAGCAGGACAGGGCCTGGTTAGTGCTGTGATGGGAGACCTCTGAGAACAACCTCAGGTGCCTCAGTGGGGCGGCTTATGTTGTAAAATGCCAAACTGTTGTTACATCCATACATACAGCCCTAATGTGAGATGATGTGTGTGTGTGTGTGTGTGTGTGTGTGTGTGTGTGTGTGTGTGTGTGTGTGTGTGTGTGTGTGTGTGTGTGAATGATTGGTGGTGATCAGAGGGGCCGATGGCACGGATTAGTAGCCTCACTTCTGTCAGTCTTCCCCAGAACAGCTGTAGCTCCAGTAGTTTGCCACCAGATACCTGTGTATGTGGAATTGAATGAAGAGCGCAATGTAATGCTTGAGTTTGTCCACAGGTGAAACCTTTTCCTTCGAAGTGTCCATCACCATCCAACAGAACATCATAACCTCAGAAAACCTCTCTTTGCTCGGCCACTACAACCACAGCTCCTACTACCTTGTTCTCTTTGATGAATTGGAGATAAATAATATGTCCAGAGATAGTTTGGTGTACTACTCTCCATCAGAGGACACAGACACCTACAGCTACTGCCTCTTCTGGATTTCTATACTAAGTGGAGGGCTGCCATGGAAACCTAGTAAAGGTTGGTGTCAAGAAAATTCCATTACTTCTCTCGCCTCCATCACCAGACCCCATTGTGCACCTTTAATGGCCGACTCCTGCGTATGATATTCTGGTTTAAATTGAAACCAGTCCTGTTCTATTCCTCAGAGTGGAGGCATGTGCTGTGGGGGGCCTGGGTCTCTCTGCTGTGTGTGGTGCTGCTGCTCATCATCATCACTGTCACTCGAGAAATTATTTGCAAACAAAAAAATCAAACGTTTTATTTTTCAGACAAAGTCCAAATTCACCCTTGTAATTACGCAGATCGAATTCAGAAGATTGCCGGTATGTTGATCTGAACTTTGCTTTGTAAAATAATAAAAATCCTGATATAGCTAACATTAAAGCAGTACTGAACATGAACTGTTTATATTTCTCTGAAAATTCAACTACATTGAAATACTGAGCAGTGAGTATTGTATTTCAGGCAAGAAACATCAAGATGTCATCAATATCAAAGGTACGTTTAACCCAATAAGGGTGTATTCAAATGTTTATTGAAATGGCCCAATAAACAACATTTGTCAATTTGTTCTAAAGCTTTCAGTGTTAAAACACGTTTCACTCATTCCTGGTCAGGTCAGTATTAATGTTATAAAGGACTATACTGTGTGCACCATATACTGTTTTTCTAATTGTCTATGTGCTTTTTACAGCATTATCTGCTATCGAGGAAGTGGATACACCTGGTAGAGAGCAACTGTGAATGGCACATCATCGATTGTAGAAAATTATTATTACATTCTATCTAATGTATTTTTGCAGATTCTACTAGAGTTCAATGACTATAGCGATGATGGTTGTAATCGGAGCTGGCTATAGCTGTAACAAAACGGATAGGCCACACAATCATGCCATGTGCACCAGATTTCATGCATGGTTTTAAGCTCTTCTGGGGTCACAGAAGCATCCACCGTCCAAAACACTGAGAAATAACATACTTGCTTGCGATGTTCCTGGAATATAAATGTCTGTAGCCTACCTTATGCATAACGTGAAGGTTTATGCAAACAGAAGAACACAATCCACCTGTGAGGAGGCTTGATGTGAAATTACAATCAATTATTTGTGTGATTTTTACAAAAAGTCTTGTAAACTTCTTGAAGGAATTTATTAAAAGCATGTCTTGAAAGCAATATCAACTGTACATTTTGTTCAACCAGTAAGTGTAATTCACAAATCCACACATTTTTATTTTGTTAGGATTTGTTCCACTAAAACAAGCTTTTAACGTTTTATATGTAGCAGCATTGTACATGAAATTAGTAACATGAGATTTCACATTTTAAATATACAAACGTGTTTTATTAGTTAATCATAATAAATATTTATAGTCAGTATAACTGGTTTAGTAACAACCAGCTTCAATTTTTTCATGTGCAACAATATTTTCCTATAGAATTATATAAATGTCAATAGAGTGCAAAAAATATTACATTGTTTGAATTTTACACAGTTGTAGTAAGGTCCAGAGTTATGCTCTATAAAACATGCCACTATTTACTGTACACCTAAAGCATGACATGGACAGAAATCAAGTGAGTTTAAACAAAGAGGCTTGTTAGAATCTTTGGGGCGTTAGTGCTTAGTGCCCTCCTCTTGTCCTGTGTTGTGGCATTGCAGGCTCTGGATATGAGAGATCTGCAAGACTGGAAGCAACAGCTGAAATGCATTCTGAATGTAGACTGTGCTATTGGAGCCCTGCAAAAAGAAGAAAACTAATATTAATATTAGAAGTGTTTTCATGTTGATCAGCGGATAAAACATCACAGCTTGGACAAGTGTATTTCACCTCATGTAGTACGGTGTCCACCAGTGGATTCAGCTCCTCTGCCTTCTTCGGACTCTGAAGCAGATACATTCATATACAATGTGATGAAATTGCATTGCAAGAATCCATGTCTATCAGGATTTTATTGCTAAGGACATCATTTTGTCCAATCCAAGAGCAGATAAAAAGTATTCTTGAATGGGAAGATTATTTCAATGCTAGTAATGTGTAATGTTATGAGGTTTTCTAAGTGGGCTTTTGAGGAAAATCCAATTTATAAACATTAATTATGGTGGTTTAGAACATACCCCGACATTAAGCAGCGTGTCAGCAAATTTCTTGGCCAAACTCTCTACTTCTTGACACATAGCACATGTTAACCTGCATCAATAGAGGATGATTAGGAAAATATCACAATGAACATTATAGCCTCTGGTGCGACTGGCCTCAGACCTTGTCAGGACCTGGGCCTGATCTCTGGCAGCTTTCTCTTGCTCTTGGCCATGGAGGATTAGCTCTGCCACCTTGTGGAGCTGCTCAATACTGCGCGCAGTCACTTCAGCCAGACTCCCGACTGACGACAGGTAGACGGCCTGCAGAGAAGCACCACAAACAAATAACTGGATCACACTGTCTACATGTGACTGTGGTTTTAACAAATGCTTGTGACAGGGCCTTACATCCACTGATCTTAGGTCTTTCTCATTTGTTTCTTCATTTGAATCTTCACTTTTTTCTTGTTCATTTCCTCCATTTGTGTTTTCCCCATCCAGCACCTCTTTATTCAGTTGGTCCTCTGTTTCCTTGCCAACCGTATCCGTAGTGACAGACCTCTCCGCCTCCCTCACCCAATCGTGGGCTCTCCTGCGAGCCTGCACATTCCGATTATCATCACAAACTATGAAGTATGCATCTACACACTTCACGATTGTACAGTAAAGTCCTATATGAGGGGGAACTAATAGTTTAGAACAACATCAAAGGAAAGAACTTGCATATCGAACTGTGTGAGTGCCCCCAATCTTTAAGACTCAAGTGCATGTAATTCTACTTTACAATAAAAAGTGTATTCCATGGATTTGTAGTTTGTTTGTTACAGTTATGGGCTAAACATTTGTGGGTAGGACCATAGGCTAAATGCTGTAATACTCAATCATACAAATCTAATGCCTGATCAGCCAGAAGCACAATATTTTACCAATATTATACAAAAGAAGCTCCACTAACGTCAAACCAACAGTAATACTTGAAATACCATCTCTATAGTTGTATTGTGCTGTGTCACCTTGTTGAGTTTGTCTGGTGTGGCTGCAACATGAAGTTCAAACAACAGCTCAGTGAGAATGCCCAGGAACTCCTCGCCATCAGACGCTGATGAAAACAAAACAAAAGATTTCCATTCTTTCTTTTATCATCAACCATAAAACATCTGTTAAAAGTGTTTTTCAAAAATTATATGTGAAAGAGAAAAAAGTTGAAAGAGATTGATGACTGCTAAAATCAATAACATAAATAATTAGAAAAAAAAACATGTAAGAAAAATGTAAGGAAACAATTAGGTGAAGCCAGATCGCTGTTTAGAAAGTGTCTTCAACTCATGTAGCGCCATTGGCTCCTAATGCGCAATCATTGTCAGTTGCACACTATAAGAGGATTGATTTCCCGTTCATGCTCAGTCATCATAGATTACGACTTGACCAATTAGAACTAGATTATGTGATTGAAGATTGGTCATTGCAGATGAGGCCTTTGTGATGTGACCTGTGTGGTGCATTGTGTGAGTGGTCTCCCAGCACCAACCCAGGATCAAGCTCCAAAAGCCTTTGACTCAGTTGGGCAGACCAGCAAGCTCAGACCTGAACCTGAAATCACACGACTAGCCTCTAGCATCAAGAACTCAGAGATTCAGGATTTGCAGGTAAAATAAAAAACCATCTATTTACTTTCACTTGTGCAAAAGTATGGTTGTGTTTGACTGGTTTGAGCTTTCTTTAATTTTGTAACAGCACTTCTTTTGTGCAAAACTATTCAAAGTAGACAATTTTTTTTTTCTTTGGCTTCAAACCTATGGTCCCTGGGAAAGTGTTGTGCGACCACCTCTACCTGGGTATGGCTCACTCACAGAGGGGGGTAGAACAGTGTAAATAGGAACGTGGATCACCATTGTCCTTGGCCACTTGCGCCTCGCCTTCTTTCAATTCGGTTTCTTCTCTGGTCTCTTCTTCATCCTCTTGCTTGTAGAAGATGTCTTTTATAAAAATCAATTCAGTTTTCACCTCTTCCTGCTCTGTTTTGGTCAGTGACGACAGGAAGGTTTGAACCTGATAAAAATATAAATATGTGAGGAACAGAATAAGAACAGTTGGAATAAAAAATAACTTACTTTGGCTTCGCTCTCGTTAGACAAGATCTCAAGAGCCTCGAGATGTGAAAGGCCCTGGTAATCATCAAATAAAATGCCATAGTGAGCAGTGGGAGCACTGATTGGATGGTCACAGAGTCGGGCACGTTCCTTTTCTTTGGCTTCTTTCAACATCTGAGGAAGTGCACAGTCATTTCAGACACAAGAGAAACATTGAATTTATATCAAATCATTGCCTGTGCTGTAACTACGGCAACATAATTTATTCAAGTCAAGAGTAATATTCAAAAGAACTTGCCTGACTCAGGGATGCCGTTTTTTCCATGAGTATTTTAGTCTTTTTGAAACCAGGGTCGCTCTCGGCTAGTACAGTCATGGTCTTCTTCCCGATGAACTCCAGCGCATCCAGACCACCGCTGATCACAGATTTTCCCTGATAAAACATTTTTATGTGTAAAAAGTGTGTAAGGAATAACATGTAATAAGTAAAAGTATAAATCATATATTAAATCAAATGAAACAGTAGACTTAAAAGTATTTGGAATCAGTGTCTTGCACTTACTGCATGAGTGATTGATGAAAACACTCCTCTATTAGAAGTGGGCGACTCGATAGGGTGAGAGGTCTCTGCAGCCACGTCCTCCTGAGCCTCCTCTCCCACAGACGTCCTGTGGAGACGCAGTGCCTCTCCAGCCTTCACCTTCACAGAGCTCAGACTCTGACCTGCACACAGACACAGGCGAGGCCTTATCACTGTGCTAAAGGCAGATACTATAATGCAATACTTACCCACAGACGAGGTTGCACTGGACAAAATGGATTTCCCCCATGAGCTCCAGCCTACCCAACTTGCATCAGTCTCCTGAGGTGAGCTTCCCTCCTAAATAAACACACGCACACATTACACACAAGTGCGTAGAATGTCCATTAATATAATTTTTTATTAATATATACTCAGGCAGCATTTAAGGTGTCTGTGTCCCCCAATGCAAGGTTTATGTGTAAAAATCAAATATGGCCCGAAAGATGTATTCTTAATTGCAGAACAAAAATATCACATGAATTTTGAGGGCCACAATATTTATGTTTTAATATTTTATGTTTTGGTTTTTGAGCTCATTATTCAATCAGACTGCAAACTGTTCCTTTCCATGTTCCATAAAAATCTCAGTTCACGCAACTGCCTCAGGTATTGAAGAATAAATGTGGAAGCAAAAGGAAGGCAAGTTACAAATCAAACCTCCGCATATTCCGTTGCGTCCTCTGCGTCCGGCCCCAGACTAACTGGCTGATCGCAGATGACCTGCTGTTCTGCATGTTCTGCATGTTCAGCGAGCTCACACACTGCCGCGGTGTTAGGCTGAGCACTGGCGTCACTTGTGGCTCTATCTGTGCACTGTGGCTCTAGTGGCGAAGACACTTCTGGGGAGACCCCTGGGATGGGATCAATGGAAGGGTCCTCTTTATCAGCAGCAACAGTGTCTGCTGATGAGTCTTCAGCAAGGGAGGGTGGCAGGGACATTGTCCTGTTGGAAGTGATGTTATTGATAAGCATTCATATATTTATCAAACATATGATCTACTAAAAACACATTCCAATATCCCGATGGTTTGACCAACATCGCCACCCATCGCTCAGCTTCTGTATTTGCAAAATGACAGTTGTCAAATTCATGAATAGACCCCCAGTATATGATCTACACACTTTTACTTGCCAATTATTTGTTGACGTACTGCGTAAATAAATCTACATTAAAGTAGTGTTCTCTATAAAATTGATCAAGAAAATATTTTAAACAAAAGTTTAATACAAGAAAACACGAAACGTGTATTGCTCCTCGTGCTATTAAATTGTTGTATTAATGGTGTTTTGTGATTTAAAAAGAAATATTTATTCTCTTTTAATGTAAAATTTACATTTACACTTTTCATGAAAGTTCTTTCCATTCAAGTCAATCATTAACCATATCAAATCAAGTTGTTGTTTTGATGTGCAGAGTGGAAAATAATATAATACAAAGCTGGGTCTTGTATATATTCCCCATAGTTATGCATTAGGGAGTGCATTTCCATTTCCCTGCTGACTGACATCAGTCTCGTACAGTTCGACAATGAACGCTATTCAACCCTGTTTACCATCGCACATCACGAAGAACGAGTTTATAAACAGCTCTTAAAAGTAAGGGAACAATATGTCTCCTGCTGTCAACAACGAACAATAAGTATCACAAATAAGATGAAAAGAGTAGTTTGCATCGTGAAGAGCAGCTCACCGTGTTTAGAAGCTCCACACAGACGGGAAACTCGTCCAGCGCCACGTCGGCAGCGGCGTGCAGATCTCGGCCTGTGGGCTGTGCCAAAGAGTCCACTGTGACAAGATGACTAATGCTGTGTATTACTACATTTTATTCAAAAGGTCACAACGCTAAATAACTGCACCTATTGTAAGTAAAAGAACTAATGCTAATGTAGGACTGTAGTAGTAGTATATTCAATCGCGACTAATGATACTTCCGGGGTGCACGTGCATCTCGGTTCGCTCCTACCATGAACGTTAGCTTGGACGAAAGGCTACAAGTTTACTACACTAACATTATTGTACAAGCGCGTTGTGTGTAGTCTGCAAAGTGTATCTTATCGTGTATTCAACATCATGATATTTAATAAATCTTCTTCCATTTAATGCATTTGTGAACTCTATGTGGTACCTGTTTGAGTATGACTGGCTCGTTGGTCTAGGGGTATGATTCTCGCTTAGGGTGCGAGAGGTCCCGGGTTCAAATCCCGGACGAGCCCATTCTTTTTACTGTTTTAAAACATACCTTTTCATTGGGCCTCACAAATATTTTGTCCAACTTCATTTAAATATGTACTATAGAGGCGTAAAGGCTTTTGTAAAATAATATTTTATTTTTGTATTTGAGTGGCATTTAATATATAAAATAAATGCAAACTTGCAGATAGACCTGCACAGTATATGTTCACAGTTTAACATGTTCCCTTCTATTTCCAACATAGATTAAAATATACAAGTAGAAATGTATACTTATTAGTTGTTATTATTATTATATGGATATCAAAACCATGCCGAGTAAAAACCTTTAATAGCCCGTTCAGTCTAATAATCATATATATATATATATATATATATATATATATATATATAAAATATGATGTATATATTACAAACTTGTATTTGCAGAGATACAAAACATACACAAGCAAAGGTATTTCAGGAAAGATACAGATCATCTGTGCCAATACATTCTGTGTGCATGCACATGGTAAGTGATTCAAGGTGTCAACACAGTATTACACTGAATGGGACCGATGACACCATACATGTTTCTGATCATACTGACCAGCAGATTGGAAATTCACAGATATATTTTAGGAATGTTGGTGAATATAAAGTGCACATTGGAGTCATGTACAAAGAAGCACTACATACATATATATTGACTTCCAGAAGCTGTGAAAACAGAGTGATCTCATTTATCTCTTGATTAGGAGAAGGGTCCTCCAACATGCTGAAACCCATGAATACTATATTGGCAGAGACAGTAAATCTATAGCCAGACAGAACTGTGTGGGAGAAGACTACTAGAATCATACGGAAATTTGCAACATTTAAATAATAAGTACTTAAGACCAACTTTTCTTGTTTCCCACTCACTTCTAAAACGCCACAAACACAAATTAATATCAATAAACATGGTGCATAATGTTACATAAGAAATATCCCAGCTTCTTCCATTGCTCCAACCAAGTGGTATCTTTCCTCAGTAATACATGTCTGATACTAATGCCCTTGTGCACTTTACCCCAAAATTTCACATTTGTGAAAAACAAAAGAATAAAGAGAGACAAAAACAAATACAACCACTTCAAATAAGACGAAGAAACCCCCTTTCTAACACACAGGAACAAAGACAAGGCGACCGGTTTTAATAAGTGCAGGCGATGGGAAGTGATTGTGGCTCCCTGTCTTCTAAAGTTACTTCATGTTGTACATTTAGAGGCAGATGAGGTGTGTGGAGGGCGTTAACAACAAAATTAGCAAAGATAAACAGCAACCCTTATTTTGATAAGCTTCCTGAAGTTTCACATTATAATCGTCTAGCAAATTGTACTGTGCTTGTGTGTGCATGAACATTAATTTCAGAAATGGAACCATGGTGAGCTTTGGCACACTGATCTGTTGAGTTTAAATGTGCACTTTGGTTCTGTGGCCACAAGGGGGAAGCACCTTCAAACCAGCTGAGACACTATCACCCCTGCAAAATGCCCTCTCCTTAGACTGGGAATAACATCTGTAGATTAAGGCATTATATGGTATTGGCTGAGGCGAAACCCTGAGGAACACCTGTGCATGTAGGGCACTCCCATAGTTGACCCCATCCCAAAAAGCTGCAGTCCAACAGGAGAACCTCTCACAACGACAGGTGCCGCTTCTTGTGCAACGCTAAGTGGTCAGACCGGGAGAAGCTGCGTTCACAGTCCGGACATTGGAAAGGTTTGACTCCTGTGTGTTTTCGGAAATGCCTTGTGAGCTCATCAGACCGGGCAAATTTCCACGTGCAGCCCTCCCACATGCACTTGTATGGCTTTTCTCCTGCAAGCAAAGCAAGAATTCACCTCTGTTATAAAGTATGAACAAACATTTCAATAGGCAAATAATGATCTGATGAGTAATGGCTGTACCTGTGTGGGTTCTGCGATGGGCTTTGAGATGGGAGCTTTTGGTGTAGATCTTATCACAGCCTGAGAAGTCACAGCGGTGAATGCGTCGCTTCTTGAGTGAATCCGGCGAATCGGGTGGAAAGGGATGTTGTGTGCGAGAATGGACTATTACAGATTGGCTGTTCCCCCTGCAACAGGAACAAGGAGAACAATTAGCATACCTTCACAAACATACTCAAGAGATCCAAGAGTTTTTCTTTGCCGACGCAGGACGGTCTGTTAAACTGTTAAAGGGTCCAACTAATAGGAGAGTGGTGATGATCCAGGACACTCAACTCAACATTCAACAATATTTATGGACATTTATCATACTTTATGGACTTTGGTCATCTGCCCCTTACGGACCAATGTCTTTATGTGTTTTTATTGTTGCATTTCTTGTGTTGAACTGTTGATTCTCAGATCTGTGTTGGCAAATTCAGCAGTTCTGTTAAGTCCTTAAAGATAACTACTGTTGTGATTTATGAATACATTGAATTTAATTGAATTTAATAGATTGTATGTGTGTGTGTGTGTGGAGTGTGTGTGTTTATGGGTGTGGGTGTGTGTGTGTGTGGGTGTGTGTGTGTATGTGTGGGTATAGACCATAGACTGTAAACATCATAGTATAGTTCCCCCCCCCCCCTCCTATGTGCCCTTCTGGGTTTCTTTTTTGGCCCCCTGTATCTCCAACTACATATTGTTTGTAATCTCTGTCTACAATGTATCTGAACTAGTCCTTTTCTTTGTTTCTATTTTTTTTTTTCTGTATATGTGTTTGTCTGCAATAAAATATAATAAAAAAAAAAAAAAAAAAAAAAAAAAGAATTGAATAGATTCTTTACTTTGTTATAGATTCTCACTGCAGCAGTACAGAGACTGCTTCCATATTTTCCAGTTGTTCAGTTGATGATATATAACAGCCAAGTTTAAAGAGTAATCTTTTTGAAGCTTTGGACATTAACCCCTGGTACTTCATAATAGGAGCTACAAAGCAGTAAAGCATCTACAAGAGAGACTTAAAAAGTGTCAAAACAAACAAAAATAAATAGTCAGTCCACACTATCATTACAGCCAGTGTCGGGGCGTGAGTAAGTGGCAGTTGAGAGCAGGTGTCGAGTGTTGAAATATGAATCCGTCGGAGATAAACTTTGCGTTAAAGGAATGTGTAGAATTTCCCCAACCACACAGCACACACTGCTCATGTCCTGCCGTTACTTTACCGGCAGATTCACGGTCACCTATTCATCATATAGAGAGCGAGCAGTATGTACGATGTTGAAGTGTGAGCGTGTTTTGAGAGAGAGAGAGGTGATGACATCTCCGGACACACCCACCCCTACTGAAGGGCCCAATTATTTTAAGAGTTGGCAGGCTGACAACCGCTACAGCTTGTGATGGCGCACACTACACAATGCACACACAGGCAACATTCTCGGACTATTACATGTTTAACATAACATGCAATTATTTCTTCTATAGGAATGACTGTTATAGCCTCAGGCCTGGAGCACAAAAGGGAAGAAGGGGCAAGGAGGAGAGGCTGGACCAGGTGGATGTCGAGAGTGGGGGGATGCAACCCAACCACAAACAATGTGCCCTTATTGCAAACCGCATTTACGCAACACTTTTTATTTACAGCGCATGTGTTTTATGTAAAATAGTGATGACCTAAAAAAGTATTATTTGACTGGGAGGAATCAATCTGTGACTACATTTTCAGAAAGATCAAATGAGGTTTGTCTAAAAAGGTCTTATGTACCGTGTCAGGTGTGAGGAAAGGGCTACAGGGAACAAACTAAGTGTAAGCTTTGTAGTTGTATTGTATTATCGCAAATTGTTCAAAAATGCATTTCATTAAGAATAGTTTTTAAAAAAAGAAGCAAAATTTGTGACAACTCTGCTTTTATGCTAAAGCCAGAGATGTTTGTACTCATCATGCTAAAGATAGAAATTTTATAACTGTTTCTTCTACACAATAGAGAAAGAGATTTGTATTTTATTTTCTTTAGTATAGAGTTATTATTAATTTATCTCCAATGCTGTATGCGACTCATTCCTACTGTTCTGTAACCGATGACGCAACACTGAAATTTCCCCACTGTGGGAAGAATAAATGAAATCTTAATCTAACTGCTCTAATAACAGCAAAAATGTTGAATCTCTGACGAGTTAATGGACGGCTCAGGGATCACAGCTAAAAGACACTTCAGTGGAATGAAAGAATCAGACACACCCCGCACTTCAACAGCCCACACACGTTTCCACGAAAATAACTTACTTACTTCCTTGTGTTGATGGTAAGCACGCACCATGGAGTTCAGCAACACACTAATGATGAAACGTGTTCTTAAACATAGTGAAAGTGGTGGAACACTCACTCATACTCCTGCGGTATCCGGAGGGACGGTGGTTTCTTGTCATGGACGCTGATCGGGTCATGGCTTATCTCTGGGCGAGGCTCCGTTTTGATGGGCTTGTGTAAGTCTGAGGTGTCTCCTCGCAGCTCCAAGGGCTTCTTAAAATGTGCTGAAAAAGTCGTATAAATGAAATGGTCAGTGAAACAGCAAAGGGTCATTCCACTGCATTATCAAATTCTCATCATTTCAGATTTTATTTTGTTGTTGTGTGAGGTAATGTTGTATTTCACTTTGCAACTGTTTACTATATCCTATATAATCCCAACAAATGAAGATAGTATTTAATTGTGTATGTCCGGCATGTCAAACTCAGGCCAATGGGCCAAATCCGGCCCGCGAGACCATCTTTATTGACCCCTGAAATGATTTTCAATTATTACTATTATTATTATATATTATATAATATTATTACTGTTATTACAGTAACTTGCAGCATTGATGGTAATGGGATACCAAGGCATGTTATACTTCATTTTAAAGCTTATTTTCTCAGCAAACTAACTGAACTGAAATGTTTAACTATGTATCTTCACATTACATCTTTTAGATTTGGCCTAGTTGTGATTGAATCCAAAAATACTAGAAAATAATATCCAAACCAAATCAAAGGAAGGTTTCTCACCCATCATCTGTACTTCTTAGCAAGTTTTCCCAACGTTTCGTCCTCAACCTGGGGACTTCTTCAGGGAATGAATTCTCGGACCGCGCGTTGGAGATTTATAACCTATGGGTGTGGTAAGCCACACCCTAACCCTGATACTAACTCGTAAACAATCTAAGGTCTGCTTGAAGTAGAAGGGAGCAGGTCTAACGACCCTGCTGAGGCTAACGACCCTAACTCATTAGCATGTCACAGACCTATTGTCTGCTGGGATGCTCAAGTGGAGTGCAGGTTTCACCCCTCCTAACTCATTAGCATGTCACTGACCTTGTCCCAAGTTAGGGCGTTGTTTTTAGGATGTCGTCATAGATGCGAGGCAAAACAAATCTTAACCCTCCTCCTCTGTTAAGAGAAGGTTTCTGTTTCCTCACAAAAATAGCTTCTTTCACCCCTCTCTCAAACCAATTCTTCTCCCGAGCCAGAATTTTAACCTCTGTGTCATCCACTGTGTGGTTGGAGGCCTTGAGGTGGAGATGAACAGCCGACTGTGGCCCACTAGAGTTTTCTCTACGATGTTGGTAAAGTCGTTTCTGTAGAGTTTGTTTGGTTTCTCCAATACTTTACCAACATCGTAGAGAAAACTCTAGTGGGCCACAGTCGGCTGTTCATCTCCACCTCAAGGCCTCCAACCACACGGTGGATGATACAGAGGTTAAAATTCTGGCTCGGGAGAAGAATTGGTTTGAGAGAGGGGTGAAAGAAGCTATTTTTGTGAGGAAACAGAAACCTTCTCTTAACAGAGGAGGAGGGTTAAGATTTGTTTTGCCTCGCATCTATGACGACATCCTAAAAACAACGCCCTAACTTGGGACAAGGTCAGTGACATGCTAATGAGTTAGGAGGGGTGAGACCTGCACTCCACTTGAGCATCCCAGCAGACAATAGGTCTGTGACATGCTAAGGAGTTAGGGTCGTTAGCCTCAGCAGGGTCGTTAGACCTGCTCCCTTCTACATCAAGCAGACCTGAGATTGTTTACGAGTTAGTATCAGGGTTAGGGTGTGGCTTACCACACCCATAGGTTATAAATCTCCAACGCGCGGTCCGAGAATTCATTCCCTGAAGAAGTCCCCAGGTTGAGGACGAAACGTTGGGAAAACTTGCTAAGAAGTACAGATGATGGGTGAGAAACCTTCCTTTGCTTTGACTAATCCCTGTACGACTGAGGGCTTACACAAACTTATCCAAACCAAATGTCAAATAAAATTAATTTGTCAAAATACAAAAATATGTAAAAATAATAATAATGATAATAAAAGTAAACCACTTTTATTGGACACCCCTGGTGTATGTGGTAATAAATGACAATTACTTTTTCCCAGCAGTGGAATATTACAATATACACAAGGAATATGCTGCAACAAATGACAAAAATAAGTAAAAATCTATTTTTTGACTTTATTCAGTCCATGCTGTTTTAAAATGTGAAAAAAGCTAATTTTCACTTATATTGCTGGTTGCAATGAGAAAACATTGGAACCAGCAGAGATAAAAGAACTGTTTGCCTGTCCCGTGCTTGACCTCCAGCTGAACTGGAGCACAATGAAACCCAGACACTCAAAATGTGTCAGATAACAACTACCGTACTGTAGACTACCGTATATTTTATTACTTTATGCAGTGAACTTTTACTTCACTGCATCTATAATTACTTTTCATCTTCAACTGCAAATAGACACAATTGTTATATTACAACGTGACAGCCGCTGTTGCTCAAGAGTGAAAACATAAAACATGTGAATAAATTGATTCAGTCGCCTCTGTTGAATAAAAATAGCAATTCTCTATCCAGACTACTGCAATAATGTAAAGCTCTGTACAATATCTGCATATTTGCCTTCACTATTGTCAACTTATTTTTGAAACTTAGCACTTTTGTTTTAGCTTGAGCAGCAATCCACGCAGTGGCCTGTGTGACCCCGGAAGCAAGCGGTTCCGAGTGCACACAATATAAAACAAACTTCCTGATTTTGTTTTTAAAAAAGGGAATTAGATCATGAAACTGTTTATAAGGAAGAGGACCAGGCAGCAACAAATTCCTTCAATCTAACCCTTACATTTGCATGTCCGGTTATTAAAGCTGGGGTACCTATTTTTAAGTTTAATACATAATCCATGTCCCAACAGAACGAGTCTAGACAGGCTTGAAAGACAGAGCCGTGTGAGTCACTTATTGACACTTACGGCTGAGAGCTGATTGGTTGAATGAGGGCAGGCCTCTCTTCTTTAACTTTTTTGTCTTAAAAAAGCTGATTCTAAGATATGTTGGAGGATTGAAGATAAATCCATGAGAAAACTAGTGATAGAAACTGTTTTGAGAGCGGGGAACTTGTTAGATACTATCGATTTTATTATTCAAAGTTGTTTTATAAGGAAAAACATCTTTTAAAACTGATGATTTTTAAAGATGGGATGCCAAACTTTGCTTCATAAGTAATCCATGTTGTTTGTCCCAACAGCATGAAAGAGCCCTATGAGTCACTTTATGACTATTTTGGGCTGAGAACAACATAATTAAACTAAACCAATAAGAACTGATTGGTTGAGTGAGGGTGGTCCTCTCTGTTCACTCTCACCTTTCTGTCTGAAAAAGCAGACAGAAAGTTCTAAAAGTATCAGTCATACATATACTGTATGTGAAAACCAGTTAACTGTTTTGAGAGTAAGGACTACTTCTTTACTCTACTCTCAACGTTGAGGTTTCAATGTTAGGTATCTCAGATTGAATCATGTAATTGAAAGGAAACGTCAAACTCCTACTTTTGGACTAACCCGCACACAAACGGCTCACCTGTTTGCTCCTCCGTGGCCAGGGGCGGGCTCACCAAGAGAGAGTGGTGCAGGTGCAGGGGAGGGGGCAACAGGACAGACAGCGGCAGCATGACCGGAGATACCATCACACCTGGCCCGCCCCCCAGGAGAGGACCCACCATGGCGGAGTAGGACAGCGCGGGCGGGGGCAGGTGTGGCGGCGAGGAGCGCATGGGCGAACAACGGGGGGAGGGAGAACTGCGGGTGGACACGGGGGAGGAGGAGCAGGGCGGGGACAGGGAGGTGGTGGAGGAGGAGGTGGAGGAGCGCTTGGTGAGGGACAGGTCGACTGGCTCCAGCTGGGTGGCGCTGAGGGGGCAGTGAGAGGGGAAGGACAGGGCCGAGGGGTAGAGGTGGGACGGGGGAAGGATCACTCTGTACGCCTCTGGATATGGCGAGTAGAACGACTGCGGGTGAGACAGAGAGAGGGGAAGGAAGCGCATCGTTAGAAATATCCACTTTGGGAAAGAAAACAAAGAAGGATCGTCTCAGCCAACAAGTTACAGAGAAACGTAAACACACAGAAACAAACTTTCACACCAATTGACCAAAACATGTATAATATATATAATAAGAGTTATATATATGGTTAGGATTTGACTCTTCAGTGTACAGAAAATATCAAAGAGTAAAAAATACAGATTTTTACTCTTTGATGAGTCATGAGTTATCAACTCCCATGAAAGAAAAAATTAACATGTTACCTGTCAGAAGCAACACATTAGACATTTGAAAAGATGCTCACTGCTTCAATTGGGATAAACTCAAAATATCTTCAATAATGTATTATGATGGTTTGGACTCATTGCATTGCACTTATCACTAATAGGAGCAT
Source organism: Knipowitschia caucasica (assembly GCA_964034765.1). Classification (NCBI taxonomy): domain Eukaryota; kingdom Metazoa; phylum Chordata; class Actinopteri; order Gobiiformes; family Gobiidae; genus Knipowitschia; species Knipowitschia caucasica. The sequence continues at coordinate 26,256,740 of OZ035825.1, forward strand.
TCTATTTTGAGTTAAAGATGTATTTTCATATAGAGAAACAGTAGATCATTAAATACGATGAAAACAGTTATAACGGCCCTTTCTTCTGTCCGTTTCTGTTAACCAAATATGCAGGATTTGAGTGCAGGACATGAGTTTGTACAGTGCCCACTGCCCATTGTATGCAAATGCAGGTTGTTGGTCCAGGAAGAGGCCGTATGTGGGAACCTGTCTGTCTAGACACGTACAGTAACTGATGCGGAGGAGTGAGTTCATGAGGGTCAGGAGTGTGTCTTCTAAAACCTGTCCGGGCATGATTACAACACACATGACACACTGAAGCTGCACTTTCAGCAACACACGTGCCTTACCGTCTCCATGTCTGCTTTCAAGGGATAATCATACATCAGCATGGCTGCACAGCCCCAGATCCTGCAAAGCAAACACAAAAGAGGCCATTACTATCATGAATGTGGACTTTTTTTGACTGATTTTATTCATTGAAGGAGAAATGTTACATTCATAATTATTTATAATATTTACATTCCTTAGTTCACATGACCTTCTGTACATGTTGCCTACTGTGCTTACAGTACATACCCACACATACAAATATATATTCATAAATATAGAATCAAGCAGCAGTATTTGCCCTAGTTTCACCATGTGTTGTATGATTACAATTTCAATAGGCATTTACAAATGCATTTCTATTTACAATTTGTGGGCTCAATCTTTATTTTTTCTAAACAACACATTCCACATAAGGAGTAACTTTAATCAATGTACAATATTATAGCATACAAGAGAAGTTATTTAGTGACCCATCCACCATTAAATGACAAATTGTGCTGTAAAAATGTGACTGTTTACTTTACAAAGCTGTTCCTCCTTCTGTGTGCCTGAACCTGTCAATCTGTCATTCATCTTTAACCACAAAGGAGTGACAATTTCTTTGAAAGCACATAGGAACACTCTTAATAATAGCCTCTGTAACATGCAAACAGCACTGTAACATGTAGAAAGCTCCATTCTTCAAGTGTGACATGCAAATTCTCCAGCTCCAAATATGGCTGAAATCTCATTTAGGAAGAGAAGGCTTGAGACAGATGTGTGCCTGTTGTTGATCCCAGTTCGCCGCTTGTGGCCAGGTGGAGCTGCGACGGCTGTGTTTTGTGTACGAGTGTGATTATGTGTGTGTTCAACAGACCATTGAGGCGAGATGAACAGAAGAATGTACCCCGAGGGAGAGCGCGCATGTGTGTGAGAGGCCTGATTAAAGTCCGCACTGCTCTGAGCCTTTAATTATTAACAAATGAGCAGGAACACACAGTTTGGTGCAGATACGGCACCAGCCAATGGAGCAGTGGAGAGGAGGATCAAGGAAGGGCGTGATCCTGGCATCAGCCCCACCCTACTAGCCACCAAACAAAAAAGAAGAAGCCGTTGGGTGAGAATAGTGTGTACGGAAGATTATAAGGGTGTGTTTTCTTCTAATCTGGGTTTGCATTGTGCTGCAGTTCAGTTAGAGGTCAAGCAGTTATTCAATTGTACCACGCAGGTATGGGGAGCTCACACATTACGAAATACAAATACAAGTCATGTCTCAAAAAGTTGCAGCAGAAGTCATTGTGGAACTCCCTAAACCTTTTGTGAACCCAATGTTATTTAAACACGAAAGTGCTATTGAGAACTGGGCCCTGACACACTTATTTGACTCAGACTTCGCAAATTTCCTAACAAGGACAATGCACAAAGCCATGAACCACGTATCATCCAGCAAAACAAAACCCAGCCAAAAAGATAACATACAATATAAACTAGAGACCATATTTAGATGTCTTTCCCCGTTTCAACTCATTTCAATCTTTTCTGTAAATTACTAGTATTCATGCAACATGGTTTCAATCGAATCCAATGAGAATCTGAGAGAACTTTCTTATGGAATTTGTGGCAAGCAAACATGTCACAATGCTGCTCTATCAGTACAACATACAGTACATGAGCCCTATATAGTTTGTCTAAAGGTGGTTATTATAAGTAATTGTTTGATTGTTTGATCTTCATCTCACGACCTTAGTCTTAACTCAAAGACAAAACAATGTTATTCTCAAATAGAAAACATTATAATATTGATCAAATATAGTTTAAATGGTTTTGCAAAGTATATCTAACACCAAAGTGTCAATCTCATGTTGGTCAGTGGGCTGAATGTAATATCGTCAGGGGCAATACTTTATAAATCCATCGTTTTCGCTTTCGTCTTTTTGCCTCTGTGTTTCTTTATTAGTATTATCATTATCATCATTACACTTGGATATTCTTTTCCTGTAAAATGTTTGGACCAAAATTACTTACTTTATGATTGAGTTGATCCTAAACTGAATCAATGATAAGAGCTGATTTTCTATTTTCATTTAAATATATATCACTAATTACGTTTCTGGTTATATTCTTTTAAATTAAATGATTGTTTTCTTTGCAAACACTATCTTAAAAAAATTATGTACAAAATGCCCTGGTAGCCCGTTGTAAAATCTTTCCGAGGGTTAAGGTTAGAAGAAGAAGAAGAAGAAGGAGGAGGAGGAAAGAAAATCATTTTGAGGGCCACTACACATGCTGACACCCCTGCTCTTGTTCACAAACGAGGCAGTAATGTTAAATGTGTGACGTCATCATCATCGCCGCTGTATTTGGCATTCAGGATTATGATCAGTAGGTGTGGTGGAAACACATACAAAGCACAAACAAAACTTAAATAAACAAAACGCTGAAAGTAATGTGTTGATAATGTGTTGAGAAAGACAAATCGATGCATATTCTCCTACTGTTTGCATAAGGACTTGAGCATGTGCTGTCACTGTTGTTGTTTAGTTAGCTGGAGTTCAAGCACAAGACTGAATCAAGGTTAGGATTAAGCTAAAAATCTAACAGACCAAAAACACATGCTTAGGGATTGAACCAAACTGTTTTAGAGCAAGGAACTATAGTTGTACGGATTTTATTACAAAGTTAGGTACCCCAGCTTTAAGTAATGGTGCATCTATTGAGTTGTTCACAATCATACATGCTATCAAATAAAATGAAAACAGTAAGATCAAAAACTTGAGTGAGTATACAGATTATAAAGAGCAATGTACTGATAATGATATCGTCCGGACAAACATCAGCGTTCTGAAACCTCATACTGCGTTCTATCACAGGCCTAATGACGTTCTCATTGTGACAGGGAACTTATCATGTCCAGGAAAACATCCTAAAAGTGGAATCCACAGAAATAAATCAAAGAATAATTTCCCTTGAGAAGCTTTGCATTTTAAGAACAAACATGTCTGAGTTTTTATGGCTGGAAACCTTCTTTTATCAACACTGATAACAGGAAGAGTCAATGGATTCATGCAGTGAGCCCAAACAGGACAACTCTTGACCCCTTTGCCATCTCCAAATTATTATTGTTGTTCAACACAGCTTAATGCTATTTTTGAGCCTGGCCAGTGACCAATCAGTTCCACAAAGACATTTGGGTCAGAACCAAACCCTGCAGATGATCCAACCAGAGAGAAGCATGGTCCAGTGAGTAAGAACAAACATGCAGCTTACGGGCACCACATGAGTAATGGGAAAACACACACAGAAAACACTGATTTCAACAGTGTCAACATGTGAAGCAGTATATTGAAATTCGTTTAATATTTTGTTCATTCAGTAAAAACATTTATGAGGAGATGAGTGAGTAATCTTAATGTGAACTCAATAAGATGGTTGTTGCACGTCCTCTACTTTATGACCAGATCCGGACACTTTTGCATTTAAATAGAAAGAAGGAGAATTTCTGCTTTTGTCGTACTTATATTGCAGGTCCATCTCATAGGGTTGTCACATAAAATAAATGAATCAATGGTAAAACTAGTGCCAAAGCTAGACACTAATTCAAATATAGATACTAAATACAATAGATAATCAGGGCAAATATAGATTGTCATAATTTCTTTTTAACTAAATCTGAAGACCCATACAAAGTAATACTGTACTATTTTGAGTCAAGAAATTACAGGACATATTTTATTTTGATTTCTGCCGTGGACCTGTGTGTGTTGATGTCTGTGTGTACTTTTTACATTTGTTTTTTTGAAAATGCTTGAATAAAAAACAACTCTTAATGAGTAATATCACTGTGAGATCAAAAATTATTTCTAGTATCGGAATTGACTAATATCTCACCACTAAAATACAACCAACCAAACAAAATACAACAAAATCCAAACAATTTCAACCAAAAGTAGCTGGATTGCTTGAAACCTATGGGGACCCTCAATAATGATCAAATATCAAATAGTAATCAATCTTAACATACAAATTCAACCGGAGAGTTATAGAGCTGGTCCAATCCAGAACGCACTTTTGTTTTTAGTAAATAAGTAGCTCCTCTTGCCCTCTCCATGTGGGTGTGTATTTATGCATGTCAAGTGTAGTCTGCAAATATTGTCCTTCTCGGTCAGAGGAGCTCCTGTGTGCTCAACCCCAACCCACTCAGCAAATACGGCCCTCTCCATCCTCCAAATCGTCTTCATCCCCACCTCTTTCTCTCAGCTGTGGCTTTCACTCATGTGGATGTGGCTGTGTCTTTGCAACACGGGGCCTTGTCTGTGCAGAATAGATCATATAAAGCAAAAACCAGTGAAGGGGGGGAGAATGTTGTGGCTTGGAGTCAATTCTGGCTACCGACTAATCACACGCACATGCAAAAGTTTCTGCTAGCTCAACAGAATATATGTCCTAAATCACAGAAGGAAGAACATGCACACAGAGAGAGAGAGAGAGAGAGAAGGGGCTGGAGATGATGAGATCACCAGAGAGAGTCGAATCCTCCAGACAACGGCTTTGTCCAAGAACAAGATAGAACGCACACACTTTATATTGTTTCCAAACTTGCACTTTACAATGGCCAGCAATAGGTCATTCCCTGAAATTTCAATTGCGTGACTAACAGTGCTTATAACCCCAAATTGACTGCCCCAATTGAACACTTCCCCTCAGCCTTAGCTCATTTCCTACGCTTAAAAATGTGTCCTCTGCCCTGACATAAACCCAAACTTTGAACCTATTCTCTCACTTTTTACTTACGAGCCCTGTTTGAGCCCCTTTGAATTCCCCAAAGCTCCAAACAAGTCCACTCCTCCCCAACACACATGCATACAGTACAAAGCATATGACCTCAGTGGGGGCCATCCGGGGGGGGAGAGGAAGCAGGATCTATCATCATACTTAAACGCGGGTACAGTCTTGTCTTGGGGTTGACATAAAGGCTTCTAAAAGTGACAAGTACACACATATAACAGGCTTAGGAAGAGGCCGGAGAGCGTTGAGATTTTCCAGACTGCGTTTGGGAGAACAGGAGAAGGGGAGAGAGTGCAGCGGAAGCCCTTGGAGTTGGAGTCTTGAGTGTTATTATTTCCACACTGCGTGATGGGTCGGGGGGTGTAAAAGAAGGGGAAGGAGGAGGAGTGACGAGCGGAGCCAAGCGAGGGGTGCTGCTGCGGGGGGCCTGTGGTTTCCTGTCCGACCCCAATACCCCCCCTGCTTTCTCTCTTTTTCTCCTTTTCTGCCATTCTCTCTCTGTACACTACACCTCCCCGTGCCAAAGAATGAGAGAGGTGAAAAAAACAGCCCCCTCTCTGACCAAACTATGTCAAAATGGAAGTGGAAAGAACAAGACAGACAGAGAAACGGGAAGAAAAACCAAGTGGGTTTTGACCAAACTATGACAAAACTTCAATGAACCTCAAACTAGGGGTGGGGGCAACAGCATTGATAAACCCAGCAGTGATTATAAAAATAAATGGTTCTATGATTTATGACTCGCTTAATCTGTCTGTGATTTTATCAGCCAACCAAAAAATGCTGTGGTTGACTAAAATACAAGAATTTTTATGAGAAAATTGCACAAATCAGAAGCCATGGAGAAACCTGGCTATTTGTATGTATGGTACTTTGAAATTCAAGCCAGATCAAACTCTCCATTCATAAGTTTTATACCTTTTTCACAATCCTTCAGGTAAGAAACATATAGTTTTGAGAGTATTGTCGGCTCTGGTCCTAGTTTGTGGTGGGTATCCCAAACAAAGACTCATCAAACAACACAGCAGCATCCAGGAGATTAATATTTAGCCCTAATGTTCCCTTCGACGTGCCCTTTGAGCTGTGTGTGAATGAGTATACACGCCGTGCATTTTGTTCCAGCAGATAACATCAGTCTGTTGATTCAGGCAAAGAGCTGGAAAAGGTGTGTGTCTTTGAGAGATCTACACGCATTCACAAGCGCTAAGATCATTCACCAGACCCTTGTTTTTTATTACAGTAAAAGTATCGGAGAAAAAGAAAGCCCTCCATTCCTGGCATCCACCCCCCACGTCCACACACATCCCCTCCTCTCTCCTCCCCTCAGTACTTGCCCCGTTCACTGCTGCTGCTGCTGCTGCAACCTCTAAACAGGATAAGGGCTTCATATGCCAAGTGGAATGTGTGACGCAAGCCTCAGCCTTGAAACAAAGCACAGGAAGCAGGGGAGAGACAGGCGACGAGAGGAGAGAAAGAAAAGACATGTGGATGGTGGAGGATGTGAGGAGGGAGAGATCAGGTGCGAAGAGTTCTGGATAGTCTCAGGACGCAACAGCTGTCACACAGACACATCCAGCCTCTCCATCGCTGCTGAGCTGATAGGGACCAATGGGACATGAGGAAAGTTTGAAGTCTCAACACAAAGAGGACAGTTGATACTTTTATCAGGCATGAAAATACTCAGACTTTAGAGTTAAAGGGAAAGAAAAGTAAAGTCAAACAACAAATCATTTGCAAGAATAGACAAATAGACTTTCACATACTGATATCACTCTAGGCTAGTGTATCCCAACTAACGATCCGATTCTTTACACAATTACTAAGGTTTCAAAGCATATATCATCTAAAATAAAACAAAATCAGAAGTAATGATACTAAAGGAAAGATGTATTTGGTTTCTAAGTTAGGGGTTATCGCACTCGGATGATGAGACAAAGTTTAGCAAGTTCTCAAAGTAGTCTTACACTTACATAAGACCACGATTATAATCTGTAATTATACTTTACAAGCATGACTATTATCGGCATAAAAACAAGCATTGCGGTCTGTGGGGGGCGATTGTCAGTCTTCCACATTTTACAGTCTATCCCTCCATGTCCAGTGAAATCCATACATGTCATAAACAGCCATGTGTTGCCTTATATAGCTCACTATAGGATTACATCAGTTCCATATTTCATTATCTGCCAACTGAGGTGCTATCAGACCAGATCTCGTCTAGAGTGAAAACACAATAAAACCATGTTTAAAGGCTCAGTGCGCAACTTTTCTGATGGAGTGCGCAAGTTGCCATGGATGGAGGTGTTATTTTTTTTGCTTAGATTTTCCCTCATACATAAAAAAGAAAGCGTGTATTCTTGTATTACACGTCTGAGCTTGTGTTTTCTGGTGTTATTTACAGATGAATAGGGTCATGTCATCCATAATTTGAACATTAGGTCGGCTCTCATCTCCGCAGATATCAGCATCACCATCAGTTTATTGCACTGGGTCCAGAGTGAGAATATTAATATAACACTTGTCTCAAAGGCATAAGAATTGAATAAGTCGATACAGAGAAACATTCCAGGCAAAACAACATTGGAGGCAAACAGCGAACCCTCCACCAGAAAAAAGTTGCAGTTTTAAGCGACAGCATCGTTGTCCTGAGAAGCCACAGTGCGTGTCTCTCCTCTGGCACAAACTGACACAACGTTCTATCATTGAAGCGACAAACTACAAGAAATCAGTAGAAAACTCACTTTTCAGTAGGAATATCAATTTTGAGGATGATCCACTTCTGACGTCTATAAGAAAAGTTTACGATGACAGACAAACTCCGGAGAAAAAGAGTAGCGCGGACGCAGACATGTGCCAAAAGCAGCCGTGATCGGTGAGCGGTTCTCCGGGAGTGTGCGGCCTCTCTCTCGGTCTGAACGTCTGTCCTGGAGCTAAAGAGAAGAGCGTATGCGGTGGTCACATGCTGCGCGGATCTCGTCTCTTTGGGAGTCTTCATGGGAGGGACCGGGGCTGGACCGGGGCTGGACCAGGGCTGGACCACGACGAGCGACAGTCTCTGGGAGGGACCGGGGCGGGGGACTGGGTGCGTGTGTGAATTGCGCGTGAAGGTGTCGTCATTTTCGGGACAAGGAAACTAGATTCTGAAAAATAAGGTAGTAATTGTGGGGTAAAATAACGGGTAATAATAAACTGCCATGGAGTTACCGCCTCTCTGGTTTTCACATTGTATCTACACAAACACATCTCCAATGGTCTTTTCTTTGTGAGACACACATAAAACAGAATTGTGCAATAAGATGATCGTTATAATCCAAGTTTTAAAAAAGCCTATTTCCTATTTTCATAAACTGTTTTCTCCTGACGTGTAATAAGGAATTACTAGTGACAACAGCAGCAGCACATCTTTTATACAAATCTTGAGTTTATGAATTCAAGATTTGAGTAAACAAACAGATTACTTGTGTCACAAATGGTTTATTCCATTTTTATTGTATAGTTCATGTTAAGTGTTGTTATTTGGGACCCCGCTCCCATGTCTGTGTGGAGTGAGAACAAATGCCCCAAAAAAAAACAAAAAAAAACAATTGTAAACCGCTTTGTGACGCTGGTCTGTGAAAGGCGGTATATAAATAAAGATTACTTACTTACTTAGGATGAAAATAAATAAATGAAATAAATTGTATCTGGCAAACCGGTTCTTATCCTGGTCTGCACGCCTGAGCTGGCATAGCATGTTTTACTAAGTGTGGTTGTATTGAGAGTTGCATGTTGGAGACAGTAAAATCACTACATCTCTTCCTGGTGACATTCCACAGAGTGTAGTCGTGTTTGCTTTGTGTAGATGAAGAGATAATCAAGTTACAATGTATTGCTTGATTTCTGTGGCAGTGCACGTGCAATGACATGATTAGTTAGAAATAATAAGTTCCAATACTTCCCGTTTTATGTCAAACTGTGGAAGATTAAAATCAACAGAAGCTTGTTTTCCTTGGATACAAGCAGGACACGGATCTTCAGGACAAGTATGAGTTTGTTTCTGGAGATGATACATGGATGAACCACTTGCATCGCTGAGACAGGCCTCCTCAATGACAATGTTTAAAACCAGGTTAAAGACAGTTCTGTTTAGCTGTGCATACAACTGAGGGATTTTATATTTTTATCCTTTCTTTTTAGTGTTCTGTGATTATTTATGATTTTAAGGCTTTCTTATTTTGTTCAGCACTTTGAATTGCCTTGTGTATGAATTGTGCTATATGAATAAACTTGCCTTGCCTTGCCTATACGTCAAAGCAATTGCCAAAATACCTTTTTAAAATCGTTTATAGAATTAGGATATTAAAAGGGGTGACATAGTGTATTAAGGGTGTAATAAAGTGTAATGATGTCGCAATAAAAGTGTAAAAAGTTGTAATAAAAATGTAATAAGGGTGTAATAGTGTTATATAAGAGGGTAATTGTGTTTTTGGAATGTAAATTGATTTTATATAGGGTTATTAACAGACACAGGTAAACTATTTTTCGGTGATCTGGACTGATTATGAAGAAAAAGCAAAGCCGCAAGATGAGCTGGGAGACAAATGTTCAGAAGTAAATTATATATTTGATTTATAAAAAATGGTTTTGAATAATGGTTTTGTATTTGAGCAGCCTTGTCCCTGAGTCCAGTTTACATTTTCAATCCATCATAACATGTTATTCAGGTGCTAAACTTTGTATTACAACACACATATTACACTGAAAATTATTAATTTACTCCCTGAGGTTCAGCATCATTTCCATCTTACTGCACAAATTCAAGAAAGAACATGTTATATTTCTTTTGAATTTACTCATATGAAAAAAGGATGACACCCGCACACTGTCTAACTTGCAAACACCAGTGGTTTATTAGCAACGTTTCCTCAGGCAAAATATACAAATATAGGTTGGGAGCCATCTTAAATAGGGAGGGGCTGACAACGCCCCTGGATGTAATCAACTATACCAGATGACCGAAAAACTTTCACAAAACGTCAAAAACTCATCAAAAAGTGGAAAACACCAATATATACATATATACATGATGCATGAAGAAAAACATATGGAAGCAGACATACAGGACAGCTTATCAAGAAATGGCTGTCCTAATACATACATTCCTACATGTATTCTAAAATGTGTATTCTTAAGATGTGACACACGGCAGTCTATTTACAAAAAGACATTCAAGACAAGCTCATCGTTCAGGCCTTTTGGTGTGAGGGTTTGCGTATCCAAAAAGCCTCTCTCTGTTTGAGAAGCTTATCATGGTTACCCCCCCTCACAGGAAGAGGAACATAATATATCCCATAGAAACAAAGGGCACTCACATCATGATTAGCATCATTAAAATGTACAGCTACAGGATATTCCCTGTCATTCCTGCGGATAGAACTTTTATGTTCACTTATTCTTTGTTTTAATTTTCTTGTGGTTTTGCCTACATAGGCCAAACCACAAGGACAACGCCGTAAATAGATGACATGAGTGGATGCACATGTTATAATGCTTTTGATGGGTATACTCTTACCACTGTGCGGGTGTAGAAAAAAGCTGGTTTTGTAAGTGTTATTGCACTGGGCACAACCACCACAACGATAGTTCCCATTAGGAATCGGCGTCAGGAGGGTCTGGGTGGATGGCGCTAGGGTGGTGAAACTGGCCCGGACAAGGTGGTCTCTAAGGTTCTTGCCCCTCCTGTTCACAAAAAGGGGAGGGAACTTGAAGATAGTGGCCAGTTCAGGATCCGATGTGAGTATGTGCCAGTGTTTTCTGAACATAGTTTTGATGGTTGCAGAGTGGGGAGAATACTGGGAGATACAAGTGATAGAAAATTGCTTTTTCTTTTTAACAGTTTTTTTTTTGAAATTCTTTTCGTGTTTTTTTTAAAGCCAGTTCATAAGCATTTTCTATCCATGTAGTGGGATATCCTCTTTGTTTGAACCTGTTTTTCATGTCTCTGGCCTGTTCAATGAAGTCCTCCTCAGAGTGACATATCCGTCTGAGTCTGTAAAATTGACTGATTGGTAGACTCTTTTTAAGAGGGGTAGGATGAAAACTTGAGGCCAACATCAAAGAGTTTCTGTCCGTCTCCTTCCTGTAAAGTGATGTTATTATGGTGCCATTGGATTTAAGCACTACCATATCTAAGAAACTGACTTGTACAGTACTATACTGTGGAGTAAAGATCAAACTTGGTATCAAGCTATTAAGTAATTTGACAAAATCCGTCAGTTCTTGGGAAGTACCATTGAAAACACAAAACACATCATCAATATATCTGAGCCATTTTAGAATTTTATGAGCAAATGGATTTTTTTCATTGTTGAATACAAATTTATTTTCAAAAAAACCAACAAACAAATTGCCGTAGTTAGGGGCACAAATGGTGCCCATGCTTGTCCCAGATATTTGTAGATAGAATGTCTTTTCAAAACGGAAATAGTTATATTTCATAACAAACTCAGTAAAGTCCAAGATGATTTGGTCAGGAGGCCTTGTGCTGCTGCTGTTCTGCTGTAGATAGTAATTTATGGCCTCTAAACCCCCTTCATGGGGAATGTTGGTATAGAGGCTAGTAATTTACTCATATAAAAAAAAATGTTTTAGTTGTTGTATTTTGTGTATATTTAATGTTAAAGCTAACACAAGAGATTAGCACGCTGGTAAAGCATCTGATTTTGTAGTAAATGTGACATTTTGTAATTTCCATCACATTTTATATTGTGATGGCCTGTAATAATAATAATTAAAAAGTAAAATAATAAAAAAAAAAAAAACTCCATCAGAAAGAGATACTAGACATTTAACTTCAACACAACAACTAAACCATACTTTTGAAAATGGAATTTAGATTTTCAAAACATTGCAGACCCAGAAATATGCATCTCCTTTATATATGGTGTTTTGGATGTGACTCCACAGACTGTAAAATGGTGAGTAATGACATTGGATGAATAGTGCTGAACATGACAGCTGTTATTTCATGCATGGTTTCTATACATTCTGGCCTTTCAAGTCTTGCTGATATCCGTTTGGGCTTAGCACTTCTTCAGGACAAATGGAGTGTGACTGTGCACATCTCTCTGCTTAAACAGTACATGGCTGAGAGCTCGACACATAAGACAGTGTGATTTTAGTTGCCGTTCTGTTGACTTTGCTATAAGCATTAAACATACTGTAGGACAGAGGTGGCAGCAGAAGGCCCAGTGCACGACTTACAACTCAATTCAAGATATTTCTATTTCAATTTTGGATTGCATAAAGAATGAAAATAAATATTACAGTTTACCTTTTACTGTTGTGTCCTTGGGCAAGACACTTAACCCCACGTTGCCTGAAGCCACTGCTGAAAGAACAAGGCTGCGTTAAGAAGCCATCTTCCCTATATTGTTATAAGGGGAAGAAATATGTATATACAATGTCTATCTTCCACGTCATGTGATGGTTCTGAACATTTCCAAGGTCTTGATATAATGTGGAATTGTATTATGGATTGTTTGATTTAGAAAAATCTTAATAAAGTTCAAGTCATAAAAAAAAAGAAGCCATCTTCCTGTGGACCCACCACCTGCAGGAGGATCAGCGAGGGACTGGTGCTATGAGCACTGGGTGGCAGCTTTCATTGCCACCCCCCCGACCCAGAATTGGACTAATAAAGGGGTTGAAAATGAATGAATGAATGAATGAATGTTGTGGCACAATCACATTAGTGCAAGTCCAGTAGAATCTGAGGGCACATAATATAAAGTTGTCAAACTTAGTACAAATCCTGAAAAATAGGGCACTTTTACGTAACAGATTGTAATACCAGTAAACAGATGCACTTTTAGAATAAACTAGAACAATTGAAAAAAAAAATGTTTAGAGGCTTAACTATATTATTACATTTGACCAGAGAAACATGTTTTTGTTGAGTAACATGACATGCCCTTTTATGGACTGTGCAGGAAAACTAATCTGAACCATCTGGACACATCAAAAGGACCGTAAATCATAGAGGTCGACTTATATGTTTTTTTCGGGGCTGATAACTAGGATTGGCAAGGAGGCGAACCACCGACATGGAGCTGATATTCATTTGCAGTAAAGGTGAAAGTATTGGTGATTTGTTGATAAAACAAACTTCAACAATTAACTTAAATGCTTCAATAGAAAAAAAAAGTAGGTCCCCACTAGACTGGAGGTGATGTAACAGCTGGATTAGAAAGATAGAGCACTGACTTTATGGGGTGGATGGATCTCTCAGGTAACAGATGATTTTATCGTGTCTTAAACTAATCAGCCAGCGTTTTGTTTAACCCAATGTTCAGAAAGTGCGAGAGTGTCACTTTGTGTTCTACAGTAGACTCATGATTGTTTGTGCTTTGGTGATTTGTATCATTGTGTCATTGTGACTCAACTCAACTATAGACTAGACTTTTGGGAGTGGGCCCGAGTGGTGCCTGACTGATCTTTGTGTCTTGTCTCATCTACAATTGGAAGCAGGAGAAAGGACCATGGAAAGGACTGTGTTAACTTCTTTGGACCATGGTGGCGGGAGGAGGTTCTTTTCTTTTTTCTTTTAAAAATATATAATTCTACCTTGCTTTTGTCCTGTCTTATCAATCTATTCATTTTATTTGGCACGATGCAGTGTCTTCCAGTGAATGGGTGTGCGATTAAACAGAGAAGTGACGTCTGCACTTCTCAGCTTCAAGTGAATCAACAATTGGTTTATCCAATCAAAAGGTTTGGAGTACAGTGCCTGGTATAACCACACCATACTCATTTTGGGAAGTGATAATTGACCCGAGTGTACGGATGGCTAAGACCAGGCTAGTCAGGACCTAGATATTTATACTTTAATTTTGAACATAAATATTAATATTCTTTATACACACTTGATAATATCATAAGAATAAAACCTTAGAATATTTCACTGGATATGCACATCTATTCAAAATAATAAACTATTCCATTTTATTTTTTCTGATCACTATATACATGTATGTATATATGTATAGATCTTTCTTTAAAAACCACAAGGTGGGTATGATTATTTTGAAAGTAATCAGATTTCACTTGAAAAATAGCTCAAAATCTTGATTTATCAACATGTCAAATCAAAGTTCTTTCTTCACTCAGTGCAGAGTATGTGACAAGATCACGTTCGCACAGCGAGTTTTAGCACGCTCCTTTCATGTCTGATTCACATGATTAATGTGAGGCAGACACACAGAGACACGTCCAGAGCTCACATTTCTGACTAGACGCTGTCAGTGGAGACGAAACAAACATAAATACAGTTAGAATAAATAGTATCAATGTAGGTCTTATTTGCTGATGCCATAACTGCCTGACACACGTCCTCATGGGCCGTGCGGAGCCTGCAGGGTCTTCATCTGAGCCACCACTGATGTTAAGTCACCAGAACATGCAGGACGGTGGGGCAGGACGGCACTTATCTTAGTGACTTTGAGTACCCACATATTGTCGTTTTGTCGAAAGTTGCCTTTTCTGCCTCCAGGGAACTATATTTGATAACTTTCCTCAGTTTCTCTATTGTAAGCCTTCAGTCTTTCAGAAGGCACTTCACTGAGGGATGCTGTCAAATCACTGCACTCAGTGAACTGGATCAAAAACGTCCAACATGGAATCGCACATTTCATTCAAATTCTCCAATGGTCTTTTGAGTTTTGTTGCAGAATGTCTGTGTGTTTCATCCCTAAGGGGACTTTGTCAAGGCAATCAGTAATCATTGTTTTGTTTTTTCAGATACATTACAAGTAAATACAAGTGTCTTTGACTCTGTCAACAAAATATGGTTTAACTAAATTAAAGACAAACCATGTGAAACTGGTCTGGTCCTCCATGACTGTATCGTAACGTGGCCCCTGGAGACAATAATGACCCACTCTAGAAGGTGATCTGTGCTCAAAAGCACAAGGTTTCAGAGGTTTCATACCTTTGCACAGATAATATATTGCATTTTCTCTCACTAACATAATTGTACTTCATGTAGTGGCCGGCTCTCAAAAATAATAATACATGTCTTATTCTTTGGACAAATACTTTTGAAATAGTCCTTAACTATATCAATGTTCACCTAAATACAAACTGGTAAATTCAAGCAGAGAAGGAAGATTTATTTCAAATATTGTTTCTCCTGGAGCGATCTGGTAGAGATACAGACATAAGTCTTGACATGAATCGTTGACTTTCATACGTGGCTTATACAAATTTAAGAGGTGGTTCAAAACTATTTGCATTTAACGGCAAGAATGTGCTGGTTTATAGAACAGCGTTAATTTTAGATAATGTATTATGTCATAAGGGGAAACCATCAGAGTGAGAAGGAAACAAGAGTCAATTTTGCTGCTTGATTTTGTGAAGGATTGATGCATCATGTGCATGAATGACCGACCATACTTTATCAATCTTCAAATAACATTATTTTGTCACTGCTGCTCTTTAATAAATAGAAAATGCTTTTAAAAACACAGCACCACTCATCTACAATAAAAATTATAAAGTAGAACCTATGGCAGCTGTAACTATATGAGGCTGCAGAGCTGATCAAAATAACATAATGTGGCAATTTCTGAAAGTGAAAATTGAATCTATAACTTTGTCAAATAATTTTTCTAAAAAGTGTTGTACTATTAATAAAAAGACGTTCATATTACTGCCTTCAGCTCCGGTTTTGCATATAAGCAACAGGGCGTAGCTGTGTGCCGTCTTGTCAGGAAGCATTTATCTGTCCCCTCCTCTTACAAAACAGAGCTTTTGCAGCAGATGCAAACAAGTGTCAACACAGTGAAAAGTGTCTTACATAAATTAGCTTCATCTTTCTACACATACGATGGTAAGAAATGCATTCCGCAAAGCCTCGTGCATAGCATTAAAGCTTGAGGACTTTCTTCATTCAGAAGTTACTGGAATCAGGCCAAAGTTTGTAACAGACTTCCCTCATACACTGTAAAAAAGAAAAAGTTAGTTCAACTCAAAATTTCAAAGCAACCAGCTGCGAAGGATTTTTGAGTTGAAGGCATTAACTTAATTCTTCACGTTTTGAAGAACTAAACTTATTAAGTTGTGTCAGCTAAGTTTTCCAAGTTCTGCCAACTAAGTTTTTAAATTCAATTTACTGGAAATTTCAAGTCTGTAAAAACTTACTTTTTTAAGTTCAGATTACTATTATCTCCTACAATAACTTACTATTTTGAGTTTAAATTAGCCCCCACATTAAACCGTCATGATGTTTATTTATAAACCGCATTTTACAGACCAAGGTCACTTGGGCAGGGGAAACCGGAGCACCTGGAGGAAACCTATGCAGACACAGAGAACATGCAAATTCCCTTCAGAAAGGCCCTGTTCCGACCAGGATTCGAACCCAGGAGCTTCGTGTCAAGAAGCAAGAGTGCTATCCACTCAGCCACCGTGCCGCACACACTGTGAACCTGATTAGTGGGGAAACTACTACTACTGCTACTTTGGCTTGGCCCTGTCGATTACGGTTGGTAAAAATAAATACAATGATTTTTTTGGTCAAATTAGTTTTTTCAAAATGTTGAATGCAGCTGGTTGCCATGACAAATATTTAAATGAGCAAACGCAGATAAGTTGACCTCACTCTAGCTCAGTGAACAGTAAAAAACGACAACTCAAAATTGTTCACCTTACTTAGATTTTCACTGACAATAAAATTTCCAGTTGGAACTGGAACTATCTGTTGTGAGCCACTTGAACTTTCAGAAGTTCACTACAACTTCAAAGTAAAATCAACTTAATATACCAAATAAGATGAACTTTTCATCAGAAACTTGTGAAAGTGAGTTCAAGTGGCTCACAACAGACAGTTGCAGTTCCAACTGGCAATTTTATTGTCAGTGAATGCAAAAATCTTAGTAAGGTGAACAATTTTGAGTTGTATTTTTTACAGACACTGATCCCTGCTCATATACAATATTACTCATATTGTACACATTATTTTTATATTGTGTGTGTGTGTGTGTGTGATATTGCATGTAAGCGTTGCAATATTAGTTGTAGAATATATTTATGTGGACAATGTTTTTAATAGCTGTATAGTTCAGAATGGACACACTGAAATTATGTTGAAATATAAACTAAATGGATTCTTATCATTTACATTTGTAAAACGTTTCATATTACGTATTCATAACTACATATTGACCTTTATTTCACCATGAAAGTCCCACTGAGATTCGTGACTGCTTGTTGTCACTTCTTGGTCAAAATATTGGTCAAAATATTGATTAGTTTTGGAGCTTTTTCTTTCTCGTTTCAAGCATTTTAATTGCTTTTGCTCACTGGGATATCCTGATATAGTGATTGTGTGTATCTCATCTTGTGTTAATGACATAAATTAGTTAATAAGTAATCGTTTGTCACTAAATATATCTAATCTGGAGCAACAGTGACTCAGTTGGTAGAGCATTGGCCTTTGGGCCTGAAGGCTGTGGATTAGAGCCCACCACAAGCCCACAACTCCCATTGATATCTGTTGTTGTTATGTCCTTGGGCAAGACACCCCACTTTGCCTGAAGCCCCCGCTGAAAGATCAGGGCTCCTGTGGACTCACCACCTGCAGGAAGATCAGTGAGGGGCTGGTTCTCTGTGAATTGGGTGCAGCTCTGACCCAAAAATGGATTAAGGGGAAGAAAATGGATGGATGACTAATATCTTGTTCATCAAATGCGTTTTTGTGACAGGTTTGGTAATGCTGCATAATATAAATGTATCCTACGGAGAATTGGTCCATTAAATTGATTGAAAAACATTAGGACTCATTGACTTTATTGGTGGCACTAATCACCAAAACTATTAACATATGATGAGCCCAGTCTGTAGGCTCGGCTTATCCATGAACACAGCACTAATAATATAACCTTAATATTATCAGAAAGCTTTGTTGGTTCATGCCACATCCCTATAGTGACAAAAGTGTCTCTCCAGGAGATGATTGTGATCCGGGGCAGTGCTATTGGGCAAAGGTGGGCTGGTGGTCATCTGAATCCGCTGGACTTGGGAGTGGTGCTTCCTCTCTCCAAGTTCAGAAATAGCCAACAGACAACGTTATTGTTTGGAACCCCCCGCCTCATCTCTTACAGATCTGAATAACTGACTTCTCCGTTGGTTACACCCTGGCTCTGAGGAAGGGAAGCACCACACACACACACACACACACACACACACACACACACACACACACACACACACACACACACACACACACACACACACACACACACACACACACACACACACACACAGAGGTAGGGGGTGAAGGGAGTGGTTTTGTGGACACTCTATGTGCTGACAGGAGAGCAGTGGTCACACCCAAACCATGGCGCCTGACCTTTTCTATAACAAACAGCTCCTCCCTCGCACACACAGAGATACACACACACCCACACACACATACAGACCTTGTTACTTCATTGGTTAAAACATTCATGATGTGCTGTATGTGCAAACCGGAAGATTAACTTAGCAAGTTTGGTCAGCAGTCTCCAAACTATGGAACCACTGGAGGTCAATATTCAGCGTTTGTAATGAACTCTTGAACTCGTTTTATGTACATATTTCTTTGTATTGTTTTATCTATGAACTTCAGTATGTGGTGTCCTTAATCAAAATAACTAATAATAGAGAATAACATACATACACATTTTTTATTGCTGTCTGAAATTACTATTTGTAGACAATAATACAAAATTCAGAAGCGCCAAATACCTCCAGCAAGTGAGGTATGTCCTAAGAAGCAGACTAAACGGCAAGAACAAGGCTCAGGTAATAAACAGCTAGGCCCTTCCAGTGATCAGATACCCTGCAGGAATAATCAGGTGGCCAAAGGAAGAGATTCAGACCACGGATGTTAAAACTTGAAAGCTCCTCACCATACATGGCGGGTTCCATCCCAAATCCAGAGTGACAAAGACACAACTAAAGGTGTCGGTTGTGCAAAGGGGGACCTGAGACAATACAGCCATAACCAAGTGGCATAGTGTACAGAAACATCTGTGCAGGGTATGGGCTGGAAACCCCAAGGTCTAAGTGGGAAACTCCTCCAAAGGTTTTGGAGAATGAGTGTGCGAAGATCCTGTGGGACGTCCAGATACAGACCAACCGAATGGTAATGGCAAACCAACCTGACATTGTGGCGGTGCACTCGGGGCAGTGACCCCGAAGCTGGAGGAGTGGTTACAGCAGATCCCTGGAACAACCTCGGACATCTCGGTCCAGAAATGTGCAGTGCTAGGATCAGCAAAGATAGTGCACAGAACCCTTAAGCTCCCAGGCCTCTGGTAGAGGACCCGAGCGTAGAGAGGGATAACCGCCCGGGGAGGGTGAGGTGTGAGAGAGAAGAGTTTTAAAAAATACATATATTTAAAATTGATACCAAATGCTCTGAAAAGTAACACCAGACTTGTGACATGGGGTAATTTACAACATAGTAACTGAATCCCAGCACTTTGGGCTCTGGCTGGCAGCTCTTGAAGCCTGAGCAAGAAAGTACAAGCCAGCAGACTGGTTTATGTGTTTATGCTTTATTATTCAACAGACTGCTGTAATTACAATCATTATAGAGCTACAATGCTGTCAGTCACTTCTCTTCACACACTCAACCTCACTTCATGTTTCTCTCAATTTGACACATTTATTGCCATGGTGTAATCGAATATGTGCTTTGATTCCACAGATCATATTTGTTTTCAAATAAAGAAACAGCCGAGACGTCTGTTATCTTTGCATTGTCTTCAACATCTTTATTCCCATGATCCACTTGTTCATTTATTACAACTCAAGTAAACAGAAGTTGTGTGAGTTATGCACCAACTTGTCGTTTGGACATTTGCAATTGTGACGTCTGGTCAAAGTGAAGAAATGCAGACGAGGATGTTGAAACAAAGTTTCAAACTATGGGCTAATTTTAGGTTGTCGTGACAGACAGGCTTTCATTTGCATGAAGTGTCAGCGCCATGACCATAAAGTGGACGATTCACTGATTTATGGTCACTACAAAAAAAAATACTTTTATTGTTTAACACACTCAAATCATGTGAAGGGAGACTTACCAGGGCAGTAATTTATTAAATATTAATGAAATAAGAAATGCACAAGAAAGAAAAACACATTTGTAAGTGGAGTTTGCATGTTCTCCCTGTGTCTCCATAGGTTCTCCATCCCTCTAAAAAATGTGTACAAATACAAAACACTTAATACAAAAAATTCAACACTTTTTGGGAATAAGAATGAATCTGCTATATGTGTTTGAGGTTCAATAAGTGTGAATCATAATGAATGAAATACTTTATCAATCTTCCATCCATCCATTTTCTTTCGCTTCATCCGTTGCCGGGTTGCGGGAGCAGCAGTCTGAGCAAAGACGCCCAGACTTCCCTATCCACACGCACCTCCTCCAGCTCGTCCAGGGGGGACACCAAGGCGTTCCCAGGCCAGCTGAGAGACATAGTCCCTCCAGCGTGTCCTGGGTCTTCCCCGGGGCCTCTTCCCGGTGGGACGAGCTCGGAACACCTCCCCAGGGAGGCGTCCAGGAGGCATCCGGAACAGTTGCCCGAGCCACCTTAACTGGTTCCTCTCGACGTGGAGTAGCAGCAGCTCTACTCCAAGCTCCTCCCGTGTGACCGAGCTCCTCACCCTATCTCTAGCTCCCAGCCACTCTGCGGAGGAAGCTCATTTCGACCGCTTGTATCAGCGATCTCGTTCTTTCGGTCATTACTCAAAGCTCATGACCATAGGTGAGGGAGGGAACGAAGATTGACCGGTAAATTGAGAGCTTTGCCTTTCGGCTCAGCTCTGATACAGCGACTTTATCAATCTTCAAATAACATCATTCGGTCACTGCTGCTGTTCAATAAATACAGTAGAAAATGCATTTAAAATACAGCACTAATCATCTACAATAAACATTATAAAGTAGACCCTATGGCAGCTGTAACTATATGTGGCAGCAGAGCTAATGAATGAAAGAATGTTTATCACAAAAATAAGTGAGAATCCTCACAGACTAAATCAACTCTGACTGTTCTCACTGACGACCATCATGAGGACAGCTGACCTCTGTAGGGCGGCACGGTGGCTGAGTGAGTAGCACTTTTGCTTCTCAATAAGAAATTCCCAGGTCGGAAAGAGGCCTTTCGAGTGGAGTTTGCATGTTCTCCCCGTGTCTGCGTAGGTTTCTCCAGCACCAAAACTCTGCAATCATCAAAGGACACTCATTCCCCTCACTCTCTTCCTCCAGCAAACTGCACTGGCTGAGTCCCTCGTTCTTCTTGTTCAGAGAATCGCACTATCGCCCTGTTTTGTTTTTACAGTTTCTAACCATAAGATAAAGTCTTTTGTAAATAGTTCTGTCTCCAATACAAGAATAAGAATAATCTCCATGGCGACAGTGGCTCAGTTGGCGCTGCTTTTGAGCATAGTTTACAGTGATGTCAGTTGTTTTAGTTTGCGGCGTCAGCGGGTAGACCTCAAAGATGGCGCCGCGGACCCGGAAGTGACGTACCTTCCGAAGCTCTATGGTGGAGGGTTCAATCCCACGAGACATGTCACCTACTCCCACAGATGTCAGAATGCTGCCGTTACGTTCACGGGAAAGACACCTGACCCCACTCTGCCTGAATCTCAAAGACCAAAGACTGTGTTGATGCCGATGAAGCGGCCATTCTCCCTTGGATTGAATTATGATTAAACATAAAAACTTGAACTCTACAACCCTACAAACCTATGCATAGAAACAGTTTTCAGAAACAAGCTAACATTTTGAAAGTTGATAGAGATACAGATCATCATTCTTGGTCAGATTTGTTTTAATTGAAATTAAAGATGAGATTTACTCTGGCTTGTGCTTCACGCGCTACATTTTATTTCATGTTGTGTTAGTATTAGATAGCAATATGGCCTACGTGCAGGACTGTACAAGGACTCTACAAGGACTCCATGTTATGACTATGATGTGACTGTCTCTTTGTGACACGTATGTCTTTCGATGTGTGACGTGACAATGACTATATAAACTGTGTACTGCCTTTATTCTGTCTGAGGGAAAGAAACAGAGTAAACCAGTGGAACTTGAGAGAAACGTAAATAAACTTCCAGAGTTTGGCACACCACGATCCGTCTCTGTCTGCTAAATCCTAACAGATTTGGTGGAGAATGCGCGGCTCGGTTTGTGCCATTCTCTGGATTGTTTTGAGGGAATTTCCTCTGTTTCTTTTTTTCGGCGTGTGGGAGCGACAGCACGTTATCTGGAAGGGGAGAAATCCCAGCGGACGCTGAAAGGGCTCGCTTTTGGATGGGCTTGCTCTTGCTCCCTCACTTTCTCTGTTTTGTTTTTTAAATTGAATATTCCGACGCGGAAAAGAGTTGGCAGACCTCTCGGACAGTCCTTGGAACCGGTTTGACAAGAATAAGGTAAGCAGACACCTTTTTTAATATGTAAAGTCTGCATAATTGGATATTAGCTAAATTTTGGTCTGTTTTTTGGGGTCTGTCAAACTCTCTAAATTGTATTTTGAAGAAGTCTCGGGGTTAAAGTCCCTTTGAGCCTCGGGGTTAAAGTCCCTTTGAGAAAGTCTCGGGGTTAAAGTCCCTTTGAGCCTCGGGGTTAAAGTCCCTTTGAGAAAGTCTCGGGGTTAAAGTCCCTTTGAGAAAAGCCTCGGGGTTAAAGTCCCTTTGAGAAGAAGCTTCAGGGTTAAAGTCCCTTTGAGAGAAACCATGGTGAATTAAAAGTAATTATAAAAAGGGAAACGTTAAACACTAAAGAGTGCCTTTTGTTACTAGTGTGGAAAGTGATCATTTCTAGATTTGGATGACAAAAGTATAAAGAACAACATCAGTTATATTCGCTTAACAAAGTAATCTTGAAAGTTATTCTTCTGTATCTTTCTGCCTGTGTGTGTGCGTCGCTCTATCTGCTGCCGTTGTCAGGGAAACGGCCCCCTCCTTCGCTGCTCTGGCTGTGAATCTGAAGCAAAGCTACTGCTTTAGGAATTTGGCTTTTCATAGTAGTTATTCCGTTAAATTTGCTAAATTTGCCATTTGAACATTGTGTTAGACACAGTTAAACGTTTTTAAACACCATTAGGGAATAGAAGTTTTGAATTAGTATGTTTTTGAAACCCAAAGATTAGTACAAAAAGCTTTGCTTTTCTTTTTAAATCTGCTGCTTATTTTGTGAGTCCATTATTGTATCTCTGATATATTTCATAGCTGTTTGTGAGAATTTTTTCATGTATTTTTTATTTTAGTTACAAAAGCCGTTTTTCAAACATTTAAATTAGAATCTGTTAAAAGTGATTAATGATTGTAGACTTCGTCTAAAAAAGAAAGAGGGAATTAGGCTGTAAAAGTATTATATTATTAAGTTAAACTACCCAATTCACCCAATTCACATTCAAGTGGTGACTTTTGTTTTTGTTTTGACTATGCACCTGACCTTCCTCCTGCTGCAGATGCACGCAGCACAGGAGCCTGGTCTAAAATGTGCTCCAATTCATACTGACTTCATTTGAAAAATGCTGCAATTATTTTAAATTAGTAGAATAGATGCTGAGATAAATAAGTGTAAAAGGGAAAGTCCATAAAGTGAAACCCAAGATGTTCAAGATTAAAAACATCACACAGTACAAAAGTACATAATACATATTTTAAAGTTTGAAGGTTTAAGAGATTTGAGTCTTGTTTTTTATATTGAGAGTTTCTGGTTTCAAATGTCATCATTAGTAAGATAATAAGTAATCTTTTATTTACATAGCGCTTGGGAAAGCCAAGAGCGCTTCAAAATTGTTTAGACTTCAGAGAGAAAAACAATCTCATTCACAATCTCTGTTGTTTTTAATTTGACTATAAGGTTGTTTTCCAGAACCAAGAGCACACACTGTACAGGGTCACTGGACTGCTGGACACTGGACAGCGCAAAGCCCACCCAGCCACAGGTCACAGATCAAAGAGCAAAGGGAAATGCCACCTCCTTGCCCCTCCCCACGCCACTGCAGAACTGAGTGGGTGTGAGAGAGACCGGGGCCATGAAAGAGAGGTATCTGGAGACGTGATGGGTGGAGCGTCAGGTAGAGACCTAGAGGCAGTTGAAAGTGTGTCTACGTGGTTTACATCACCACAGTGTGACCTTTGAGACCTACAGGTGGTTCGAGGAGTCTGGAGACACAACCCCAAAATTCACATACACACACACACACACATACACACATACACTCACACATTCACATTTACATATAGATACATGAAAAAGCAGAACATGAGAAAAAAGCATTAAAAGTTTACTCCAATGTAAACATATTTTTAATTGTCTATCACTTGAATCAGTATTTTTTGAGACCAGAAATGTTCATTTGAATACTATATTGTCATGGACTTAATTGACGTCTGTCCTGACACTTTTGATTTGTTGATTTTTTACTGTGTGAAGTAATTACATTGATGAGAATTAGATCTGATAAAAACACAAATTAGAGAAGTAAACTGCGCTTGCTTTTGTCTGAGAGACATTAGCAACAGCATGAATAGAAATTGTCTTTAAAGTAGAATCAAAGTGATTAACCATAGAGAGTAACTATTGCATAACAAGCTGTGTACAGGAACTGAGACACTGCACCATTGACCAGAAGTGCATCGCAAATGACCTGATGTGCTTCAAGTGAAAAGACTGTATCTGGAGATCCTGATGTGCATCTGGAGACCAGAACCATGGCTTGGACCCTACTGATGTCCAAGACGACCTGACCTGATGACGACTGAGACTCACCCTCAGGGGACCCTGAGGACCTGAGGATCTGAGAGAGAAAAAACTGGGGAGTGATGTTTATATTTTTGAAATCATACATTGATGAGTGCTAAATGAGAGAGATACTCATGATTCTTTCTTTTGTTTTTGTTTGTCCCTAGCTTCTGGACATCTGATGATCTATTGGACACAGCGATTTGCAGAACAAGAACCAGCCAATGAAACGTCTATTGCCGATGCTATTGCTACAACCACAACTGTGACCAAATGCAATATACATGTTAAGTATTCAGACATCTGACAGACAAAAACTTTGAAAATGATAAAGTATGAGTATTGTAGCGTTTTAGTAGATGTTAAATAGTAGTAAAAAAGTAGAATTGTCCTTTCTTTGTTGTTCATAAACATATTTCCACGTAAGAGTTAAAATAATACCCTACAATGTTATCCTTTTGATAGATCAGCTATAATATTAGAATCAGAGTTATGTTACAGCCATTAAAAGTGACAGAAGTCACAAATTAGGAATATGCCTTTGCTCAAGCTGCAGCCGAGCTTTTGAGTTAAAAAATAGAGTAAAAATAGGAATAGATAAATGCATCAACCATAGATGCTTTCAAAAATAGAGAATATTCTTAGCCAGTGCTAATATCAAATGGTAAAGGGACCATTTCACAAGCATTACTTCAAAAGTAGATAAAGTTAATTACAGTTTATGTACAGTTTTATTAGATACTTGCCAAATTCACTTGTGTTCACACATGAGTGAATGTTGACTATGCAAAAAGTCCATATGAGTGTAGCCTAGATTAA
This sequence comes from Knipowitschia caucasica, assembly GCA_964034765.1. Taxonomy (NCBI): domain Eukaryota; kingdom Metazoa; phylum Chordata; class Actinopteri; order Gobiiformes; family Gobiidae; genus Knipowitschia; species Knipowitschia caucasica. The sequence continues at coordinate 26,282,445 of OZ035825.1, forward strand.
TGCCTAGATTAATGAGATAGATTAGCACCAACAGAGATTCAAAAGCATTTAAAAGCATTTTGATGTATTTGTGTATAGCACAAAAACAGTATAGTAGATATTTAGATATGGAGAAGTTTCCAGCACAAACACCATTGTAGAATAACTGACCCCAACCCCAAACCTGCTAAAATAGATTAGCTCTTGTAAGGATAATACTAATTTGATTAATGATGTACATTCATCCCAAACTGCCTGACAATAATATCTTTAGATAATAAAAAGTAATAAATCACTGACCACTATAGAAGTGTAAATGTTGACCATTTGCCTTACTGTGTTCACAGTTTTATTCCTGAGAATGAGAGTAGACATGGAGCAAAATCCCACTGATAATATGCCACTGATAATGAGAGTATAATACCACAGAGAGATTTGTTAGATTAAAATGTATGTTTAAGAATATGGCTCAATAGAAGCAAATATACAAACATATTTGTAAATAGATTAGAATAGTTTTAAACTATAGTGAATAGTAAAAGTAAAGTACACAGTCTAAGATTGAAAAGTGAAAACAATACAGTGGAGTGAAGTGTAAACAATCAGCATTAGAAAAAAAGTATAGAGTAATAAAAGTGAAATTAGCTTCAAATTTGAGACTCAGCTCGTTTTTGTCTGTGTTTTGACTGAATCTGCTGAGTTCTTGGGTGTCCAATAGTGTGTTTGTTTGTTTTTATTTTTGATTTGTTTTTGTTTGTTTGTTTTTTCCCAGGATAGAGGATAAAATCCACTGATATTGATTTGATGATTATGAGTTTAATGCATACATTTTCTTTGTTTTTTAATAATTTTGTAAAGTTTTTTTTTTTTTTAGAATTTTTTTCTTTTTCCACTTTATTGATTGATCGATTTGAATGATCACATGTGATTATGTGATCAAAGGGGAGGGTGTTAGTATTAGATAGCAATATGGCCTACGTGCAGGACTGTACAAGGACTCTACAAGGACTCCATGTTATGACTATGATGTGACTGTCTCTTTGTGACACGTATGTCTTTCGATGTGTGACGTGACAATGACTATATAAACTGTGTACTGCCTTTATTCTGTCTGAGGAGAAGAAACAGAGTAAACCAGTGGAACTTGAGAGAAACGTAAATAAACTTCCAGAGTTTGGCACACCACGATCCGTCTCTGTCTGCTTAAATCCTAACAGTTGTTTTTGACATGTTTAGTTCTATGTTTAGTTTTTTTTTTTTTACATGGCGGAAATGGGCTTCCATATAGATCACTCAGTAAAATACTTGTCATTGTCATAAGGTTTTGACATGTTTAGTTCTATGGAAGCCCGTTTCCGCCATGTAAAAAAAAAAAAAAAAATGGAGTTCAAAAGTCAAAATTCTTAGTTTTAAAGTCGTAATTAAGAGTTTAAAACTCAGAATTTTGAGTTTAAAACTCAAAATAATAAGTTTCTGTAGGCTTTTTTTTTACATGGTGGAAACGGGCTTCCATATAGTTCTTATCAGATCACTCAGTAAAAAACTTGTCATTGTCATAAGGTTGGCGTCATGCCTCAGTCCATTAGTGACGGTATGTTCACATATTTTTCACATATTTTTCTGGCAGAGCATTGAGAGTTAAATTTTATGGAATCCCTTTAAGCATGTTAAGTGTAAAACATTTTCAATATAGTTCAGGTGCAATTATGACAATTACAGCTCTTGACTGGAGACATGAGGCTGTGAAACAAATATGAGGGCTGAAGATATTTCTTTGGAACCAGGAAGACTCCTTGTGGTCAACGACAGGGCGGAGCTGTGGCTTTGGCAGCAAGTTGCCCATCAATCACAGAAGAATTGTTGCAAAGAAAAAAGGAGCGTCCTGATTTCTGTTGAATTGGAAAATGTTTATTTCATCAACACTATTGTCAAAAGGGGCTGGTACTATGTGTTATGCCATGTATGGGCTGGTGCAGCTCTGACTGTCAACCCCCCAACCCAGAAATGGATTAAGGGGAAGAAAATGGATGGATGTTCTCAAAATACCTGATAACATTATTGTTGTCCTTATTTTATTTTTATTTAAATACATAAAATAATATATCAGAATAAGAAGCGTGCAGAATATCTAGAGCCTGACCGTCCTTATGGAGAGGATCCCTCTCTCAATGTGGGGGGTTCTCACTTTTCTCCCACTGGATTTTAGAGTTTTTCCTTGCAGATGCAGGAGAGTGTTAGACTGTTAGTGTCTAACAAGGAGGACTGTGGTGATGATCCAGGACATTCGACTTTCAACAACTATGGACATTGAGATAACTACTGTTATGATTTAGGGCTATACAAGAATACATTGAATAGAATGAAGCCAACTGGATTGTTTACCTTTGATTATGATGTACAGTACAGACCAAAAGTTTGGACATACTTTCTCATTCAAAGAGTTTTTTTTATTTTTATGATTATGAAAATTGTAGATTCACACTGAATGCATCAAAACTATGAATTAACTCATGTGGAATTATGTACGAACTAAAAAAAAAAAGACTATAAAACTGAAAATGTGTCTTATATTCTCGGTTCTTCAAAGTAGCACCTTTTGCTCTGATTACTGCTTCACACACTCTTGGCTTTCTCTTGATGAGCTTCAAAAGGTAGTGACCTGAAATGGTCTTCCAACAGTTTTGAAGGAGTTCCCAGAGATGCTTAGCACTTGTTGGCCCTTTGGCCTTCACTCTGTGGTCCAGCTCATCCCAAAATCATCTGGGTTCAGGTCCAGTGGCTGGAGGTCAGGTCATCTGACCCAGCACCATCACTCTCCTTATTGGTCAAATAGCCCTTACACAGCCTGGTGTAAATCTACAGTCAATAGTCATGAAAAGAAAGGGCACTTATTTAATGAGAACTTTTGGTCTGTACTGTATGTATGCAAAGGGAAATAGACGATCAGAATGTTTTGTATAAATGCAGAGTATTACTAAAAGAAAAAATATACTAAATTATTGAATTGCGTAACATCAGAGTGATAATCATAATATAATGACTAATTTCATAGACACAACAAAGAGTAAAACCAATGTAACCCCAAACACACACAAACACAATGAAAGAATAGTATTGTGTATTTAAAGATACTGAATAATCATTAAAACAAAGAAACAAGGTGCAAGTAAAATATCTTAAAGGCGCTATACCCATTTCTGCAATGTTTGAATGTTTAGCACCGCCCCCCAGCTCGCTCACAGGCTTCTCATTTCCCCTACTCTCTCATCCCACGGAGCCACCTAGCTTTATTTGTGATCTGATACATATGCTAACATTAGCATTAGCGCAACTTGTAAGCTGTGCAACAATCACTGATGAAATGGCACTAAAGCAATGCACTGCTAACACAATATATAAGTAAAAGAATACGTTTCGCGTCCGGATGTATTAATTTAAACATTAGAATATATTCTAATATTTAATTATAATTTATTATACAGCTCCTCACAGCAGCAGCACTCCATTGACTTGAATGCAATTCTACCGATCATTTTTTCTTGATAACAGAACTCTCAAATCAATAATGACCGCAGCCCCAATGCAATCTCTGTTTGTAATTCAGGTGTGTAAAATACTGCCATTACTTTGCAAGTACAACAAGCTATCAGCGCCTGTCACTACACTGTGCAGTTTCTCTGCACACTTGTCTGTGTAGAGAAGCTAGCGGAGCTAGCCACGCTCAATAAACAAATACATATCAATCAATCAACACCATTAAACGTCAATCGGACAATACAGTATACAGATACATCCTTAACACACATGCACGGACGATTTCAGAATTTGCTGTCAACGTTTTCATGACAAAAATACTGTTTTAAAGTGACAAAAAGCGATCGCGAAAAACCCGGAAGTTACCATGAAACAGCTAGCTAGCTTAGCTGTTACCTGCCTAGCACGTCCCGGTGAAACCTTTGGGAGCTAACTATTTTATTTGCAGTCATTAAATACATTTCTAATTATAAGGGTTGTCTAATATTTGTTCAAATATGTATATATTTTTTATTTTAGAATTATATTAAAATTTTGAAGTCGAAGCCCTGGTGTTAAGCAGCGCTGTAGAGGCTAGAGGACGCAGACTGTTCGCTGCTCGTTCTGTGAGTGGAGGAGAAAGAGCGGCCCGCTCAGACTCTACTCAGCACTTTTCACTGCCTGAATTTCATACACAGTGGAATCAATGACCTCAAGTTTTCAATTAAATTATGTATTATGATACAACTTGTATGTAGTAAAAAGCATTTTTATGAACTACTTAGAAAAAAAATCGGGTATAGCTTCTTTAATAGTTACAGTGAGTGACAAGCACAGATGCAAAGTAACATTTTCAAAGATCAGATACTGTAGTAGCTTTGGTGGCAGAGATTCAGTGTACACTCAAGCTTATCATTAACACAAAATATAGTCATAAAAAGACACTGGCTTGGATTGATCTGGCGCTCTAAAGAGGCATCTTCTGAATTAGCAAAGTATTTCAAAACCAACTTCTGAATGGGCAGTAAAACAGTGTGTGGTTCTTTGGGTAAACTCCTTAAAGTGAGACGTTAACATATATACAGTGCTTTGGAAACAACATAGAAACGTAAAAATTAAAACACACTGGAATCAAACAAAGTATATAAACTAGAGACAATACCTTGGACCTAATAAGTTTAACGCAGCACTTTGCAATCAGTGTTTCACACCATCTGTGGAGAGGCTTCTCTTGCTGAAGGACATTTTTGCATGGACATTCAAAGACACACAAGTGAAGATCTGGACATGTGGACAGGTTGAATGTTGGCGTTGAAAAATTTGTGTGTGATAGCAGTGGGACTAGGATGCCTCAGGAAGAGCTAAAGGGTGTGCAGGAGAGCATCCTGGATTGTGACTGTCTACATTTGCAGGGGAAAGAGTCTGTCCATCTGCAGAGGTGTGGATGCCCAGGCTGTGGAGGAGGTCTTGGAGCTGAGAGACTGTGCACAGCAGCTGCTGCTTCTCCTGCTCCAGCCCTGAGACCTGCTCCCTCAGCCGACCATCGGCCTGGACCAGAGCCTCCACTCTGCTCTCCAGGCTGCCCACTCGAGCCTGCGACACCTGGAAGAGGAGGGGTCCATTCATGTTGAGCTTCTGACACGCATAAACCTTGCACTCACCTGAAGTTCTTCCAGAAGGTCCAGGTTCTGTTGGCGGAGGCTCTGATTGGTCCGCTCAAGCTGTGCGGACCGTTGCTGCTGGTTGAAGGTGGGTGGCGTGTCAAGAAGTTCATCCTGGAGAACATGGTACTCCACTTCGTAAGCCTGGAGCTGCTTTGATAAATCCATTTCACACACCTGAAACAGAAGCAATATTTCAAGATTTGAAAACCACTACACAAGGAAATATTCATAACCCGTAAACTTCTGCACACTTTGTCTTATTACAACAACACATGATAAGTTAATTTATATAGCACAACTCATACACAAGGCAACTCAAAGTGCTGAACTAAACCAGATAGAAGAAGATAGTCACACAAGGCATTGGCATCGTATGTGAAAGAAACAAATAGACAATTGTGAAGACAACTCAAAACGAGGCACCACTTCTCTTTTTTTATTTATAAAAACAATAGAGTGGCTGACTAAACTATTCAGCTCAGGTTGACTCATGAAGTGAGAAACATCTCATCCAAATTAAATCAGTTTTTGTCAAGGTGGTTAAGTCTAGGATGTCGTTTAAACTTTATGTCATTTAAAGTTATGACAGTGGTGGAATTTATCCACCCTGTACAAAAAAAAAAAGTGTTTCACAGATAATGGGTATTGGTACAGGTCATACATGTACGTTACCATGGAAGGAATTTCCTGCTCTACAGTTTTTGAACAAGGCAAGTACAGGATTGTTGATAAAGGTTTAGATGACAAATTGGGAGTGGCTGATATTTATAGCTTTTCAAAATGCATAAGTTTGTTCCGGTAATAACCTAAAACGTCACGCCTACAACCGCGTAGGTGCACAATAATAAACGAAACCAAAGACAACCTGCTTTGTCTGAAACTAAGATTTGTTTTTTCCATTATACATATCTTTCTTAATGTTTTATCAATTGAATCCTGTTGTTACTTAAGTCCTTTCAAGTAACACCCTACAGTTTTAACTTTTTACTGATGTAAAATGTTACACCAAACACATCACTGGCTCTGACCAATCACACTCTGCAGCGGCTGAGCTCAGGTAGAGACTAAACCAGCTGGATTTCAACAAACAAACCCAAATGAGAGAGACATTTTAATTTCTGATGGGAAATCTGAGACATGCTTACAACGTGAATCTCATGTCCATTGTTTAAAATTCTATGAAAATAAATCAGCATGGAATCGGATTGGAAAAGGTCATATATGATGTGTACATGTTGACCAGACCAGAATCTTAGTTACATCGTTTCATCGATGGCTAGCGATGTAAAGGAACGGCACCAATGGCTGTTTCGCAAGACACAGTAAAAAAGTCAAAAAACTCAAATGTGAAGAAACAAAGATATTAATCAAAAACTGAGATGTAGGGTGTGCATAACCGGCCATACGGCATTTCTCTGAGTGCAGTAAGTCACCTCTGGCTGCATATTTGACCTGAGTATAATGACAGCTGTTCTGTGAGGACCTCAGAACTGTTTGGACTGAATTGGTCGGAAAACAGCATCATGAAGTCCATGAAAAAAATAAAACATAAAAATCATCCCTAATTTTTCTCTCACTTCAGTTTTCTGTTACTTTGTTGCAGTGTTTAAAAAAGATGGAGAAAATGTCTAAAAGTTCAAGCTGTATTAACATAAGGCACTGAATCTGAAGCAAGCAGATTCAGGCTCTTTCAATATGAGGAATACCAAGTCGTATATGAATAAATACTTGTTTCATTTGTTAGTCTACTTGTACAAGTCTTGAAAATCATTCAAGACCATATAATACTCATTTAGAACAGCAATGGTTGAGTGAGACCTATTAGCTTTAGCTAGTTCAGGTAAGCTAAGTAAAAAGATTAATACAAAGCACACAGTCATTTGAGAGATGACTCAACATGTGCATTATTAAACATACTTCTACCAACAGTGACCGAAATGATCACTGGGATCATAATGTTCAATACATAATAGAATTACAAATAAACTAAACTAACTAACCCCCCCAAAAAATCCTAGCTACATAGATGCTTGAACTTCACAGATACAAACCTGGTTGATCGTTTTCTCCATTTGCACCAACCCCAAATTGGGCAACGTGGTTTTGATGAAGTCCACGATGGACTCCAGGCTGTCGTGTTGGAGGATAAGAGGCTTGTGGCTCCCCAGTAGACTCAGAGCTACCTTGAAGATTACCTCAGAGCCCTGGAGGAATAGCATATCTGACAAATTCAGAAAAAACAACATCAGGGTTGAATTCAGGTCAACAAGAACACATTGGTATCATGTCACCACTTTGACAAAGGCTGCCCGTCAGTGTGCAAAGCTAACTTGCTTGATCAAGGACTTAAGAAGGTTTGTATAATCAATACATTGACGTCAGAAATAAAAGGGTAAGCAAACAAACAGATCGAGGAGGCTATGTGGAAACTGTAGGTGTATTTGTGTGGAGGCTTTTGAATGGAGCAGGGTGTGGAAAGGGCTGGGCGCAAGATCATACAACAGATTAAGAATGGGAGGGGATATTTGGCGGTCACATTTGATACCATAGGCTCCACAATGATCACAATAACGACACAGACTCATGCAATTGTGGCGTTAGAATGATAAGCTCAAGGAGAAGGCCAGTCTTGTTCAGTGAGAAAGTACCACTGAAGAAATTGAGCAAGAAATAATAAGAATTTACTCCAACCCAAAGGTCATTCCTGTTCATGGTGATGGTAAAAGTGAAAGCATGCATTTTCTATCTACTCAGTTTATATATAACTATGATGTTTCACAAAATAAAGTGACCAAAGTTAAAATTACCAAAGACTCGAGCCACAAAGCCAAGAGGGAAGTGAGACGCAAAGACGGTGAGAAACCAGGGGGTAGCATACAAGCTGGGCCCAATCTCCTGCTGCTCCAGGTGAGTGTACAGATCCCTGTGATAATCGTGGAGCAACCGTGACAGCTGGTACATCTGAATCTGCAAAATATCAAACACAACATAAACAAAATAATGTTGGTTTAGTGACTGCTGTTGTGATGATGGACGTGTAATATCGTGCAATAGATTTCAATGCAATAATAACGCAGTATGAGAGACTGTAACATGCAAGGTGTGTCTCCTAATTTTACCTTTGTGCTCAAAGGCACAAACTCCATATGGGAAGGAAACAGACAGGACTATAATGTACACTATAATATTGTGCACAAGTCTGAACAGAAGAGAGAATGTTCATTGAAGCATGTATCTTTGCCTAACAACCATTGTAAATAAGGTGTACTGTTAACGTAAACAGGAAGACAGTTAAGTGTATGCACATGCTGTGTAAGAAAATCTACATCTACATTTAAATCAATAGATTTGTCGACACAAAATTGAGCAGATTTTGAAAAATAGTTGAAATGTACCTGAAGAATGGTCATATCAGGCCTGTACTGTTTGCGCAAGCCCATGTCATACATTAGAAACTTCAGCATGTTGAAGGCTTCCTCCTCCCCCATGTGTAACAGAAGCACTCCAGCAATGAAGGACAGGCCCTGGCAGTAGCCCACCTACAACAACAAACACATACTTAACATCTGAACAGGCAGCGACAAAGACGGCCCTGACCCAAACGCGACTTTGCACATTGTTTTTTTGAAGCTCTCAAAGATCAGGAAGTAAATAGATCACCTCAGGATCCAGCAATGAATAGGCCTTCAGCAGGTTGTAGAGAGACAGCTGCCCTGCCCCCAGCTGAGCCTGGAAGTAAGGATGAGTAGGAAAGGTGCGACCTGGGATGGAAACAACAACTATAATTACAGTAGTCTATAAAACACGCAGTATACTTGGCCAGACAAAGAACCTTTTGATTTTTTGGATTCAATTGATGGACGACAATGATCGTATGTAATGTTACAAGTCAAAATTATTCAAATGTTTTCTCTCACAGGACAGGGAGGTACATTCAATACATAATGTGTATAATCTCAAACTTTGCCGCAGGATGCTTCACCTTTGGGTTGATGTTACAATGGCTCTCTGTGTAAGCTTGTGCCAACTCATTTCAAGAACCATGCTTACGAACACTTCAATACGCACTCCTGAAGTGTGCAAATGCAAAGACTTAGTGCGGCCTAACATGTTCAGTTGGAGAGGCCCTGCTCTTTTCACACATGACAACTTAATAAGGACCTGGGATGTGTGTGGGGGCATTCTTACGGCGGCTGACATGTAATTGGCAGCGGTGTGTGTTTGGGATGCTGGACTTCTTGACTTACAGTGCTGAGAGAAGACAATGATCACCGTGTGAGTGTGTATGACAGGAATGTGCTGGAGGTGCCTGATGTTTGTTAAAATAATGTAAGCCATCCCTCCCATGCCTAAAGGAGATGTCTGCTGTGATGTATGCGAGGATCGAGGCGGGTTTGACTCTTCTCCATATCAACCCTGCAACTCTTTATTGTGTGTGGATGTGGGCGCTGTTAGGGTGGAGCGCAGGCGTCGCATGTGTGACTTTGTGTGTGAAAGTGAAAAGGTGTCGGTTTCACAAATTTAGTTGTTTGACAGAAAAGGAATGCAAAATGTTTTGGTACCCAGGTCGATGAGGATGGCATGCTGTTGAGATGTCAGTCGTTTAAGCAGTTCTTTGTAAGGAGTGTCGTTGGCTGGAGGTCGTGAACGGACAGTTTGCCGAAGAAGAAACTGTTCCGAGAGGAGCTTCCAAATCTCCCCCCTGTGTTGCCTGGGGACACCTGCAGGGCGAGAGTAAAGGGGGGGTCAGGTCACAAATACCATGCAACAACAACAATCATAAAGCATGCAAGCTGCTCGAGAGTAAATGTTTCAGATTCCGAATGGCCAAAATACAAAAAGGTTTTCAATCTTTTTACTGTATTTCATTATTAAAAGTAACTACATTCACAGTAGCACCGTGCTTTTCATACAATACAATAAATCTGACTCAATCCATAAAATAGCCTGAGCAGTGGGCAGTAGGACGAGAAGGTAAAGAAAACTTACCATGTGTAACTGCAGCATGTACAGTATCGGAGTCAAACTTGACTTTAGACCTTTCATGAGTCCCCAGCATCTTCTCCCAAACCAGAGTGACGTCCTTCAGGCACGGAGTGATCTCCTCATAGTCCAGCTTTAATCGCTTGTTTTGCAGATTATTTTCTGAGACTACAAAAATATATTATTGGTATAATAAGAAGTTACGGTTTACTTTATAACCCCTGTAAGGAAATGTGCCCACTGCATCCAAACAATGTTTATTATTTTTGATCCTGTATGCATTTTTCCCATAACCACATTCTTTCTTTGATTCCCTAATAGAGGTCCCACCCTATCCGCTCCAGGGTTGTCCGCCCAGTGACCAGCTGCAGGGGAGTGACCTCATTACCAGGAGACAGCGATAACAAGCTTATTTTGAAGCCTCCAGGAAACAAAAAGATGTGTGTGCACTGTGCAGCCAGCGTAAGGTCTGGAGTAGGAATAACAGCAAGTAGCAAATCTACAGGAAGAACAGCGCATGATTGTTTGTGGCTTATCAGCTGCTCGGCCACTACCCTCAGAGTCTGCACCTCTGTCCGTTCCTCTGCGTCTGTCAGTGCAGCACTCCACCCCGATAATACTCGGCAGGATAACACATCCTGAAGCTGACAAAGATACACAAAACCTGCTGCATGACCAAAGTTTAGTTACAAGAATGAAATCAGGAGAGGAGAGGAGAGCCGGCTCCACCTTGAACCATTGTGAGGAACAGGAGGCGCGTGTTGGAAAATATAGTTGTAAGCTTTGACCTAAATTCCCACCACGCCCTGTTGCTAGACATAATTTTTAATCAATGTGGAGGTTAACAGCATGTATACAATACAGGAGGTTATGTGCCAAATAAGTCAGGAGAAAAATGTGTTTTGACCACACCCAATAAATGCACGCAAACTACAAAAGTTATAATGACAGTGGCAATAGAACATGGAAAATTAAAAAGATTCAAACATTGAGAAGAGAATTTAAAAAAACTCAACTAAAGGATTAAATTGCTGCTTTGGGAAAGTTACCAATTATCAAGACACAATTTTATTTTTTTCTTAGGGATAGACTTGTTATCAGCACAAGATGGAGTGTTTGATCTTGAACCAAACTTACCCTGGAGTTTCTGGTTCTCGCGGTCCATCCTCTGCAGCAGGATTTGCTGCAGGATGGCCTTCCTCCACAGCTCCCTCAGCTGCTCTCTGCTCCTCACATTCTGCTCTTCAGGCACCGGCCTCATGCACAGCTCTCCTGCAGCCAGAGCAGCTGGACCTGAGCACACAAGATCCCCATCCAGGCACAAGTCCCCACCTCGCCCTGGAAGAATTAACCTATATTATTTATTCAATCAAACAAGATTAAATTAATTCACTCACAAATACACATAACACAACTAAGTAGGATATCCAGTATTTAAACATTAATCATATACTTTCTGGTAGTTCATCTTGCACAAAAGCCCACTTTCATGAATTATAGGCCAAGAGAAGGTATCTGGTACATTCACGTCAAATGACTTTCCTGTGTTGTTATTTGGGCAGTTACCTAAATACAGAACACACTTATAAAAGGGACAAATCTACCGGGTGGTTAGAAATGCACAGAAAAAGTGTTTTTTACGACTCCACCCGAAAGTACAGGGTGGATCCCAAACCTCAAAATAGCCGGTGTTGTTTCTGAATAGTTGTTATGGGCCAATTCAGAAACAAGTGCTTCTCTCACTTTATGTTGACTGTAACGGCTTCCACACCAAACACGTATCGGTTGTAATCTGGAGGAATTTTACTGTAACATTACCATGCTTGTAACAGGACTTTGAGAATATGTAATTTAATACAATAAATGTCTGCATTCTGAAAATGTGTACATGCTTAGATATATAAACAATTATTCACAGGAAGAATAAATATGAGGAGAGCATGGTTTTAAATAAATTATGTACGTAAATGTAAATCCGAGTCTCTTAAAATGTTTTGTATGTGTTGAAACCTGCAGCATCACTACACAAACAACAGGCCCTTATGCTGTAAGTGGCCAAAGACATGCCAGACAGATACATTAGTTAGATAAACACAGACAGTTCCACTGCAGAGCGCCATCGGTATGTGTCCATTATCAGTAGTCATCTAAAACCATCTACCAATATGTATATTAGCGCAAACCCCTCCCTGAGCAAAGCTTTCTGAACACAGAAAGTTCTTCTGAAGACAACTTGCTCACTTTAACGCAAAGTGGGTCAACAACGCCGGCGCTTTCCTTCAGCCATCTGTGTGGACAGTCAACACGACCTTGAGCTGAGGCTCCAGCACAAAGCCTCGACACACCCATGACCTCACACAGTATAAATCAGACATTCATTTATGTAACAGGAAGTGGGACTTTTCCCCCCAACCTCCGAGTAAAACATACACCTCCCCATGTAAGGGAAATTAAGTCAGGACGAGGACAACACTTGTTTTGACAGGTTGAGTATTGTATTATAAGTGTGGTATTCTAAAGCAAGACCGTGCATGAAATTAAAAATAAATCATAAATAAAAGGTTCAGTTTAGGGGTGTAACAATGTGTATATCGCAATTCTGAACTATGACAAGATGCATCATACTTCTTATTCTTTGTTTCTCAAATAAACTTGGATTTCTTGACCTTAGACAGAACCATTTATAGTGGCTTTCCTTTTCTGGTGCCCGAACTTGATCTAACAGACTCTCATAAATAAAAACTGACAAATGAATTTTACAAATAGTGATAAATTGTGCGTCAATAAGATTTATGACAATTCTAAATTGTTACACCCCTTGCTTATATTACTTGAACTTGCAGGGCTATACTTACTTTACTACCCACAATGTCTAACACGAGCCTTGGTATTGAGCTTCGAATGGAGTAAACCTTTTAACTGTTGCTGCCCTCAAGTGGTCACGAAAAGGCATTAAATAACGATCACCCACACAAACTGATTATTTGCAACAGTATTTCCAGTTATGATGAAACTGTTCTGACAGGACAGCTATGACAAGAGAGAACACAAATAAATCAAGCTAGGGTTATAAAGAGGCGTAACAGAGTTTTCTCACCATTGGCTTCAGTTCCTTTCTGTGGTGTTGCAACTCTCAGAAAGATCTGCTGTCTCCATGAGTGCCGCGGTCCGCGCATTGGACTCTCTCCCATGTCTTGCATTGGCACTGGTGTGGATAAGGCTGCGACATCACTGACAATGTAGGAAGATAACAAGAAAAAACTGCATTCATTAAGGTTGACACTTACATGTTGTTCAGAAACTACAACCACTAACAATGAGGGTCATACACCAACATCAGATGTCAACCACATGTGTGAATTGTGCTTTATAAATAAATGTGATGTATTTAAATTATTTACTTGAAAGCATGTGTGTGTGTGTGTGTGTGTGTCTCTGGATGAAGCATAGACCATAGAAAAGACAGAATTCTGAGCCATCTATTACGCTTCTCATAGCAAAGATGACCCAATCAGAAGCGAGGCTGGTACGTTACTGCTATTCGCTAAACAAAGCTGAATTCAGGGATAGGGTCTTTATTTACAAAAAAAACCATGAAAATAAAATTAACACCAATATGATGTAGATTGAAGCCAAACTATTTTACTTTATCTCAGAGTTAACAATGTCCATTCCTTTAACAGGCTTTGGGTTAAAGCCATGAGCACTTACAAAAACGCATTACAAAGTTGGTTTACAAAAGTGGGTGCTTTAACTCTACTCTAATAATACTTGAAAGTTATAGGTTGTTATAAGTAAGTTTACGTAACACATTAACAACCATTCAAAATTCTACTGCATACCTGGTTTTTGATTCAACAACATTCTCATTTTCTTGAACCGGAGCCAAGAATTGAAATTTCAGAAAATTAGGAACAGAAGAAGAGGACTGAAGACGAGCGCGAAGGCCACCCAGAGGACTAACACAGAGATGGATGAAAACAAGTAGATGATAAATGTAAAAACACAAGAAGAACAAAGCATATGAAAAACCTTGAAGTGATAAGGCAGTGGAATGCACTCACCCTTTTTTGCCAAGCCGAGCCCCTGTTAGAGGAGAGGAGGGGTGATATGGAAGCAAAGTAGAGTTTGAAGAATAGGGTGAAACAGGTGGAAGGGTGGAGTTTGTTGAAGCAAATCTAAACTCAGAACAAAAAGTGCAAATAAAAACTTTGAAATTTAACACCTAAAAATGTGAAATGAGATCAGGAGATGAATTGCTTTAAAGCAGCAATCGTTACAGAATGGGCAATTGTAATGTTTTTTTTACACTATTTCTAATAATATAATTTTGCAACACATATATAAACAAATATTTTTTTAAATGGAGCTTGTCCACGCCCAGACCCAGGAATATGCACCACAGTGGCCATACTGGCAAGTGAAAGATAAGTCACAAGCTTACAAACATGGAGTGTTCACATTCAAGTTAAAATATTCTGACAAGTTAATAGGGGAGGGCAATATATACCAATAACATTGCAAGAGTTAATTTAAAGATTTTTAAAAAAATATATTGACAAAAAAGCATTTTTTTTTTTCACATATCTCCAATACATATTACAATTAGAGCAAGCAAGATGCCCATTCACAATCACTGCTTTAATTCTAAATTTCAGTAAATATTGAGCAGGCCTTTTTGGATGTGTTTGGATGGTTTTTTAATGTTAATATGTGTTTGTGCATAGATGTGTGCAGCACTTTACAAATAAAAAGCTGTCATTTTGATCTACACTGTCTCTATCCCTAGATGCCCTGGCAAGCAAAACATTGCGGATCGTTTTGTGAAACAATGATTGATTTTAAATAGGGAGTTGGGAAAACAATATCGAGATATTTGTTTTTGCCCAATTCGCCCACCCCTACTAGTTAACTGCTTTTTACTTTTACAGTGTCTTTATACACAAGATAATGAGTAAAATGTGAACCAACATTTTAGTGACACATGTATGGACTAATATTCATCATGTTTGGTGTATTTTGCATGGCTGAAGAATACTACTGTATCATTCAGCCCACGTTTCCTGACATGGTATACTTACAGCTCAAGGTAAATATGTAAACATGCCAACTCTAGCATATTTACATGTGGATCATTTTGTCATAATCACATGCTAAAGTGCATTACAACAGCTCTCTTGTGGACTTTGATTAGTAGAGTTGAGCAAAGAACAAACATCATCATGTCTTGTTACCGTTTATTTTTTCATTGTAAGTGATGAGAATAAAAAAACATGTCATGGGCTTCAATTAAGCCCGTCACAATAATTACTAAATTGGTTTGTATTTTCATAAGTAAAAACAGACATGTAAACTGACATTTTGATAGTATCGAAAGTTTTTAGCAGCACCAACGCCTCAGGTCAAGTCGACAGCTGCTTGCTCCTTTGTAGAGACCCCTGTGCTCACAGCGGTCTCTATAGAGTAGCTCTGTTCACTTCCCCATCATCAAACTGCCCGCCTCAGTTTGAGAAGAAATTGGGTTAAATTGATTTTAAAAAGTCCTTACTGAGGGAAGAGGAATAGACAGCAGAGTGAATGGAAATGGAAGGATGCATAGTAAAGTGTATATACATTAATAAATCACAATTGTTCTTACTTGCTTTGATGAGGACTATCAGTGCTGACAGAGTAGTGGCGCACAAGCTTGGGTTTGGAGGCAGAATCGTGTGGAGCCCCGGTTATAGTGAGAACAGGCACATGATCGGCTAAGGTCGGAGTGGGCGGGTGGCTGTAGGTGCTGGCTCGACGACGGAAACCCTGAGAGCACGGAGTGTCAAGGGGTAATGTGGAGGTCAGAGAGCCTTCAACCTGCTTCAGGTCACCAGTGGAGTTGTGGCATCTGTGGACGTGACAAAATGCTTGAAAGAAAAGCTGGTTTGAAGCAAAAGAAATAAAGAAAAATTGTTGATCAAGTAATAACATTTATGTATCTTATGACAGTCACCATAGACTAGAAAGATGTTTGGATTCACACATCGAGGGTGTTACTTGTGATCTTATGTATATTTTATATTACAATTTTTGACTTTGAGACACAAATATATAAGTAATTAAAAAGTATAAAATAATGAGTAATTGTATGTACTTAAGTGGGCTGTTTGGCCGAAGTTGAGGGTCTGGTAAGAGCTCTGGACTACTGTCAATCGTAGAAAGGTCAGAGCTGCTGGTTCTTCCTTCACTGTTCTCTTTCTGAGAGCGAGACTTGCTGCTCCCCTATTAACAGACAGAGCAGATTCAGTAACTCACAGTAAAGTAAACTGTAAACAGTGTGCCAGTGAATGCAAACCTTCCAGATGCCTTCCAGAGATTCTGTTAGGGATCTTTTGGCTCTGCTTTTCAACTGCTCGAGTCGACTTGTGCTCTGCTGTTGTGTCTCAGGCCCAGGGGCCTCCACATGCACCTACACATGAGAGAGAACTGCACTGAAACAGCGAACACAACAGAGTGTGTGTGTGTGTGTGTTCAAACATAAAACTTTACCACTTTAGAGTCTGAAGATAAGGAGTGATGGTGGTGTTTTTGTCTGTCCTCATAAAGATGTCTCAATGATGCCATTATCAGTTCGTTTTCCTCTTGGTCCCCCCTTGGACGTGCCCTCTATGGGAAAAAGGAACAGCAAACGTTTTGCTTTAGAGTGGAGCTACAGGACCAGCAGGGGTCACTTTAGTTAAAATCATAAGGTAAACAGTAGAATTAACTTGAAATAGACAGAATATAAAACAATAACATTTAATGGTTTGGTTCTCCAGACGACTATCCAATCAAAAAGCAGTATTAGCATAACATATTACATAATACAAGTTATTTGGGTTGCCAGTATCTTTGGTGAAATCCAGCTGGTTTGGTTTATACCTAAACCCCTGCAGGTGAATGTATGCCAGATCCATGATGTATGCATGCTATAAAATGCAAGGACACGGACAACAAAATGTTTTCAGACTCAAATGAAAAGGAACATTTACTAAATTCTTCAGAATACATCATATTTAACATAACTAAATATTATTAGAACATTAAGTATTGGTCTTTGCAAGTCATTATTTTTTTTATTTTATTTACAATATTCTAATATTCAACAGCTCCAAAATAGCTTACTCTTACTTTTGTTGCTTCTAATTGAGAGTCTTATATGGAAGGTTTTTGTGTCATCAGATTTAGATTTTTTTTAACTTGAATTTTCCCATTTGAAATTTTTAACCCTGAAAAAGCATGTTTGAATATTTTTATCTTTGCATTTCAATCACTAAAAATTCAGTTTACAAATTTCAATGTGATTAAAATTTCAAAATGACATATTCACCTTCAAAATATTCAACACATTTTTTTTTCAATGAAAAAAAAAGACGGATTATTTGTTCCATCAGAAATTTAATTTTAAATGGACCTGAATTCATCTATTTGAATGTTTTTAACATCTTGAATATTTTTTCTGTGAATTTCAGTCACTGATTATCAATTTCATAATGTTAAATTCAACAGTCAAAATGAAAAATGCACATGACACATCCGGTGTTCTGACGAGTTATGTGCTCTGTCAGGTGGTCTGCGCATGTGTCATTTTACTGAGGTAAAGACAGGCGCTAGCTTTCAGCAGGTCCATCGGTTGATAACATGAATCTAACAGGTTGATATGGGATTTCTAATGAATGGATTGTAATGAAACCAAGGCGAATTACAAGATGATACTACATTAATTTGATGAGTTAGTCTTTTTGGGTAAATGTGCTTGTTTCAAATCATTATTGCTGTATATTCCTGTTTATTTATTTAGGCTGTGTGTGTTTGTTTGTGTTCATGAAAACCATCACATTTGAACATTATAGCAACAAAGGACAGTGTTATTGTTGGAAACGTTACACAGTATTTGGGTCTAGTTTCCCGTGTAGCAGTTTCCACAGGGCTCACTCGTGTTACTTGAAAAAGAGCTCCATGTAAAGGAATTAACAAAAACATGTGTTCCACAGCTCGAACTCTTGTACACTAAATGATATTTGCTGAGTTGTCTCTGAAATAAAGTAACAACACCGTATGGCTCCTTATTTCTTGAGCTGGGTTAGGGTTAGGGTTATTCAGGGAATTCAGGTCCATTTAAAATTCAATTTCTGATGGAACAAATAATCCATCTTTTTTTTTTCATAAAAAAAAAAAAAATTGAATATTTTGAAGGTGAATATGTCATTTTGAAATTTTAAATCACATTGAAATTCGTAAACTGAATTTTTAGTGACTGAAATGTAAAGAAAAAAATATTCAAACATGCTTTTTCAGGGTTAAAAATCTCAAAAATTCAAACTCTGATGACACAAAAAATCTTCCATAGTCTTACTCAAGAATCATCTCTGAGGAAAACATAAGTGTCAAAGTAGTGAAGTCATAAAGATCACACACCATAGTGCTTTCAAAGACTGAAGCTTGGTCATTGTTGTTCAGTGTTGCTAAATGCCTTTGTAGCTCCAGTTTGGTTTTGGACGGATGCAAACCTGGATGAAAACAATAGAAAAGCCTGATTAGAATATTAAAAATGACAGATAGACCTTTGTTTAGACACAACATTAACCTTAAAGAGATTTAAACAAGTCCACAAAACAACATAGGTCGCTGAGAAAATCACACTCATTGTTCATCGATGCATAAACAGTGAATTATTTGAGTTACCTTCTATTCTTTCGCAAAGTTTATGGAGCTGTTGCATAGGACAGCTGTCACATTGTTGGCTTTGGGTCTTTGCATTCTGCTGCATGGCTGCTACAGAGAAGGCCTGCTTCAAAGTCAGCATGATTTCATCTACCTGCCGAGACAGATGTGGATCTTTAATATGTTTAACACCATGTGATAGTGTAAAAAGTACAAGATGACGCGGTTAAGGTTTTCCATCCATCCTTTTTGTTCCACTTATTCATTGCCAAGTCGCAGGCACAACAGTCTGAGCGGAGAGACTCAGACTTCTCTATCCACATGCACTTCCTCCAGCTCATCCAGGGGAATCCCATCGTCTTCCCCAGGGTCTCCCTCACGGTGGGACATGCCCGGAATACCTTGAAAGGGACTTGACCAGGAGGCATCCAAAACACATGGCTGAGTCACATCAACTGGTTCCTTTTGCGTAGGAGGAGGCAGCTTACAGTGTGACTGATCTCCTCATCCCATCTCTAAGGGAGCATCCAGCCACTCAGCAGAGGAAACTCATTTTGACCACTTGTATCCGCAAATCTCGTTCTTTCGGTCATTATCCAAAGCTCATGACTATAGGTGAGGGAGGGAATGAAGATATGACTAGTAAATCCAAGAGCGTTTCCTTTCGGCTCAGCTCCCTCTTCTCCACAACAGTCTGATAAAGCAGCTGCAAAGCTGCACACATCCTTCTGTCAATCTCACGCTCCATCCTTCCCTCACAGTAAACAAGACCTGAGACACTCCATTCACATGAGGAAGGATCTCTCCACCCACCTGGACAAGGCACGGCCAGGGTTTTGACTATAGGAAAATAATTATTACAGTACTCATTACAGCAAAGAAAAAACTCTATAAGAATGCTAAGTAATGGTTGAACAAGCTTACCCCAAACACAATAATGTTAAAATCCTTAGAAAAAACTACAATTTATGTTAAAATTCTTTGGCCATTCTACCCCTAAAAAGCAAAAAGCCCTGGCGTAAACGGTACATGAATATGTTAAGACCATTTTCATTGTTTTGTATATAAAATTCATATTAAACAATAAATACAATATTTTTCCATTGTTAGTAACTTACCAGTACTTCATCAGCACACTGGAAAACGTAACAAATAAAGTGGAAGTTTCCTCCGTCGACTGTTTCTCTACAAATGAAACCAAAGTGATCGACGTGGCGAATACCCTGTGGAGTAAAAGTACATAGGTTACAGAACATTACAACAAGTAATCTTTTTTTAATTACTAGCCTTAGTTATATTTGACTGATGTTTTTTTTCCTTTGAATAAATTCAATTAGTTGTTGAGAATGCAAAACTTTCATCTAAATTTGAAGCTAAAGTATAGTCATCACAATTTTTGAATTCTTGGACCCCGGAAAAAAAAACTATGAAATGGATGAATTATTACAATATTTCAGTTCCACTATTTTATCATTTCAAATTTGACATTTAAACATGTTCAAGTAATTCAAGTGAAATCTGTAAATAGAACAGTAATTGATTATTTGATTAATCGTTACAGCCCTAATTACAATAACTACCATTTTGATAAAAGAGTTTCAAACCTGTGAGCAGAAGGATATTTCTCTGAAGCTTTTCTCCATCGCAACTTTCTTGGTGTCTGGACTGACCAAATAAATCTGAGACCTCCCAACCTAAACACACAATTTAATGGTCAAAAAGGCTTTCTTTGTTGAAAGGATTTACACCTATTTGATTCTTAACAATAATCAGTTTTCCTTTAGGCATAAGTGTCATTCTCACTTGTGTAACAATTATTGTATAACAACTCTGCTATAGCTCAGTTTTATTTAAAAAAATAATGCTATTAAACATAATTGTAGAATATTGTGATAGTGATTTAGCCACAGTGACAGCATCAATGTGTTATCTTGGCTTTGGGGTTTCCGGTATGAACAGGAAAGTCCCTAAAGTGACAATGTGGTTACAAAAGAGGTCAGATTGAGAAGTCAATTTGAATGCACAGTCAGCCTTAAAGAAACTGTGCTGATTCATAAAAAAAGAAAAAAGAAAGATGACAAGCTGAAAATAAATGTATAATTATGATCAGGGCTGTACTAAATTCCACAGTGATCTTTTTACATGAGATTTTTACATATTTTGGTATAAGAACATGAAAAGCTACCGTAAAGAGCATGGTCCGGTTTTCCAATAGACTCGTGGGCTGTATTCCGGCACATTTGTCCTGGGCATCTGCAGTGCTGTTATTCGATATCTCTGGAGAAAGTCCATTTTCATCCAGGGCTTGTAACGAGGGGAAGCTCGGGTCCCGTGTGAACAGCACAGGCTTCTTTGTGCTTTTTGAAGGTTGTGGACAATTTGTAGTGGCTCCTGGTCCATTGTATTGGATCGACAGGGCCCTCTCCAGTCCATCCACCTCCTTCTGCCCAGAGCCATGCAGCAGGCTGAACTTTTCAATACACTCATCGATCAGTGCCGGGGGGGCCTTCTTATGAGCTACACTCACACGGCCACAGAACAGAACCTCAAACTTTTTTGCAAAAGTCGTAGGGGAGATGAGTCCAGAGAGGCTGGATCCACTTGAGGCCGAAGAATTGTTGAGGGATTTTTCATCAAGATTGTGTCCTCCAGATAACGAGGAAGTGGAAAGGTCATCGTTACGAGCAGAGCTCTTCCCAACATGCCTCAACGTACTGATGATCTCAGGGACCTACAAACACAAATGTTTATTATTACAGGCAGTCATACTGACAACTTAAGATGCTTTAGATTAACAATGTATTGAACTTAAACATTGGTTGGCTGATAAAAAAGACCAATAATTTGTAATATTTATCAAATATATTAGTATGATCTGCTTATGAATCACCAAAATCAATTCGTAAATCAGTATTCACAATGTTCATCATGTTTTTCGTTCCTTTTTAAAATGACAATTTCATCAATAGTAATCTAGGCATTATACATTAAAAATAAACCCACGTTTGACCCACGTTTTCGTTTGCAAAATCCAATTGACCTAGCAATAAAATAAATATATAAAAATATCGGCCATTAAAAGAAATTGAGATTTGAAAATAGACTTTGTAATGTCAAAATCATCATCTCATAAAGCTCTTTGTTTAATGAGTACCTATAATTCATGCCATTCCTAGCAATATGATAAATTTGAACAGATACAAGACAGAATAAAAATGTTGGTTGAGGCTTTGTGTTGTCACATACCACAGAGTATCTTTGACAATACTACTCTGCAAAAACGATCCTTGTGACAACAAAGAATGTAGCAGCCCGCATGATTGTGATCAGCCAAGATTCCAGCAAGGTCGAAGCCAGTTATTTCTGTGGCTTTGATAATTACTGAAAAACTAAAGGACACCAGTTGAACAAAGTAGCACAACTTTCTTCGAACACATCTGAAAGCTACATTTGGCAAATTATTAGGAAAGTCGATTCTTCTCAAAAAGTATACATTAGTTTACAATGTGTACCTTTGTGAAACAATTCTGTGGCACAACACAGCATGTGGTCCAGGAAACACTAAGTATATTCCTGTTGGGACCATGATGAAGACCTTAGACCATTATAAAAACTTGTATTCTGCTGCTGACTAAGGACAAAATATATAGTCTCAGCTGTGTAAGTTGTGTTCACAAGCCTAAAAGAGGGATCATCAGACGTCTTTGTCACAACTTCATAGACATTTTGGTGAACTAATGATGCAGTTGCATAAAGTGTGTTAATTATACTTAAAACTAAATTAAAGTAAGAGGCCGTTGACTATCATCAGTTAGAGCAATCGAACAATAAGGAGGAAACAGGAGCAAATAGCAGAAACTGTGGCCGCCACACAAACGCAGACGATAACTAACACACGCACACACGTGCACACTTCTTCACACATGCAGGTTGTATCTTGTCGAAGCTTGAATTGCGTTATTCAGGAAAAACAATACCTCTGCGAGCGACTGGCACACTCTGCCCCACATACCTGAGCAGCTACTTATACATCATTTGTATCATTTGTTTGAAACCCTCCTGCTCCCATTTAGAAGAAGCCCCAGTCACATGACTGAAACTCAACAACACAAGGGTACAACCAAAAATGACCAGAAAATTATTGGTTTCAGAGTCAAAGACATTTTTTAGATGATACAATGCAACATAAATAAATAATAATAAAAATAGAATTGGTCTATGTACAATCAGCACATTTGATTGGGACTTGTGATAATTGTACATGATCTAACCCATGCACTTTCCATGTATGTCCAGATTGAGAAAAGTCCATGTGAGGTAGACTTATAGATTTGAAATGTACAATCTAAAACTAAATATACTACTTGTACACAAATGTATTTCTATCATTCAACACAGATTGCAAATGTTACTAAAATATACAACACTCTACTATAACTGTTGGTCAAAATCCTTGTGAAGTTACATGTCAATCTCTTACAGGAAGCAGACGGCCCCAGGCAGTGACCCACACTCTTGGCCTTTTATGGCTGAAAATGCTTAGTAACTTTTCTCAAGACTGAAATAAATAGGACTTCTGTAGAGCTGACCTAGAAAAGGAGGAAATGACACACACAGTAGCATTGTACAACAGAGGCAGCAATGTTGTTGGTGCACATTAGTCAAATATGGAAAATCTACACCATACTGATTAAGTTTAGATTTAAATTATCTCTCCCGATAAACCAGGTTCAACTAAAGACTAAACTAAGACTAAACAGAGTTCACTGATTATATGAAAGTTAAGAATTGATATGCATAAGGTTTGACGTGGTACAATACACCAATAACACCATCATTCATCCAAAATGCAGGCTCAACTTAAATCCCAATTTTCTGACAAAATAAACAATTGCAAAACTTTTTTCCACACAGAACTGTCAACTGAGGCAGGACACATACTGAATAAAGCAAAACTGTTGTTTACATTAATAGATTGAAAAGGTTAATCTTAGAGGTTATTCAACATGTTAAAAAATTAACAGATAACATTTGGGAGAAAATAAGGTCGTTATCACAGTGTGGAATGTCACTGACATTCAGCCAAGAAAAGCGCATGTTTCCCAGAGTCATGTGTTCGGGACCGGAGGAGACATTCAAGAGATCAAAGTTCAGCTCACAAACCATAAACCAGAGAAATGCATTACTGCACAAACTGACAGACGTTTGACAGCACAGTTCAGGAAAAAATTATGAGAATATAATCACAAAGTTATTGTTTACGATTGACAAACTTTAAAACATGCAAAGGTCATAAAAAAAAAAAAAAAAAAAAAATTGTTTTGAAATTGTTTTTCATTAGTAACGTAAGATAAGTTACATTTTTTCATATAGTCAACACAATCAATCCAGCAGGATCAACCTGTTGATAGAAACATGTATAACTCAAGCATGTATGTTAAGTACAGTATTTATAAAAGGTAAGCAGCAAAACATATGAACTGTTAATGTTCATAGAGAACTTCCTCATGGTCTGTATGACGTAGTCAGACGTGTGTGGAGTTATCATCATGAGTCTCTTGTTTAAAGGAGCTGAACAGACTGGAATTTCATGTAGTTTCTTCACAGTTAAAAGTTCAAACTAGTCCAAAATATTGAGCAGGTAATCTAATTCTGGTGGATTGTGAATATATACAGACTTTAAACTTCAAATTCAGGGCCATGTACATTAGAAAATAGAGAAGTAAGATAATTCGTAAGATAATGCTTCCAAATGTGTTGTTGAATTTAAATGAATTTAAATGAATAAAGTAAAGTAAAGTGAAGAGTATGACAGTCAGATCCATACAGAAGTCTGCTCGAGGTCACGTGACTTTTGGAAGAGTATGGATTTTTCGGGTTGAAATCACACACAGTTACAGCTATATAAAAAGGTGAAAAGTTTGTTGGTTAAGAATACATCATTATATATATTTCTAAATACCGACTAAATAAAGAGTGACAATGACACGTGTAATGGGTCAAGACATTTCAACCATGTCACGAGTATCGTTGACACACTTTAGAAACGCTTTGGACAAGCATCTACATCTTTTAGCTCTTGACTTTCATACATTGTGCAAGTTTTTCCTTGTCATAATACCAATTTTAACATGATGCACTAACTTTAGACAGCGGCACAGCACATCTAGCTAGCCGTCTACTTAGCATGGCAACTCCAGATTAAAAACAAATCCATTGGTTTTGACTCACATTTTTGGGCTCTTGTTTGGGGTTAAACAAGCTTAATAACTGGAGTCGCGCTTTCATCCCATTCGCCATAAACTTTACAAAAACAATGTTGGGATCCTGGACACCTCCTCGAAACCTGCCGTGGTTACCTCATTTCAAAAGTTGGATTTGCTCTTCCAGAAGTCAAGCGTTTGGGGTAAGTAACGTGCACACAGGAGATCACCGCTACTTCCGCTTTCAGAATAAAAATTGTTTTGTGAAAGGCGCGCATTTGTATTTTATTTTGAAAGAGCCGGTAGCTGAATCCTGATAAACTGATTACACTGTTCTCCAATAAGAGGGGAGCGCTCTATGAAAACATTTCCTCTGCCGCAAACGTTTAGGCGGTGGTCTCATATGAAGGCTGGTCTCAAACTCTTATAGATATAGATCCATGGTAGGCTGGGCTTGGCCATCCGAAAGCTTCGGACAATTATTAGAAATGAGTACGATATGATATGGTAAGACCAGGCAAGACCTATGGTGGCCTCAACAATATAGATGTTCGATGGCCACTCTCTACCATAGACTGTATCTGCTACCATCCAACAGAGAATATCCCAGTAAAATATGTGCATTAAGCTGAAAGGTTATCTGAGTTAATCTAACCACAATTAACTAATTCACTAGCCTCAGCGTCATAATTATACAAATGACTAATAATACTAATTAGCATCTGCTATAAACTCGGTATGCATCACATCAGCTGCAAGCTTTGTACTGTAACTACCCATATGTCTGACAGCATTTTAATATAAATAAATACAATGGTTGGAGCCAATTACCTGTTTTTTAAAAAGACACTAAACTAAGTTTCCAAGTTATTTGTTTACCTTTGCTTTCCTGCAATTTGTAACATTTGGCTGCTGATTGTGTTGCAATGCATGTATGTAATGATCATAGACTGTAAATATAAATGATCAAATGTCTCACCAACAGGAAAGACTCCTGCCAGGGCACCTAATGAACAAGATGTCTTGTTTTATTGATATTTGTATAGATTCCTTATGTTATTAATATAACATGTTTGTTATGGTCCAGATCGGACGAAACATGGTCAGCCATGTAATTATTGTGTTTTATACATACCTGGGCAGTGTCATGACACTGGAAGACATAGCAGGCACACGTCGAAGAGGTTTTGATTAGAAATCCAAAGCTGCTGGGTTCCTGGCTGTTGTGAAGCAGTTTGGTCACCTGGTGAGGCCGACATTCAAACAGGACTGTGTGCCTTAGTGGGTGCCATTCTATCCCCTCCATCGACACCGACACACACCTCACCAATGACGCAGACACACACAACAGGACATCACTTCCAGATGAGGAGGTCTTTTTCCCCGAGGATCGACCCCTCTTGGACCTCATGATGTCGGCCACAACCCAGGGCAGCATGGGCATGGAGGTCAGGGGGTGAACAGGCACAGAGTCTATCAGCTGCAATCTGTATTGTATCTCTTCCTCCGCCACATCCCCCCATGAGGAAGTTCTCTGTGGACCAAAGCTCTCGGAGCACACTGGAGAAGAGCTGAGGGTTAAGAGTGAGGGACATGAACGGTGATTGGAGTGGAGACAGGCCTCAACTGGTGGTTTACGGGCTCTCGGCTTCACCTCAAAGAAAAGTCCATCCATTGTGTCCTGTGTGCATGTGATCCACCCATAGACTGTGATCCACCTGGAAAACACCAGAGAAGGATATTTGCTTTGATGCAGGCAGAGGGCCACTTGAAGGATACTGCTACCAGCTGCTGTTTACACATGACACACGTGGGCTTAGAGGCTGACCTACTCTTTCAAGGACATGACAGGTATTCTGTGGTCACTTACAGTGCAGCAGATCAGCATTTGTTATTCAGTAATACATCATCAAATATATTAAATCACTCATCTCATTTATGTTGCATATTAGAATGACTTTATTGATAAAACAAAAACTCATGAGCTGTTCGGAGACCTCACCAGAAATACACTATATAGATTTTCAACCCGTTTGATCTCGCGTCTTACCTTTGTGCACGATGCAAGCTGACCAGAAAGGGTTATGATCAGTCAGAGCAGCACACGCATGCAGACGAAACACAGAAAGCAAGAGTTTGACGAGCTCCAGCCCCGCGGCCTCTAGTACAAGTTAAATTTAGAAGACAGGCTCGTCCCTCTGCGCTCCCCCTGCGCTCCTCCAGCATGAAGATGGAGCATGACAGGCGCGTGCGGCTCGCATGGACAACTGCAACCATGAACTGTGTCAAATGTGCACATGCACACTAATAACAACAACACTAATAACACTAGCAACTACATCATTGTTAGACGTTAAAGCAACAGCACGAGACACAGCATTTATGCTCTTTTTGAACATTACATACATTTTAACATTCATTACATGAAAATAGAAAATGTATACACATTATGTCTGAAATGGAATAGGCAGAATATTATTGCACCTATCCCTATTTACAAAACCAAAAAAGGTGGCAATGTTCAGCTATACTATTTAGTTTAACATGAAGCTAAGTTCCATTATGAAGAAAATGTTAAGTTTCATCATAAAAAACTAGTTCCATTATAAACAAAAAATAAGTTTAATCATAAACAAAAGTTAGGTTTCATTAGAAAAAGCTACGTTTTTTTCACGTCATTTCATTCACTATTTTTATCTGTTTCATTTATTTTTTAAATTTCTACACTTTTATGGATCCATTTAACTATTTATCCAGGGTTAACTTTTTGAATCAAACCACTTCTTTCACAATTATTCTTTTTCAACTGTATCTGTTATTATTTCTAGGTTTTTACCACAACTAAGCATGTTGGTGTCATTTTTCAATTTTTCAATCTCGATCTCTACAGTGACACATGCTGTCTAGGATTAAACACTTATTAACAATGTTACTTTAGAAACTGCGGTAAAGTGGCCCTGCATTTCGTCGGCAGCGGTAAAGAGGTCCGCACTTTGAAAGCGGTTGGCTCCTTTATGCTGTAACTTACGGTAAACGTGGAACGGGAAGCTGCGACAAAAAGCAAGCAAAATGCAATTAAAAAAAAAAATGTATTAAAAAAGAACAAAAAGATTTTTGCGAAGACTTTCACTGCACACTTATTTACTGTGATGTCCTCTACCACTGTATAAAAAAAATCATTCACTTTTACTGTAGAAATTCAGATAAAATTGGGGTCAAAGTGTGCACAACTGGTCCTAAAAGCACTTTTTAAAATACATTTTTTTAAAATCTGAAAAAGTTCCCTGACTAATTTTACTGCACACTTGTTCACTGTGATGTCCTCTACCACTGTATAAAACATCATTCACTTTTACTGTAGAAATTCAGAGAAAATTGGGGTCAAAATGTGCACAATTGGTCCCAAAAGCACTTTTTAGAAAACTGCACACTTGTTCACTGTGATGTCCAAAATGGCACACTTTGACCCCAATTTTATCTGAATTTCTACAGTAAAAGTGAATGATGTTTTACACAGTAGTAGATGGCATCTTAGTGAACAAGTGTGCAGTGAAAGTAGTCAGGGAACGTTTTTAGATTTTTTTTAAATGATTTTTAAAAAGTGCTTTTGGGACCAAAATGGCACATTTTGACCCCACTTTTCTCTGAATTTCTACGGTAAAAGTGAATGGTATTTTGCACAGTGGTAGAGGGCATCTTAGTGAACAAGTGTGCAGTGAAAGTAGTCGCAAAACTCTTTTTGTTCTTTTTTAATGATTTTATTAATAAAATTGCATTTTGCTTGCTTTTCGTCGCGGCTTCCCTTTCAACGTTTACCGTAAGTAACAGCATAATGGAGCCAACCGCTTTCAAAGTGCGGACCTCTTTACCGCTGCCGACGAAATTCGGGGCCACTTTACCGCGGTCTTTAGAAGTTCTGGTCAAGATACACTGCCACTCCACCTACCTTTTTGGTTTCTACTTTAGTGATATGCATGATACACTTCGATGTGGAACAAGGAAGAATGTTCTTTAGTGCAAAGCCATGTCTCTGCTATTGCTAGTACAGAGAATTTAAGTTGTATTTGTTCCAGACAGTCTAGCATCTTAGAAAATGTTGAATTAAGACTCCTGCAGATTAAATGCATAATGGACAATGAGTCCCTGAGAGTTACTTAAATAAATATGACTTTAGTCTTATTTGGTGCAATGAAACCAGTCCTTAATATTTTAAAACAAGCGCATGTAGCTGATATAGCAACAATAAATGGGTCACAGAAAGTGTCAACCAGGATTTCATTCAATCTAAATGACAAATAGAACTAGAAGAAATAAAAGTAAAATCGTGGGGAAAAAAATCATAAAAAACTGTTTATCACAATTCCTATGGGCTGAAGTCAAATACCAAATATTTGTGAAAAATTAATGACAATGAAAAAAATCGTAAGATTGTTTTATGTTTTTATTTTAAAAAGTAATCCTAAATACACTAATAGAATAGGCTATATGGCATTAAATATTTATTTCAGAGTGAGGCAACAATGAGTGCCAACAATTACTTAAAACAGTATGTATAATTAATGTTTTGTCCAACAATGATAACAATTACGACAAACATCAATTATCTTGTCAGCTGTCATAGACTGAATGAAGTATTTTGCAGCTTGAGAAACTTTGCAACTTTGTGCTACTGTGGCTTTGGTTGCAGTTTATTCTTCTGTGGCTGGAAAAAATGCTCAATGATGGCATCAACCAACTCATCCAACTCCTTCTTCTGACTTGTCACATCACTATATGGGAAGAAACAAAGCTTTGCCTTAAAGACCTTAATGATGAGATAGTGCAGCCTTTTACCAACTCACCTGTTTCCAGGAGCAGTGCACAGTTCAGTGTAATATTTTATTTTAGGCTCAGTGCCACTGGTCCTCATGGTGGCAACTCCACCATTGGAAAATGTGAAAGTTATCATCTGACTTGAACGGGAGGTGGGCAGAATCTAAAAAAATAAGTAAAAAGACATTAAATAAAAAAACTGGAGAAAGCTCAGTATTTGTTATATACAATGGGGCAAAAGGGTATTTAGTCAGCCAAAGTGTGCAAGTTATCCCACTTAAAAAGAAGAAAATCACATTGTCTGATTTAAAAGAATTTATTGGCAATTCATGGTGGAAAATAAGTATTTGGTCAATAACAAAAGTTCATCTCAATACTTTGTTAAATACCCTTTGTTGGTAATGACAGAGCTCAAACGTTTTCTGTAAGTCTTCAGTATGTACAGTGCCTTGCGAAAGTATTCGGCCCCCTTGAACCTTTCAACATTTCGCCACATTTCAGGCTTCAAACATAAAGATATAAAAAATTATTTTTATATCTGTGTGGAACGAAATTTATTGGATAATTTAAACTTTTTTTTACAAATAAAAAACTGAAAAGTGGGGCGTGCAATATTATTCGGCCCCCTTGCGCTAATACTTTGTAGCAAGGGCGTAGGTTTGCGTGGGGACCATGGGGACATGTCCCCACCAATATTTGGTGAGGACTAAAAAGTCCCCACCAAAATGACATGATGTCCCGTGACCCGGACGGTCCGGGACACATGTCTTCCGTTTGTGCATACGTCGCGCCTCCTCCTCGCCTCCAGAGCAACAGCAGCAGCAGCAGCACGTGACCGGTTCCGTTCTCTGCAGTGATTGGCTGTCTTCTTCAGCGCCAAACTGAAGCACTGAGCAACTGTTTAATTTTTAAAAGTTAGCCAGCGTGAAGCAAGTGTTTTTTTTCTTTCCCTGAGCGTTGTAGCACGTGAGTAATCAGAGGAAAGTACTGTAGATCTATTACCATTCAAAGTACTTACGTTATTTCTAATCTTTCAGCGCACTGTTTAATGTTCCGAGGAGCTCACACGGCACAGAGACAGAACAGAACTGCCTCCAATAAAGAAACAGGTTGGTTGAAAGGCTGAGAAAATACTTATTGTGCTCTTACTATCCAAAATGTATAAGTGGGTGTGTTGTGTGAATCAGGATAAACTAGGGATGAAAATATTCCACGGATCCACGATTTACAACCTTTATCTGCTGATAATGTAATTTCTGTGAAATGTGTGACAGCGGGCACTTGCTGTTATTTGCTCTAAGCACATTCAAGCGATGCACTCGAATGTGCACGTCCTGGTGCAGCTGCTGCCGCTTTGTAATGACAGCCGCGGCGCTCAGTGAAAGCACAGCTCTAACATGGTACCGAGCTCGGACCATATACAGACAGAACCATGTTGCAAGTGCGGGTCTCCCTCGTATCTCCCCCGTTTCTCCCCTGTGTCTCTGACATGTCTCTCCCCTGACTCTTCCCAAAGCGCAACCAGCGCTCCCAAAATTAAAGCTCGGATACCTAAATTTTCCATTGCGTTAACGATGCATGCTGGTTGTGCGCAAAACACACCACAACAGGTCATTTAAGTTTTTATTTTGCATAATTGAGAGCCCTGTGAGTCATTACTTGCCTTTTTGGGTTGAGAATGGAATAAAAAAAAAGAAAATATAGAAAAATCCACACTGTTACTTATTGCCAAACTCTTGTTAACTCATTGTATTGAGAAATACTATGTAACTTTTGACATTGGCCAAGTTATATAAATGATTCTGCAGTTCATGTATATGAATGTCTGTCTATACCTTCTTATATAATTTTGAAAAAATGCCACCTCCACAAAAAAAGATAAAAGATATCAGGAGCTTTTTTAACAGTTGGAAAGTAAGTAAGCGAAAGCACAAGTAATAGCAAATTATGAATTGTGATGATTAATCTTCTGTTAACATACATAGGAAACTCAACCAACAAAAGAGAACAATATAGGGAATGTTGAGGTAGAAGCAACAGGCCCTTCAGTGCATCAGGTGAGGTTGGAATTTTGTAGGTATGCATGGGACTATGAATTGTTTTTAGAGATTGATCGTATATGTCAAACAATGTAGTGAGCTACTCACTGTAGATTCTAATTCAATATTTTCTCCTCTGTTTTTATTTATTATAGGAAATTGAAAGATCAGAGCATGATTTATTTCAAGTATCGAGAGCAGTTCCTGAACTGTTAGAGCCTCAGGTGAGGGCTATTATGTAGATTTGGATTAGGTTTAAGTCAGTATAGAATGAACGCAACACAAAACTCAGAAGCTCTGATCCAATTGATTCCTGGAGTGGTCCCATCTCTGCTCATAAACTACAGACAGTAATGCGCTGCAGTGCGTGTGTCTATACTTTATGTCAAATGTAAACGGTGTAAACTTTGTCGCTAACTCACCCTGTGTTTTCATCACGACTTGGGCACATGTGAAAAGCACCAGCTCACAGCGCCGCACCGCAACAGAGTCGGGGTGCGTTCACAGACGGTGGAAACCGTAGGAATTTTTAGATTTCGGCGGAAAAAGTGCGAGAATACAGGAGGGAGGAACTTTCTCTCGTTGCGTTTCAAAAGAGAAAACAGATTCCAACGTTCATAGTGATGTCTGCCGTTCATGACACATAAAATGAACTAATTCACGTTCAAGTTCTTTAAAAAAAAAAGTGTTGCGTTCAGTTCAACGTTCACGAAAAAATGAGCGTGTTCAATGAACGCGTTCTTTTGAACTCGTTCACGCACAACACTGACTACCACTACCACTACTACGCAGCTGCAGTATTGTGTTCACTCACCGCCTTGTTATCTGGCTGGTTGCTGTCGTAGCCCGTTGTCAGGTCTCGCACAGCGGTGATTGAGAAACGACCACACTCAGTCGGGTAAGAGTCTTTTTGCCCATCATAGTTTCTCAGGCGTTCAAACATACTGCGAATGACTACTTGGTCGTGGCAGATAAAGTAGGAGTTCTTGCTTATGTGGTAGCCATAGCTGAGAGGTAAACACAGTAAACGCAAACCCTGGTAAAAATCTGCCAAAAAATACACTTTTTATATGGCAGGTTTGTATTAATACTTACTCATTAAATATTGTTGTAAGTTGTTGAGAAGCAGTTATATTTTTGGTTGCCAGATAGGAAACCATTTCTCCAGCTATTGCTGCGGCACTCACACCATCTTTGTCCAACACAGAAGTACTACACATGTAACCTGTAAAAAGAAAACAGACACGGCTGTAGTCATTTAATGAAGCATTATGTGTGACGCTATTGGAAACTGAACAATTCAAGGTTTTTTCAATTTAAATAAGCTATATTAAAACAGCATTTATGAGAGTGCTCCAATTAATGAACTCCTGAAATCCCCAGGAATGCATTTAACTTTGTTTCCTAGCAACTAAGCACTGATTTTGATTACACTGGTAATAATAAAAATATGGTAATTTGTCAATTGGATAATGCGTTTCTAATTTACTGAGCTGCACAAAAGTTACAAAATATACAGTGGGAATTTTACATAATTATGTAACAAGACAGGTAATTTAGTCTATTATGGTAAGAATAAATGACCAAATGTCCATTGGTTAATTTCCACAATATTGAGAAAAGTAATAACCATCCCAATTGTGAGAGCCATAACGTTTGTTGTTTTATGGTAACGACTGGGGAGGAGCATGAGTCACATGAGCTCTGGCGGTTTGCCCGGCACCCTATAAATATGGCAGACACCGACATTCAGATGAGAAAACGAGGGGATGTGGGTAGCTATATTTCTTTTGGGCCGTTTGTAGTCTGGGGGGTTTGAGCACATGTATGCATATGGCCAGTGTGTGTATGTCAATCTAAGCTGCTATTGATTAAATGTCACCAAAAACGCGGATACGCGCAAGTGTGCTTCCTCCCGATAAGCAGCATAACATGAAGGTACAGGACCGTTCACCTTTAATTCACCAGTGACATAGAATTGCAGTCACTACTTATGCAATTGCCATTTTTTTAAGAAAGTAATTTAAAAAAATTTTTTTTTAATATATATATATATATATATTTTTTTTTTTATATATTTAAAAAATAAAATATATATATATATATATATATATATATATATATTTTTTTTTTTTATACAGTGACGTTGCCCGGCATGGCGCAGCCGGGGCCCCACCCTGGAGCCAGGCCTGGGGTCGGGGCCCGTATGCGAGCGCCTGGTGGCCGGGCCTTAGCCCACGGGGCCCGGCCGGGCTCAGCCCGAAGGGATGACGTGGGCAGTCCCTCCTGTGGGCCCACCACCTGCAGAGGGGTCCGTGGTGAAGCGGTGCTGAGAGGACTGGGCGGCAGTCGAAGGCGGAGACCTCTGCGACCCAGTCCGCACACACAACATCTGGCTCTTGGGACGTGGAACGTCACCTCACTGGGGGGGAAGGAGCCCGAGCTCGTGGGGGAGGTTGAGCGATACCGACTAAAGATAGTCGGCCTCACCTCCACACACAGCTTGGGCTCTGGAACCCAACTCCTTGAGAGGGGTTGGACGCTCCACTTTTCTGGAGTTTCCCGCGGGGAGAGGCGGCGAGCTGGGGTGGCCATTCTCATTGCCCCCCATCTCAGCCGCCACGTGTTGGAGTTCTCCCCGGTGAATGAGAGGGTCGCGTCCCTCCGCCTCCGGGTGGGGGACAAGTCTCTCACTGTTGTGACGGCCTACGGGCCTAACGGCAGTGTAGAGTACCCGGCCTTCTTGGAGTCCTTGGGAGGGGTACTGGACGGTGCACCGCCCGGGGACTCCGTTATTCTCCTGGGGGACTTCAACGCCCATGTGGGAAACGCCAGTGACACTTGGAGAGGGGTGATCGGGAAGAGCGGCCCCCCTGATCTGAACCCGAGCGGTGTTCAGCTGTTGGACTTCTGTGCCAGTCGCGGTTTGTCCATCACGAACACCATGTTCGAGCACAAGGGTGTCCACCAGTGCACGTGGCACCAGGACACCCTAGGCCGGAGGTCGATGATCGACTTTGTTGTCGTATCATCTGACCTTCGACCGCGTGTCTCGGACACTCGGGTAAAGAGAGGGGCGGAGCTGTCAACCGATCATCACCTGGTCGTGAGTTGGATCCGCTGGCAGGGGAAGAAGCCGGTCAGACCTGGCAGACCCAAGCGTATAGTGAGGGTCTGCTGGGAACGTCTCGCTGAGCCCCCTGTCAGACGGACTTTCAACTCACACCTCCGGGAGAGTTTCTCCCAGGTCCCGGCGGAGGAGGGGGACATGGAGTCCGAGTGGACCATGTTCTCTGCCTCAATCGCCGATGCGGCGGCTCGTAGCTGTGGTTGCAAGGTCTCTGGTGCTGGTCCCGGCGGCAACCCCCGAACCCGGTGGTGGACACCGGCAGTAAGGGATGCTGTCAGGCTGAAGAAGGAGTCCTATCGAGCCATGATGGTTCGGGGGACTCCTGAGGCAGCTGTCCAGTACCGGCAGGCCAAGCGTGCCGCGGCCCAGGCTGTTGCAGAGGCAAAAACCCGGGACTGGGAGGAGTTCGGAGAGTCCATGGAGCATGACTATCGGTCGGCCTCGAAGAGATTCTGGCAAACCATCCGACGCCTCAGGAGGGGGAAGCAGTTCTTTGCCAACACCATGTACGGTGCGTGTGGAGAGCTGCTGACCTCGACTGGGGATATTGTCGGGCGGTGGAAGGAATACTTTGAGGTTCTCCTCAATCCCCCCGTCACGTCCTCCGTTACAGAGGCAGAGGCTGAGGATGTTGGGGCGGGTACATCCATCTCCCTGGCTGAGGTCACCAAGGTGGTTGGTAGCCTCCATGGTGGCAAGGCTCCGGGTGTGGATGAGATCCGCCCTGACTATCTAAAGTCTCTGGATGTTGTAGGACTGTCTTGGCTGACACGTCTCTGCAACATCGCGTGGCGATCGGGGGCAGTGCCAATGGAGTGGCAGACCGGGGTGGTGGTCCCTCTCTACAAGAAGGGGGACCGGAGGGTGTGTTCCAATTATCGTGGGATCACACTCCTCAGCCTCCCCGGTAAGGTCTACTCGAAGGTACTGGAGAGGAGGTTACGGCCGATGGTCGAATCTCGGATCCAGGAAGAGCAGTGTGGTTTTCGTCCCGGTCGCGGAACACTGGACCAGCTCTATACTCTCCATCGGATACTCGAGGGTTCATGGGAGTTCGCCCAACCTGTCCACATGTGCTTTGTGGATTTGGAGAAGGCGTTCGACTGTGTTCCCCGGGGTGTCCTTTGGGGGGGTTCTCCGGGAGTACGGGGTCGGAGGTCCTCTGCTGAGGGCCATCCGATCCCTGTATGACCGGAGCCAGAGCTGTGTTCGCATTGCCGGCAGTAAGTCAGACTACTACTACTATGTCTACTATTTACTATGTCTCTCAGCTGGCCTGGGAACGCCTTGGGGTCCCCCCGGATGAGCTGGAGGAAGTGTGTGTGGATAGGGAAGTCTGGGCGTCTCTGCTTAGACTGCTGCCCCCGCGACCCGGCAACGGATAAAGCGGAAGAAAATGGATGGAATGGATATTTTTTATACAGTGTATTTAAACTTCCAATTTACATTGTATGTATTTTTAAGATAATTTCTGTGTCCTTTCGCCGGTTTGTGGATGTGAAAGATACTCTGATTTACATGATTAAATAATTCCACACACTGTAATGGGCTACTACTGCGTAGCCATAGCTTCCCTTGAGCCATATTACCCTCTCCTACTTTGTCTGGCATCTGTGTCCAGTTTGACTTTTGTCTGTGGTCAGTGCACTGTTGTTCACTCACGTTCACTCCATTTGTTTCATGCAATAATGAGACCCAAAATCCTGGATACCGTCCCGGATCTGTGAACCGGTAACCAGTTCCCAGCCTACAGTTCTGACGGCCTTCGAGACAGCAGCACTTTAGTGCCGCACTGTGGTACTTGGAATTCCCAGCATCGCAGTACGAACCAGACACTTCTGAGATCAGAAGTACAGAATTTTAATTATGAATGTGATGTGTTTATTAAAGACGGGTGCTGGACAGACGGAACCATGGCTCACAATGGTATCCTTGCTTTGAGTCATGTCTACCCCAGGGCAGCTGCGGCTACAGAATGAATTAATATTATGTCAAAAGATAAAAATGTTGATGCATTATTATCAATATTTTGAAATTATCATATATACAGTATATTTCCATTGAAATGTAAATCATTTCATGAAGAAAACTACCTCACATGAACGATTTCACAAGATGACAGGTATGATGACATACCTATGGCCTCCTCAAATGCAAACAAAACAGTCTTTCCCTGGTCTAAAAGAACCCTGGCTCTGTTGCCCATCCACTTGAATCCAGTCAGTGTTTCCTGTAGTGTAAAAGCAGACGACTGAAGCAAATTCAACTTAAAATTATTCAGGTAAAAGAATAAAAATGTCCTACCTCAAAATGGAATCCCTCCTTCACTGCAATCGCCCGCAATATTTTAGAAGAAACCGTGCTTGCCAGCATGTAGAGGTTTTTCACTGCACCATCGGTACTCTGCTGTTTCCAACAATAGAACATCCACCAACCGAGCAAGGCACCCAATTCATTCCCCGTGAACACACGCCACGACCCACTGAAGAAGGTTTGATATTGGTTACAATGTATTTATATCTAGTAACGACTGTACTAACAGTTTTTTTTAATTCTAGTTTTGATTACATCTACAGCAGTGTACTTTAAATACACTCTTCATTAAAATGTTTCATTAAAAGTACAGGAGAGTTATCAGCCCTAATCAACCCATTGCTGGTTCTCTGTTTTTTGGCCATGGATTTTTCACACTATGCATACCTCGGTTGCTTCTCTGCCAACGCCAGCCGGTCAGCATCAGGATCATTGGCTAAAACCACAGTGGCCCCTTCCTTGTCTGCCAGTGCAAATGACAAGGTCTAGAAAATTCAAAACACGAGAGACGTCAACACAAGCAGGTGATCTGAATTATATGCTATTTGTCAACAAAGTGCACGAGGACAGACCAGGACACCCTCTCCCTCTTCTGGATTGGGATATTTCACAGTTGGAAATTCTGGATCTGGATTTTTTTGTTCTTCTACAGCATATGGAGGGTGAAGTTCAAAGGATTTAAATGCTTCTTGGACAAAAATGTGGCCAACACCATGCACAGAAGTATGGACGATTTTCACCTCTGAATTCTTGTTAATCTCCCTGCCAAAGAAAATGTGCATGCGAGTTAAAATGAATAATCTCAGATACAGTAATGTTCAAAGCCTAAGTGGGTCAACACCTGTGGCGACAATGTTTCTGAATAGCTTTGAAATACTCTGTGAAGATATTCTGATAGGGATCCTTGAGTAAAGAGTTCTTCTGTGCGTCGTCTGTGTTCCACGATTCTGGCCAAGGCTCAAGGTTTTCCTCAATAGCCTTGGCGATGCCCTTGTCATGTGGAGATACAATTTGGGCGCCATTGTCCCAGTAAACCTAAAAGCATGAGATAAGTGAATGTAATGTACACAGCAATAGGTGAAGAAATACAGAACAGATAAGTTACCTTGTATCCATTATCTTGTTTAGGGTTGTGAGAGGCAGTAACCATTATACCAGCACAAAGTCCCAGCTGTGAGACGGTAAATGGCTGTAGTGGGAAAAAAGTAAGTAAATCAATCCCTTAAGAAACATTCAAAATTAACAAAAAATCTATTATTGTGAAGATAAACTGTGCCTATCACACATATATTTCTAGCATGACTGGCATAATCCCAATTTATATTTGCAAAAGTGTGATTATTATATGCTTTTTGTCTCACTTTATATTGTACATGTATGTCAATATATTTATTTTTACACTACTTACTACAAATGGTGTTGGTGTAATGTCAGAAAACAGGTAAACAGGAACTCCCCGACTCATAAAGACCGTTGCAGCCAAAGTAGCAAAACGTTTACTACTACCACCAGTGGGAGGATGGGCCCGCGCATCGTAACCAATTACTACACCTCGCTCCTTGAGGTTCTCAAAGATCACCTCAAGATACTTACAGAAACCCTGAAAAAACACAAAAAATAAATGGTAATGTAGAAAAAAAAGGTCTTGCTTCATGTTCAGTAGGACATCAGCGTAATGAAGCATTACCAATGTCCCTATTGCTGTAGCATGACTTGGCATATGACTTAAGTTCCTAATTTGGTATGGCAGCCTGTTCATTTACAAACCTGTGTGGTCTGGATGATAGTAAGGTCATTCATACAAGAGATGCCAGGGCCCATTGCAGATCGCAGCCCTGCAGTCCCAAACTCCATCCGGGAAGAAAAACATTTCTTAAGTGCCTCAACATCTTTCTGATTCCGCATTTCCTGAATCATAGCTGCCGTCTTTGGGTTCTACAAACACAATAAAAATTCCGATTTAGCAAGAAAGTACAGTTCAATTAATTTTCATTTTAAAAATTTAAGACAGATGTGATTAAATTTAACAGTAATTGCATTAAGTGGATCTTGTGACTGCTTCTCTGAGAATCAATTTAAAAGCGGACCCTATTTGATTAACCAAGAACTATCCAAGTCTTAACTCCATTCACTTCAATGTGACCAGATTGGGAGCATTGCCTGCCTCTTTAAGGTTATGAATGACTGTGCTGCAAATGTCACTGGAGTTTACATGATATTTATAGCATCTATCCATCTCAAAGTATATTCATGGCTTTTAAGGACTTACATGCTAAATGAAGTATACATTTCTCATTCGAAAGATACAAACATTAAAAGATCACTAAAAAGTAAGAGCCCGCATTTTCATAATTCTGAAACCAATAAATAAATAAACAGTAAATGGTAAATAGAATGTGTGTTATGTCTGCAGACGAACAGAGACAAAGAAAACATGAGGTAAAGCTGAATGTCAAGAAGTGACCAAGTCGCTGTTTAAAATGGTAGTAAATGTATCAATCATGGATTATAATGTATCCCTCATCGTCACACTTAGCAGCTCACCTTATCATACAGGAGCCATTGATTGACAGCAGAGTCCAGTACACTGTCGCCTTTAGTGCCCTCCGCCATCCTGGTTCACGAGCCTGGTTCCGCCGTGCGTGGTCCTCAGATAAGACTAAAGACGGGTCTCGTTCAAAGGAGTAAATGTAGATGTGAAGACACGCTCCAGTGTCCAGTGTCCAGACTCCAGCTCACTGAGCCAGCTGCGGTGCTCTAAGCTAACAGTGGCGCTAATGCTAACGTTACTACCGGGCGACGGTTCCAGCGCTGCGAATAGAAGCACGTTACTGTGACGTCACGTGTACCGACACCACGTGCTTCTTTAATTAATTTACTATTTAAGATGTTGCACGTACATATCCTCTGCAATCTTATTTCAATATGTGTCCTTGAATATATATGTATATAAACCCCAAAACATTAAGCTCCTCATTTAAATGAATGTAAAAGCTCATGTCAGCATCTGCTTGAATGCCGCTCGGAGACCCATGAGCTGTGGTCACGAGTGTCCCAGGGATGCTTCTCCAGATTCTGACGCTTGTCTTGGTCCGGAACACCGATGGTTGGGGAGTTCAGAAGCTTTTCAGAAATGGGGGCATTCAGGATAATTATCACCCACAGCATGAACACAATTACCAAGCAATTCCAAGTCTGTGACCTCCTGTTACTTACGTGGCAATAAAAATGATTCTGATTCTGATTCTGATTACAACAACAAAAAAGCCACAAAAATGTTTAAAGTATTTATTGAAAGTAAATTAATACAGACATACTGCATGTTAGAAAACAATGTCAGTGCCCCACTCACAGTCCAAGCAAACGCTGAGAGATGTATTGAGGTGCTGTCTGTTCAGAAAATAAATCTTGAATGTAAGAGTTTTAAAACCAGAAACATCTCACGTTAACAAGATGGGACTAGATCCATGAATTTGAACAATAAAATTTTCAGGCACAATGCTAGTCATAATTAAATCGTAAATTCCTGTTTTAATGTTTACGTTTCCTTTGTTTAATATTAAATAGGTTTTCGTCACTCCGGTTATCAGAGTTATTTTTCTTGGTCTTCTTTGCTTTGTTCTTTATTCTTTGTTTTACATTTTTCACTTGTTGGGCCTGTTTGCTTGTATCTGTCCAACAAAGTGATTGGCCATTTTTCTTCATCTTTTTTCTTTTTTTCTTTTTTTCAATTTCCTCACCTTGACCTCCACCTCTTGGGAAGTCATCCGCTTCATCTAAAACTATTGCAGTCTCTTTAGACTTAGGGACTGGACGCTTGGGTTTCCACGGCTTTTCCAAAGAGACCGCTTTGTGCTTTTGCCGCTTGTGTTTTTTAGAATCTGTAGTGTCACTGAAAAAAATGTGGCTTGAGGCGGCTAGTTGAGTTTTGAAGCTTGGGCTCGAGTGAAATCTGTGGTTTCTATAATCAAGGTTGGTCCTTTGCTTCTTCCTTGGAGGTCCTGGGCTTGAGGTGGATTGAGGCAAATGAGGAGTAAACTTCTTCAGCTCTGAAAATATACATATACATTAAACATGAACAGCAATGTGGAAAGTATATTTCTAAGACATACCTCGAGTCTTCTGATCTATCCGCCGTTGTCTGCACTTTATGTCATATATGGTGTCGTAGTGATTTATTAAAGGCGTGCTGGGATATGTTCCATTGTACATTCTCTGCCTGGAACACTCCTATAAACACATATTCACGAACAATTATATATAGTTCTTTTCAGTTAAATGAGAAAATTAAGAGATTCCACAGAATATGCATACATTTAATCCAAAACCAAACATCCCAGATACTCACATGTCCATAATGTCCCTTCTTGGCACAGTTGTAGCAGTAAGGCGTCTGACCCTGTCCATTTCTTTGGTGTTTTACAGGAGGCCCCGCCTTAATCTAAAGAGAAAGGAAGATAGGTGTCAGCAGAAGCTAATAGAACCCATTATTTAAGCCTAATTTCTCTGCCGTCATTCCCCTGCTGTCTAATGAAATGGGATGCCATGTATTGTATCCGGAATACCGTGGAGATATCAACCAGTGATTACCGGGCCTATAGTCAGGCCTATAATGACCCAGTATGATAAGTAACCTATGTGTGTGCATGCGAGTGTGTATTGGACACTGGGTCCAGTCCCCTTTGGGCCAGTTCTGAAAGCCTTCCACGCTCCAGTGCACCCAGCAAATATACACTGATAAAGAAGAAGGGCAGGCCAAGGCATATTTACTTCTAATGTCTCTCCCTTCAGATGCACACCTAATGCTATTCCCAAAGCCAAGATGCCCCAGTCCTGATTCCAAGATTACAAATCATTTGTGTCCTTGTCATTTCTTAAACATAGCTAACCTCCCCTGTTCTTCCAGAGTCCCTTCTCCAACCCACACGCACCCGCACACATGTTTTCCCTCTTCCCTCTCTTTCTTTTCCGCTTGAGTAATTTTGCAGCAGAAAGGCTGAATGCTATTAGGGCGTTGTGTCATTATCGGGTCAGGGCGGCCAGGGCCCATCTCCATCACAAAGGCCAGGAGATCACAGACCTCTTGTGAGCGTGGCTGCGTACACACAGTAGCACACCAACACGCAATGCACCCTAAGGAGATCACCGTCCCCATCTCAACACCCCCTCCACCCAGACCTCCATCCGAGCAGTTCCTCATCCCATTCATCGCTCATGTAAATTGGCTGTAGGTCTGCCTCCTCCTGACCTTGGGCTTGCGTTATCTGCAATACTGTGATCCAGCCTACAGACACAATCAAAGTGTAAAGGAGCAGTAATGAAATCTCCTATTCTCTGCTCAACCTGTGACTGACTGTTCGACCCTGTGATCCTTGTGCATTTGGCTCTAGAGAAAGGGTCTTCTATGATATTAATTAACTGTATAACCTTTCACCCTTTTAATTCACAGTCTAATTTGAATTCGTCATTCTATCAGGAAGATCTAAATAGCTAGCATCATATCTGTTAAGTGTTTAATTTGTCTTTTTTTTCTTTCAGGAATTTAAATCTCCATAATAAGCAAATGCACAAAAAGAGGACTCCACAAAATATAGATTACAAAAATGTGTCTGTCTTAGCATAAAACAGATGTATAAAAATACAATGAATGGGTTTTCCTGTAAGGCTGATCCAGGATTGCTGATCTCTTCCCACCCAAAAATAATTGTAGAACTGTAACTTTACAATTCCATTTACAGAAAAAAAATACATGTAGAGCCAATGCAAATGTAGCTTCATTTTGACTGGACGCAACTTAAGACTCTGCTGATACATGATTGGGTGGAAGAAAAAGTTGCGAGTGTATTGCAAACGCGCGCACACACACACACAGTTTCCCACAGTTCACGTCCACTGTTTCTCTAAGTCAATCTCGCCTCTGCTCCCTGCTTCGGCTGCCGGTGGCAAAGCTGTGATAATCCTTGGGCCAACACAAAGCTCGGACTGTTACCAGCTCCAATCTGAAGGAACACGCATACAGTTATCACACTCAATCCGAGGAGCAAACAGGCTTGTACTGTGTATGTTTATGTGTGTGTACAAGTGTGGGGGGCCAGCGGCACTGTTTTGCATTTGTTATTGCAGCAGTGGGGAGAGGTTTGCATATGTTGCTGGACCCACAGGGAAGCAATCGGCATGGTTTATCATAGGGAACAACGCAACACTGCTGGGCTCATACCAAAACAAACAGGCCTCCTGCGCCTGTGCAACATGCCAGTATGTACATATTATTGCCAAGCTAATTAGACTGTTGTGAATTGGTGAGATTGAATGCCTATAAGGTGAACATCTTTTCAGAGTGCCCTAAATGAAAACAAAGACAATGAGGGTAATCCTCTTATTATCATGTGGGATTGTGAAGGATGCAATTTAAAAAACCAACAACTTATTAGGAGCACTATAACAAGCCAATGATTGTTCAAGGTTACAATGAGAAGAGGTGGTGCAGACTAAAGAGGGCAATAGATGATTTTTCCCCATCTCAGACACACAATGTTTTTTAAGTGCATGGATGTAGTGAAAAGGTTACATACAAGATATTTGAAAGATTAGTAAATGTTAAAATGGCACAATTCACATTTAGTGCAATATATCAGCAAACTTCAACATTTAATCTTATCTTTAAACACCTTCCAATGTGAAGGAAAAGTTATACCTACACATTTCAGGTTGATGAGGAGAAAACCAACCAGACTCGGGAACATGCAAACTCTACACAAGTGTGATAGTG
Source organism: Knipowitschia caucasica (assembly GCA_964034765.1). NCBI lineage: Eukaryota > Metazoa > Chordata > Actinopteri > Gobiiformes > Gobiidae > Knipowitschia > Knipowitschia caucasica. The sequence continues at coordinate 26,326,526 of OZ035825.1, forward strand.
TGACAAGGGGACAAAAGCCTCTGGGTGCCACCCCGGGAGAAAAAAAAAAATCTTTTGGGAACAACGACGAGTAATCTGGTCAGACCGTGACAAGCGGAACAGGGGATACAAGCCATACAATCTATTCAAGCCTGGGTCCAAGTTAGAAGTTCAGGCTCACTGCTAAATTCACTTGCCACATTTTTGGAAATCTAATTAGACGGAGATAACATATGGACGGCATGGAATGGGGAATTACACTAAACACGTGAGATGGACAGATGAAGTCTCCTGCCAGGGTAAAATAATTGTTAGGTCCAAAATTTACAAATCCCACTAAACTCACAAATGCACCAGGCTTTTAAGTTGCACGAGCGCCCCATCGACACCATCCAGCTAAGCGGAAAGGGACAAAGAAGTGAGAAGTCTGGGAGCCCTCTGATAACACGGCACCTGTGTGTGTGGAGGCGCGGGACGCCGATGTGTACAGTCCTATGGTTTTGCATTACGCTACAGAACAACAAGCCAGTCTCAAACCGTGGCAAAAACCTGGGCCACACTCTGATGCAGGCCAATACACAACTCTTAATTTCACAAAGTTGCCAGTGCAAGATCCATGTTTCCAATATTTGTCCAAGTTTAAAAGTTTGAGAAACCCTTTGTAAAACATGTTAGAAGTGAGAGTAACAAGGATATAAAATGGTAACAAGGAAATGACAAAAAAAATCCATTTATTCTCATAAATCAGCTTGTGTTTGTTGATGAACTTACCCTGTAATCTGCCTAACAATGCTCCCAAAAAGCTGATGCATTTGGCCAACATAAACCATCTTCTCTATTGATTAGTTTGTATGTAGTAATATGTTATATATCACAAAACTGGCAACCAACAAGTTTTTATACATCACCAAGGGAGTTCCCTATGAAAATAATAATAATAAAGTGGTAATATTCCCATTATTCTGATTCTTCTTCACAGCCCACACTACTAACACTAAACACTAAGGCCACATGGTCTTATTGGACTTTCATCTCTCTCTTACTCAAATAGGACAGGACAGTGCAGAACAATGATAAGAGCTTCAGGGACACTGACTTTAAGTATTTAATTATGATTCTTTGTGAGAGGACTGCACACGATTAAAAAGAAAGAAGACAAAAGGAAAGTTACATATTGGTGTGACCCAGAAAAAGGAAATTGACAAATATTAAATATATCACAGGTCCCTATATAAGCCAGACAAGATAATGGTTTGACATTTTCAAAAATAATAGAAAATCTGTGTGTACAGTATGGTACTACAAACATCTTAAAAGTCGATCAGCAATCAAATAGCAATAACCATATTTAAGGTATGGATAGTAAAACATGAAACAATTGTTAATGCCAAGAAAATCAAATGGGATTCAATTCTTTTGATACATTTTACTGATCACCATGAACCGTTTCATTGTTTTTCTTCTTTTTTTAAATGCACCAGTAAAGCATAACTTTGCAGGGAATTGCATTTAGGAAAATGTGTGTGACATTAAAAGTCACTCAAAAATTACTGGTAGAGTAAGGGGCTTCAAAAACAGAAAACTATTACCTTCCTTTAATTCAACATAAACAAGATCAGACATAAACTCCAAATCCCAGAGGGAACGGGATGTAGTATTCTGCTTGGCCACTAGAGGCTGCTCCAAGTCCATCCTCTGAGCTCGTCTCTGACCTGTGCAGATGTTAACCTGCACTTTGTATGTGCTGCACTCTGACACACATTATGCTCATGATGAAATTAAGAAATGCAAAACGCTTCTTTGTATCACATTCAGTACATGTAATTAGAATTATTTTAACAGTAGCTCTGAAAGTCTGCATTGTTTATCTGTTGTGATACATGATCCATCTCCTCTTCCAGTCACAATGTGCTCAGAGAACACAGTGTACCAGGAGTCCCCAAAACCCCAACGCACAATCCATCCATCACAAGAACTGACTGCAACCCACCATTTTTCATGATAAATTAAGAGTTGTAGGAAAATTAATAATCTCGATTGTCTCAACGTATATAGAAAACTGTAGTCTAATAATGGTTAAACAGCCAAAAAGGTCAAGCTACAATTAAATTAGCCGATACAAATCTTTAATAACTAAAAATGACAGATTCAATGGAATATTTTTCTCATGACCTTGTTTTTTTCTCGTCCAGACTGAAAAAGGGAAAGAAAATGGGATGATACATTTTGAATTGATCAACTAGGGAAAAATTAAAATAAAGAAAACCACACTTCATATTCTATTTTTCTCAATGGATTAGTACATAGGTTTGCTGAATACTTAACTGTACTTCTTCTGAGCACAGAAATGATGACGTTTACAGAAATAAAAGAAGAATACTTCCTAATCTTAACTCAACAAAAGTGTATGTGAATTATCCATGCCCTTTGGAGAAAGACAGTGGCGGCCAAAGAACAGTGGTACAAAAAAGCTGAAAATGTGGAAGGTAAAAGTGGAGAATAGGGCAGTGATGTGAGAAGGGACCCAGGGGAGTTTGCAGCAGGATTTAATTCCTGTGACGAACAAAAAGGTCACTTACAACTTTTACCCCTCATTTCTGGACTAAAATACGTGACACACACAGATCCAGCTCCTACTTCTACCTGAGGAAGTGATCGATACATGTGCTGATACTAGCATGAGGTGAAAATCCTGTACAAACGCATTGCTCACTGTGACGATCAATAAACAGACATTCAGGTGTTTCTGTGGATTGAGGCCCTTCGCTCAGGCTCGCTCCGAAATCACTCCAAGGCCACACAGGTACATTTATTTCCCCAACTTCCGTTCCCAAAAGGCATGCAAAAAGTACAATGTGGGAAGTTGATGCCATGCAAACACTGAATCTGCCTATGATAATCTAAATAGAATCACATTGGTAGAAAATATTTGATAATAGAACAAGATTGAAATGCATGATATAATTTTTGATGCTTTATATTTCAATTATAATTTAGGATTTGTGTGATTTTTGATATTGGATAGTATGATAGTTGTGAATCTTTTGCTTATATCCATCCACAATATTTTAGAGAGAGGAAATTCCTATTTTTAATACTTTCAATAACACTTTCCACTAGAGAGCCTATTGGGATAGAAGCCTGCAGTTCAATCAGCTCTCACCACAGCCAGCCTGACTCACACACAGAGCTTAGGGGGAAGAGACTGAAGCTCTGGGCACTGCCTAGAACTCATGCATTTATGAATGATCTTTACATGCGGCAATGTACAGACAGCAGGTCACTCAACCTGCACTGTGGCCTTTACTGATGCCTCTCCATCCATGTCTGTCACCAGGCTCCGCCCCACACTCACACTTGGGCACATGTGCTTGAGGTTTAGAACCAGAAACTATATTTTTACGACAATTTACACAAAAAAATACTGTTGTAAGAATCAACCCTGATGGGAAAAATACATCTGTAATCTTTTGTTTAAATCAACCAGTGTTAATTAGTACAGACATATGTATATAATAGAGAGCCCTATAAGAATGTCAGACGGAGGGGAACAATTAATTGGTAGTTCAACCCATTGATATCTGTATTGCCGAAATGAAAATCTACAATATATTGGCAAATTCTACATCCATTAAACAAGAATATTAATGACTATATGTTTTGTTTTAAAATATTTGTGTGTGTATGAAGAAATCCCCAGGGGCTTTGTGGACTTTACTACGTGGTTTAGAGGAGTTTGTTGGTTAAGGCCAGGTGCAGGAGACACACACACACACACACACACACACACACACAAGCTTACTAAAAAAAGACACACACACACAGCGCGGCCTGACAGAATGCCTTTTCACACCTGGCTGAGCCCAGCGGAAGGTGACAGAGTCACATCTCCCAAAGCGAACACACACACAGCCGCTCACATTGGGGAGTTCAGGGTCATAAGCAGCATCATGAATAAAATGAGCCCATCTTAAACAGAAGGACCCTGTGTACGTGGTGTTTGTGTGTGCAGGCCCCTAAACCCCATGCCAGTTTGGATCCGTAACGACCTTCTGTTCACAGTGCTTAAATGGCTTAAATACTTCAATTAGACCTAGGTCACAATCTTCCACCCGTTAAACCATGCCATCACACACACACACTAACTCAACAAACCCAGAACAGAACCAAACAATGTGGCACAGGATCCACAGAGGCAAGGCACTCTTCATTCTTCAAGTGTAATTGAACAAACATCAACAATGTGGACATTTTGATGCGACTCGGCCCGTTATAATAATTACTATATTGATTCACTATTCCATTGTGATGCAATATTTTTTGGTTGTCAATAATCATGATATGAGTATTTTGCAATTGTGGCAAAACAAATATAGTTTCTGTCAAACACAATAAAACTTGAATGAATTCTTAAATCTGTGCTTTATCGTCACTGTCATGAAGTAGATTTCATTCCTCTGAAGCAAAATGTTGTCAATCAAAAATGCTTACTATGACAAGCCAAGTGGTGCACATATTGGCATTGTCCTTTTTGGGGTTTAAGTTCGAGTTGTTTAAGTTGTGTGTAATATTTGCCTAAATGATGATCATATAAAGATTGAGATGGCAGTTGAGGAAGGATGTCGGATGAGAAATTTTCACATCATTCCTAAGAAGTGCTCTTAAGTTCCTGTGTCTTTATCGGACTGACCAACTTGACTTATCAGCACCAGTGCTGGAACTTCAGTCACCCCCTTTTCCTTGTGCACTCTCCCGCAGTGCTATCTGTGTGCTAACGATGCTGCCTTTTCATTAGACAGCCCCTGCTAATTAATCTCCATAGAGAAGAGTGACAGACCTCCCCCTACACAGACACACACAAAAGTGCGCACAAGATATATGCATGCACACACACTCGTCTTGCCTTCTCTCTCACTGCCTCGTCCCGTGTGGCGCTGGCAGCCCATTTCATGCTTTATCACGTCTTTTAATTGACAAACAAGCTGCTCTTTTCTTTTAGACTGAGGTCTATATCACCCCAGTCTGCTCAGACACACATGCATGCAATAAAGAGCCTGAAACTTTTCAGAGGAATTCACAAAAAAGCAAATCCACCCCTGTTGACATATGGCCCATGTGGTGTTACACCATTCTACTTTTTGACATACTGTCATATTCTCCCACACAGATGCCACATGTGCACCAAGGTTGAAAATGAAAGAAAGAGGGAAAAGGCTGCATCTCTCCTGGCAATTTTCTAATCTCATGTGGTGCATTTGCTTCCATGGTTCAGTCATCTGCTACCAGGCAAGGTCAATACCAGTCATAACCAACATATTGATTTTCAGTGATCATGGCACCTCCAACATGCCGAAGGTAAAACACTGAAGTTTCACTTCTAAATCATACTCTCATATTAATAAACTGAAGTTAGGGTCAAACATTAAATTCATGTGAAAGTGATTCTGCCAATTAAAATGCACGTGGACCCCTGATAAAACTCTACAACATGCTTATGTCCTACTTAATATTTTACTCTGATAGAACACGTTCTGCTTGGGAAAAATATATATATTTTTAAACGTCACTGGTTTAAAAGTGAGTGCGGCAGGCTTAGCCCTCTATCCTTTCTTACCAATTCTCTCTCTATTTAATTAGGACATTGGCCACAATTTCTACTCTCAGACTTATCCAAATGTAACAATGGTGCTGTATATTTTCATTATAATCTCTAGTGACGGAAACAGACCATTGTTTAGGCAAGACAACAAGCTTTAATGTTCATTGTTTGAAAATAACTTTATGTTATCTGTAGATTTGCTTAAATTCAATCTTAAAAATGTGTATACGAGATCTCCACAGGGAAGCTTTTGCACTGACATTTTCCCCATTAACCAATGAGAAAGAGATGCAGAATTTTGGAGCAGTATTTAATTCAAAACATTTAAATGACAAAGAATACTCACTGTTAAATGGTATTGCCTCCAGACTTCTGGGCAGTCCTAAAAAGAAAATCACAAAGTGACAGTTACTTTTTTGCGGTTTTCATTTTAAAGGCTGGCAAATATGAATATTAAATAGGAAAATACTGGTCAGTGATTTTATTAAATTTTTTGACCTAACAACCCAACTTATTGTTTCAGTTTTCCTGTAGTAACCCAGTCAAGGGAAAAGGGAGTAAATAAAGCAGACAATCGCTCTGTCCCGGTGTATCTAAAGCATTATCTCTGGAGCTTCGCCACGCTGTTTCTTAAGCGTTCCGACATCCTTCCTCAACTGCCATCACTTTCCAGTGGGAAATTGAAAATGCCGCCGTCGCCGCAGGCAACAAGATTTATCTGCTTACACACCTACTGAGTAAGGGAAAATGAGAGGATTTTGACCTGAATAAACTACACAGGTCTTTAACTTTATTGTATTCCTTAGGTGAGAGTTGCCACTTCCGGATCTTTTAAAAAAAACAAAATAAAAAAGGTTTTTGCTCACTTCCCAGCAAGTTTTTTTTCTCTATCAACTACCCCCTCCATAGTCACTTCTTTCTATGAGATGGTTCCCCCCAGACCAGCGGGCTTGTGTGTTGTTGTTGAGGGCGACAGGCGAGGCGAGCAACATACTCGCGCTCCATCAACCGTCTGTCTTTAATGAGAGACACAGAAAGGCCCTGGGGACAGAGACCTGACTCTGTCTCTGCAACACACACTCACACACGCTAACCATTTGTGAGAGGAACGGCGAATTTATGCATTCCAAGAAGAAGGTAATTACAATGGCCAAAAACAAACACACAACTTTTTCATCAAAACAGTATGCAAATAAGTAGAAAAAGCAGAGGGATTGAGAAGGTGAGAGGACCAATATGGCCTGGTCTCCACAGTCCCTCTTCTGTTCACCTGGCTACTCATCCATTACACATAGAACAGTACAAGACCGACTGTGAGCCAGTAGAGCCAGAGGAGGTGTAGGGAGGCACTGGCAAACAAGGGTCTCTGTTCTAAAGTAGATTGTCAATAGGCAAGTTAATGAACGTTGAAAATGAATAACTTATTGATGGTCAATAGATTCACATATACTTTTTGCCCAGGCAAAAACGATACAAGAGACACAAATAAGCTGTAATTGCTTAAGTGTATCAATTAACATGAACGGAGTATTCAGATTGTGAATTTCAACTCACATCAAAGAAGTGTCCAGTCATGGCGCAGCGATTGCACCGCTTGTGCCAGTAAGGCCTCTCGCTGCAGCCGTTGAACAGATGCCCAGGAAGTCCACAGTTGTTGCAGTGCTTGTGGGGACATGAGCTCACAATGTGGCCCACAGTTCCACATAAGAAGCATGGCGGGATCTTCTGCAACACAAAAACATATCCACGATGTTCTACTATACTAAGTTGAGACTATGTTGTTTCTGAAGTCTACTTACTTGTGGTTCAGGGCAGTTCTTAGACAAATGACCAGTTTTTGTGCAGTTTTTACAGTGGACGTTTTTGTCTGTATAATATCGACTAGTCACTCTCTGCACAAAAGGCCTGACTCCTTTATTTTTATTGAAAATCTGGGCCTGTAAAACAAAATCTTTTAATTATCATAAGTTTTCACATTTGTACTGTTTGTATTTAGTCAAGAAAACCTGTATATCTTTATCGGATATCCTCCAACTGCCACCCAGTTCTTCATTACCTAGAAAACAGAAAATATACTTCAATGTTGCCTCTAGAAATTAAACCCTGGAGGAGGAAGGTTCAGAACTTTTATAACACTATAAAATAGCTGCAGAATTCTGCACCCTGAGGAGCGAGCTGTTCTTCCTGTAAATGGAACACAGTGAAACTGCCACTGCGCAGCACATCTGTAAGAGTGGCACTAACAGTGCCCTGAGGGAGTCCTCTCTCCTCAGACTCACACAACTGTAACTGACATCCACAAAGTCGAACATATACACAAATACAGTGACACATGTAAACAGCATAAATTATGTGATCTTTAGATGACCCACATTGTGCACATACAGACACCCTTACATCGACCTCTGCGATTAGCTGCTTGACAGTCTTTAGCCTTTGGACAAATACACAGCCTTGAGCCATAATCAAATATTACAGTCTCCTCTTCACCACCTACTCATCTTGCGTTCACCTTTTTAAAATTCTACACAGCCGACTTCTACTCTCACATTTTAGCACATCTCTTACCTGACACTGACCTGGGTGTGCAGCTGCAATCAATTATGTGACATAAAATAAAATGATATGATCCTATACAAGAGAAGACCAGATTGGTAAATAAAATTGATTATCACATGGTGACATCCCTATCCTTGACCATATTTCAATATGAACTTTTGATTTAAATTGTTACAAAGTTAGGGGCCGGCTGACCAACTGCTTTGTATCGTTTATGACCAATGTACCAACAGGAGCAATTCACAACAGAGTTTTTAGAATACTTCCAGCTACACATTTTATTAGAATATGTTCATACCATGGTTTCTAGCAAAAAAGCAGCCATGAAAATCACTAAAGTGTTTGCTGCTTATAGGTAGATATTATGAGCAAGGAAAGCAGAATAGGTGGCATGAGTCAACTGAAGTCATTCCCAAAGCAGCTCCCAAGGGAGACTCCACACATAAAGACCAGGAAGCTTTCCCTTAATCTAAGGGACCCCCATCTCACCAACAAACGAATAAAGGGTGAAGCTCTTTGTCACGGCCCAGGAATCAAACACATGGGTGGAGGCGTTCAGGAGAGGAAGAAGAGTCAAGGGTGGGGCGGGTGGTGGGCTGTTGTCTGTGCGCTGGCTCAAAATATGCTAATTAACCTGGAGGCCCTGCTCAAAACCCATACCATTAGAGCTGCTCAATCACAGCCCTGCAGATCTGAAAAAAATAAATAAAAAAACGGAAGCCCAGTAAGCAGATGGTAGCAGACTCAAGAGAGGCCTCCGCCATTTTAGGGCAACTGTTAGCTCTACTGATCCACGCCTTGAGGAAGAAAGCTTATGGGTGAGCTTCCAAAAATTAATTTCATTTAGAAAAATAACTAAAGTTGTAAAAGTAAGTAAGTATTTGCGAAGACTTTGGCTAAAGTGGGCACAGTAGTGGAGAGGGGGATGCAAAACTGAGAGGACTGATCACTCGAGAGAAAGGCGACAGATGCTACCTGTCTGTCTCATAGGTGTCCTGATTACTCCAATATGAAAAGAGGGAGAGGAGGCAGTCTGCCAGTTCATCAGAGCCAGCACAACATAACTAACACACAGAAATGCACTGGGTGTGCTTGTGTGTGTGGATCTGTTTTTTCTCCCGGTGAGAACAGAACGGAAGTGTATGTGTGGCTAATGAACCATGAACACCCAGCTCTCTTGGGGTGACACACACGCACACTCAAAAACAGAGCCAGTGAATATTAAGGGACCATTCATCTCATGGGATGGACAGTGGGTTATGTCTGATAACCAGAGGACGAGGAGCTACACCCTTCCATCAACTTGGCACCTGCAACCTGCAGTGAAGGCACAGAAAGAAGACGAGTTTGCATATTTTCCTCTTACAGCAAAGATTCCCTCTGTGGGTTCTGGTTTCCCTTACCCCTTCAGGTACAATAGTATATAATCTGGGGCTGTGACCCTCCTGAAAGTGAGACTTAATCCTGGGGGTACTATCCTTGTTAAAAAAACAAAAACAAATTCAGATCACACACTCAGAATGCAGCTTTGCCATGTTGCGGAGGTTTATGGATGACCACATCTACAGAAGCATACACAACACCAAACAATAGGTATAATTTATTTCTGATTATACAAAAATAAAAACAATAATACTTTATTGCTTGAGTGCTATTTCAAGTAAAATGCAGCATTCACTTTCCCTCTAAATGTGCATGTGCATTTACAAGCCGTTTTCCCTGTAACATCAAAGCTCTCGTCTGGCCCGCCTCACCCCTATCCTTCTTTCCATCCCAACACTTAAACAGGCATCTCAAGCCGGCCCGCCCATTGTACTGTGCTGTTGACTAGGCCCATTAACACACTAACGCGCATATAGACCCTGACACAAACACAAAACAGGAGAAAAAGAGGCCTTACCCCCCCAGAACAGAGGTTATGTTTGATACTGAAGCGACAGGCTCAGATTAGCAACACTATACATAACAATGGTGAGGGTGGGCGGAGTGCGCAGGCCTTATGTGTGTATGTGTCCATCCGTGTGTGTACAGGGGGAAAAGTGTTCCTATTGTGACGTCACTTCTTGCCCTCTGCAAGGTTAAACGCACCGCAATAGTTGGCACAGAGACTCTCAGCTCTTCTGTGTCCTTTTGTGGGCAGAAAAACAAAGAATCTGGTCAAGGGTGTAACTCACAAAAGGTGAAAGGATGGGAAGAGGGATGAACATGAACCATTTGAGGACAACCAAGAGGCTGAGAGCAGAAGACAAGATGAGAAGTTTTTTTCAATCTTGAAATGTCGACAATAACAGGAAACGAGATATAACAAATATTTTGGGGGTCAACACTTTTTTTAGTAGATAATGTGAAGTACACAGAAAAATGTAAACTATACAACTGCTTGTCTCTACAAGCACTTACTTTACGCAGACCACAGGCAAAACAAATCTGGAGAGATATTAATCAAAGTCGAATGTGGAGGTCACTCGTCGATATTGATCTTAATTTTGATTGGCCAATCATCAGAGAGGCTTTGTTTTATTTTTAGGATTTTAATTCATTTCATTTTAACATCATAGAAGTATCCCATGTGCGTGATAGCGTAGTCATGGATACAAAACATGGTAGGGCTAAGCAGAGTAGCTGTTTTGGAAGAGGACATACGAAGACGGTGACTGACGGCAGCCACTTTGATATATGATGGATTCATATTTTAGCAGAAAAATCCCCACTATACAATTACAAGTGCAGATGACTCATTTTAAGCTGTAAAGTTGGAAAAGATGATAGTTTGCTGATTGTATGGAATTGTTGTGTTGTTGTAGCGCCGCGAGCAGCTGTGCGGCTTGTCTGAGAACTTTCTCAAATACACACACAGTGAATCTTGCTGCGGTCAATTGACCGGAGCTCCTCTGGTATAAACTGTACTTTTTTTCTCATAACTTATTGATTTATTTGGGTGTTTCATGCTTGTGTGCTCTTGGGAAATGGATTTCAGCAGTGAGGCAGTGGAATTTGTGAATGAGGAGGGAAGAAAGTAGTTTCCTTTGCAATGGTTAAAGTTAAACAGCTGCAGAGTCACAACATAAGCGCCTCTCACTATACACACTGCTGTGGTGGCCATAAGTTTGATCAAGAATAAACAATATGATTCTTCATTCTGTCATCATGAATGTTTCCAGCATAATTAGTTATGGTGCAAAACAATCAAATGATCATTGATCTGATATTCAATTTGTGATTCAAATACAAGCAATTCAGATTTAAGAACAAAACACTGTGCCTGGTGGTTAGCACTCTCTTCAGAATCAGAATTCTCTCATTGCAATTGTAAGTAAGAATAAGTCAAACTATGAATTTGTTTTGGTTAATGATGTAACAAGTAATAAATATTTTAGACTTTATATCAATTTTTGACAAATTTATATTGAATGTAAGTGTCCAGATGTATGATTTTATACAGATGGCAGAAGTATAAAGCGAGTGTTCAGGAGTCCAACAGAGGGGGAAGAACTATTCTTTCCAATCGTTCATGTGCAAAGTGAGAAGGGTCGGCCGTGGTATAACCAGCCTGGCCTTTGGTTAGGGCGACATACAGGTCCTGCAGCAATGGAACTTGGATGGCACTTCCATCAAAGTGCCCCCAGCAAAGTTCACTATACACTGTAGTCTCTGCCCATTGCTCCAGTGACAACACTGTGATGACGGTGATGGTCTGCTCCCACTTGAGGTTCTGGGTGATGCTGATGCCCAGGAAGCGGAAAGAGTCCACAGGAAGTCTGATCAACCTGCGGGTGCAGGGAATATTGAGCTGGGAGAGCTTGTCCTGAAGCAGAGATGGCAGGATAGTGTAGAAGGCAGAGTTCAAGTGCACAAACAGGATTCTGGCGTAGGTTCCCAGGGAGCTCAAATGCTGCAGAATTAAGTGGAAGTCTAGGAGGTGAAGGACTTGAGGAGAGGGAAGACCAGGTGCTCAGGAACAATGATGGAGGACTTGGAGCAGGCAAAGACATGGCACGGCTCAAAGGAGGTGTTAAAAATGTCCGTAAGGACAGTTGTGGAGAGTGTCTCAGAGTGGCAGGTGAGACGCCACCTCGGCCTGGAGATTTGCAGGGTCGAAGTCGCTGGAATTCTTGAGACCCCATCTTGAACTATAGGGTGACGGGAGGAGAGTCTGAAGTGACCCCAAAGCCTGCTTGGGGCACAACTACTGAGTGGAGTTTACACGTGGGCTGTGTAGGTTTCCAATCCTCGAGCTCCTGTAGGTCTATACAAGCGGGGAATCAACATCTGAAGATGGGTTCCACTGAGGCGACCACTGCTTCTGCCAGTGGCCCAAGTGGCACTGAAGAATGGGTCAAATGCAGAGGAAAAATTGCCCTACACCAAGAATACCTCAAGGCTTCAAAGCATTGAAAGTCATGTTTAGCATAACTCTGTTAGCATCAGAGCCGGCCAGCTACTTCCGGCACTTACGGCGCTGGTCAGGACGGTCTGGTGCGAAGACCCGTGCGTCTGAAAACTAGAGAATGTGCGTCTGGTGAGCGGGGCTTCAGCGTTTGAGGTCTGAACGCGGCATAAGTGTCACATGATCTGTCAGTACATATACACAAATTTTTTGAAAGGCCTCAGAGGCTGCAACACCTAAGCAAGAGGCACCACTAACCAAACACTGCCATGAAGACCAAGGAACTCTCCAAACAAGTAAGGGACAGTGTTGTTGAGAAGTACAAGTCAGGGTTAGGTTATAAAAAAATATCCAAATCTTTAAATGATCCCCAGGAGCACCATCAAATCTATCATAACCAAATGGAAAGAACATGGCACAACAGCAAACCTGCCAAGAGACGGCCGCCCACCAAAACTCACGGACCGCGCAAGGAGGGCATTAATCAGAGAGGCAGCATAGAGACCTAAGGTAACCCTGGAGGAGCTGCAAAGTTCCACAGCAGAGACTGGAGTATCTGCACATAGGATGACAATAAGCCCATAGAGTTGGGCTTTATGGCAGGGTGGCCAGAAGAAAGCCATTACTTTCAGCAAAAAACAAAATGGCACATTTTGAGTTTGTGAAAAGGCATGTGGGAGACTCCCAAAATGTATTGAGGAAGGTGCTCTGGTCTGATGAGACTAAAATTTAACTTTTCGGCCATCAAGGAAAACGCTATGTCTGGCGTAAACCCAACACATCACATCACCCAAAGAACACCATCTCCATAGTGAAACATGGTGGTGGCAGCATCATGCTGTGGGGATGTTTTTCAGCAGCCGGGACTGGGAAACTGGTCAGAGTTGAGGGAAAGATGGATGGTGCTAAATACAGGGATATTCTTGAGCAAAACCTGTACCAATCTGTGCGTGATTTGAGGCTAGGACGGAGGTTCACCTTCCAGCAGGACAATGGGCCTCATTCACGAACGGTTCTTAGGAACAGATTTGTACGTAAATCCTACTTACGCGGTTTTTACGAAGAAAGTGGCATTCACGAATATTTCTCGTAACCAGAATTTCACTTGGGCAAGTACAAATCCTACGAGTCCTCAGGAGCACTCGTACGCATTCAGTGCCGACATGTTCACACGCCGGGGTTGTCCTCTTTGGTGAAGTTGAATAAAAATACAACATTCCAGTGATATGTCCGTCATATCGATGTATGTATTTATTTATTTGTAGTAATCTTTATTAGTAATCTTTATTTATATACCGCCTTTTTCACTGCAGATCTGGCCTACTTTTTAATTCATTTTGAAATGAAATGTGCCAACGCTTTATCAAATACATTGGAAATCTTGCCGTGTATTAGTGACCCCTTCCTATTTATAGGGGGCATTTCTTTATCCACGGGCCACAGAACAACGGCATATATACTGCTGCTGCAGGAGGTTACTGGGTCCGCGCTGAGTCTCTGCGCTGGTCTCTCCTATGGATCTATACGGGTCTGCACTGGTCTCTCCCATGGATCTATACGGGTCTGCGCTGGTGTCTCCCATGGATCCATACGGGTCCGCGCTGGTGTCTCAAGTCTGGTCTATGCGGTCTCTCTTCGGTCCGCGCTGGTCTCTGCGCACCGGTCTCTCCAGTCAGGTGTCTCCAGTCTATGCGGTCTCTCCTGTCCGCGCTGGTTTCTGTGTGCTGGTCACTCCAGTCTCTCCTCGGGTCTGCATTGGTCTCAGCGCTGGTCCGCGCTGGATCTCAATCAATCAATCAATCAACGTTTATTTATAGAGCGCCTTTCCTACACAAGGCAACGCAAAGCGCCTCACAACCCATATAACATCATGCATAAATCATCAAACATTAGAATTTAAGTAAACATAAAAAGACAGATTAAGAGCACAAGATATATAAAATCACACAAGTAGTTAAAAACCGTAAAACATTAAAATCACACAAGGGATTACAATCATAAATAATTATAAATAATCATAGCGCATTAAAAAGATTAAAGATAAAAACAAATATAAAATCATTCACTTGTATGCACAGCTAAAAAGAACTGTTTTCAGTTCAGTTTTAAAAACTGCTAGAGTAGACGCCTGTCTCACACTCTCGGGAAGACGGTTCCAGACTCTAGCTGCATGAATCTGAAACGCAGCCTCCCCATGTCTAGTTCCGACTCTTGGCACTAACAGAAGTCCAGTCCCTGTGCTCCTCAGAGCCCGAGTTGGTTCATATGGCACCAACATGTCGCGGATGTACCCTGGTGCGAGGCCATGGAGAGACTTGTACACAAGTAAAGCTACTTTAAAATCTATTCTCTGAGCCACAGGAAGCCAGTGCAGAGACCTGAGGACCGGACTAATGTGGTCGTACTTCCTGGTTCTAGTCAGGACTCGAGCTGCAGCATTTTGGATGTACTGCAGCTGTTTTACCGCTTGTTTAGAGAGACCTGTGAACAAGCCATTGCAGTAGTCCAATCGACTGGAGACAAATGCGTGGATAAGAATCTCCAAGTCTGCTTTAGACACAATGTTCCTAATTTTAGCAATGTTTCTTAGGTGGAAGTAAGCTGATGATGTCACAGATGATATGTGGCTATTGAAATTTAAGTCTGAGTCCATTATTACTCCTAGATTTCTGACCTGAGTTGAGGGTTTTAGGGAGAGAGACTGGAGGTGGCAGATAACGCTCTCTCTTTGTTTTTGAGGTCCAAAAACAATAATTTCAGTTTTTTCTGTGTTTAGCTGGAGAAAGTTATTTTGCATCCAATCACTGATTTGTTGGATACAGTGAAGGAGCGAGTCCACTGGTCCATGTTCTCCTGCTGTCAGGGACACATAGACCTGAGTATCGTCAGCATAATTGTGATAGGACACGTTATTACTGTGTATTAACCTACCCAGAGGCAGCATGTAAATATTAAACAGGAGAGGCCCCAGGATTGATCCCTGTGGCACTCCGCAGGTTAGGGCCAGATGGTCTGAGATACAGTTTCCGATCTCCACAAAATACTTTCTGTCCTGTAGGTAGGATATAAACCAGCTTAGGGCTGTTCCAGAAACACCAACCCAGTCCTCAAGTCTCTGAATGAGGATACCATGATCGACAGTGTCGAAAGCAGCACTTAAATCTAACAGGATAAGAACTGAGACTTTTCCTGCGTCAGTGTTAAGTCTGATGTCATTTGTTACCTTCACTAGAGCGGTCTCTGTGCTGTGGTGGGGTCTAAAACCAGACTGGAACATATCAAAAGAGTGATTGATTATTAAAAATTCTGTAAGTTGTTGATAGACAACTTTTTCTAGAATTTTACCCATGAAAGGCAGATTTGAAATGGGCCGATAATTTTTAAGTGCCAAGGCATCCAGACTCCTCTTTTTTAGGAGGGGTCTGATGACTGCCGTTTTTAGGGCCATTGGGAATGTTCCAGATTCAAGAGACATATTTACTATATGCGTGAGTGAAGGTAAAAGACTGCTCAGAACAGATTTAAGAAATCTAGGAGGTAATACATCCAGGCTACATGTAGAAGAACTCAGACTTGTAATTATCATTTGGACAGTTTCATTTTGTACTGGTGTAAAGTGTGTCAGCCCAAAAAGCTTCACTGGCTGTTGGATTGTAATTTCTACTGTGGAGGTGATGGCATTTTTGATGCCTTGGACTTTGTCATTAAAAAACTCTGCAAACTCATTACATTTGGTTTTGGAGGTAAGCTCTGATGGCATCTTAACAGGGGGATTTGTCAATTTATTTACTGTTGAGAACAGAACGCGTAGATGGTTACTGCAACCTTCGATTGTTTTGGAAAAATAAGTTTCCCTCGTTCTACGTAGCACACTGTTGAACTTGCACAATGCATCTTTGAAGATCTCATGGTCAACTTGGAGATTTGACTTTCGCCACTTCCGCTCGGCTCTCCGGCACTCTCTCTTCTGTGCCCTGACAGAGTCCGCTTTTGTCCATGGCGCCTTTTGCTTATTTGTAACAATTTTGACCTTTACAGGAGCAATCGTGTCCAGAACATCCAAAACACTAGAGGTGACAGAGTTAAGTAATTCATCCACAGTAGAACACAACGTGTTATCAAAGTTTATCATCCCCATGAAAAGTTCACCTGTATTTTTGTTTATGTGTCTTCTTCTTCTAACAATTGAGGATTCAGCTCGTGCTTTACTATTGAGACACATATCAAAAAATACACAGAAATGATCTGACAGAGCAACATTGGCCACATTTACATTTGAGATATTAACCCCTTTAGTAATTAGCAGATCGAGAGTGTGTCCTCTGCTATGGGTGGGGCCACTCACATGCTGAGTGAGACCAAAGGTCTCCAGCACAGAGCTCAGCTCTTTCGCGTATCTATCATCAACGTTATCTACATGTATATTAAAATCACCTATGACGACTAAACTATCAAAGTCTGTGCACACAACTGAAAGCAACTCGGTGAAATGATCAGTGAAACTATGACATGACTGTGGCGGCTTGTACACAACAATAATAAGAATAGAAGATTGTTTTTGTTCTATTTTCTATTCTCCTCCCAGGGTCCAAAATATTTTGAGATTAATCTCAAAACATTTTGAGATTCATCGTTAAAATAATACATAATATATTTTTAAATTAAGCTCATAACATTTTGAGATTAATCTCATCATATTCTTAGATTAATCTCATAATTTTGCTAGTTCGACTTTATAATCATAATATTTCGACTTTTAAGTCAACATTTTATAACTTTATTCTCAGTCTGGCAAAAGCCTGCTTTAGGCCTGTTGCTGTTTCCTCTGGCGTCTGCACACGGCCCTGCAGTCCCTTATATGGGCATTAGTGGGCGGTTACTTATGCTAAGTACCTATGGTAATGAAGCACCGGGCACGCGCGCTGTACTTACGAGGAAATGGGATTCATCAATCTGAGAGAACAGCTGCGAACAATTCAGCGGCTTACGAGTGCGTTGATGAATCCCACGTGGGGACTTCTTAGAAATCTACTTAAGGACAACTTGAGAAGAAAGTTGAGTAGTTTCTTACGAAGTTATTCGTGAATGAGGCCCAATGACCCCAAACACACTGCTAAAGCAACACTTAGTGGTTTAAGGGGAAACATGTAAATGTGTTGGAATGGCCTAGTCAAAGCCCAGACCTCAATCCAATAGAAAATCTGTGGTCAGACTTACAGATTGCTGTTCACAAGCGGAACCATCCAACTTGAAGGAGCTGGAGCAGTTTTGCAAGGAGGAATGGGCAAACATCCCAGTGGTAAGATGTGGCAAGCTCATAGAGACTTATCCAAAGCGACTTGGAGCTGTGATTGCCGCAAAAGGTGGCTCTACAAAGTATTGACTTTAGGGGGGTGAATAGTTATGCACATTGACCTTTTATTTTATTTTGTCCTATTTGTCGTTTGCTTCACAATAAAAAAAAATTCAAAGTTGTGGGCATGTTCTGTAAATTAACTGATGCTAATCCTCAAACAATGTGAGGCAACAAAACACACAAAATGCCAAGGAGGATGAATACTTTTGCAAGGCACTGTACATAAAAAAAAGTACAAAATACAAGATATAGTATTGCACAGTAGCCATCACAAACTGGAAACCATATTTATTTAGAATAATAAATCAAGGCAAAGAAGGATGATGTGTAAAAATCTAAAAAATGACTCCAACAGTGGCCTGCTGCGAGGAGCTTTGTCGATTGGCATCTTGATTAAGCTTGAAATCGTATCTTGGAAAAAGAATGCACATCTCTCTGTTGAACTAGATCCAGCCTTTAAATACCTCTTCTTGAACATCCCCTTTATTGTATACAGCTTCCCTTCCATTTTTAAAGATGCTTTTCGACTTCATGCTGGCAGCCAGGGCAGGGCAGGTGGCCAAACCTGTCAGTCATGACACCCTTGCCACATGGCAACATCACAGACACCAATTATCACACAGCAGGGGTGCGGCCTGGTTACCGCATGGCAACCGCATGGTCCAATCAGGCTAGACATCAACAGGGACCACAGAGGGCCAAAAAAGTAAATACATGTTGTATTCTTAACAGAACCTAGTGCGGCTGCAATGCACAGCTTAGTTTGCAAGCGGAGATTAATATTTAAACACATTTATCACTAACTCCAACATCATTTGACACATTCTCCAGTTCTCATTTATACACAAAATTTATTTTTTCTAATTCAATTACAATACATATGTAAATAGGTTGTGCCTTTATATATTCTTAAATGTAGAAAAAAATGTGTTCTCTAAATAAATTACTCCACAGTCCAACCCTTTGAACGATGTAATTGTAAAGGATTATGACCTTCAATTGGTTTTCAAAAAATAATGAATTCTAATCCTCTGCAATACAATTATAAAAGAACTAACCTTCAATAAAAAGGCTCAACTATTCAACTTATTTGATGCCAATTCCTTGTACATGCATAAATGACATGAAATGCACAATATTTTTAAAGACAGAAAATGGAGTTGGTGGTCAACAAGTGTTTAGCGAGCCTTCACGCAGCAGCCAAACAAAGATATTATTACAAAATAAGAAACATAGCACATATTTGCGTGTCGTCTTTTGTCTCAGAAACAGTGTATTTTAAGGGGGGAAATTTATTTTAATAAAACCAGTGGGTTGCAACCTCAATTTCATTTTGATGAATTTCCTCCTGTGGGAGTGAGCCAGGCAGTGGGCGGAGGGCGTGAAGGCGGGAGAGTGGTAGAAGAACGGAAAGATGCGGGCTGGGGGGCAGATAGAATTTTCATGATTGTTATTTTTGTTATTATACAGAGAGAAAGGGAGTGGGTCTGATAAAAAGGCATTGGATAATCTTAAGCATTTCACTGTGCGCTCTTTATCGGACAGGTTGGGCACGTTCAGGGGGTTCTTTTTCTGAGGAATCTTTAGCCTCGGTAATTAAGCCCCATTCAGCAAGCCCTGCCGCTAAATTAAAAAATTGTCATTAAGTGGAATTTACCATAATGCCTTTTTATCTGCCGGCGCTTCAGCAAGCTCTCATCTATGTGTGTGTTTGGGCAGCTGAAGGTGAAGGAGGGGCAACAAGAAAATGCAACCAATAAGAGGTTGGCAAGAAAGGGCAAATTGAATAGTGAACTAACCCCGGGCAGCACACACAACACACATACACCACAACTCATTCTTCAATACCAAAATCCGTAGCCGTTGGGGTAATTAAATTATAGTGGTTTACAGTTTTAATTTAGATGGTCTTTTTCTACTCTAACTTGACTCTGTTCAAAACAGACTTCACTCACAGAGATAGTCCCCAAATGTTAAGAGTTGGCTAGAGTGAATGATTGAAGAGCAGAATCTGAGCCTCTGTAGACTTTATAAAACAATACAATTATTAGTCTTTAATTAGAGTGGCCCCTCTGTGGGACTGGAGACAGACAAAGAACAATAGAGGATTAGTAGAAGAGCTTCTAATATGGTTCTTTTATCAGCTCTTTCAAATACAGTCCAATACAGGCAGTTGTCTTGCACAGAAGACAAGGTTTGAAATAGGGCTAATTTCTTCATCTTAGATTTTTGGATGTCTGATACGAATTTAAGTTTGGTGGTCAGATATTTTCAGTAACCCTTTCATCCTGCATAGACAAGTTTTAGATTTTATGGTTTACAACACAAAAGCAACAATTTAAGATACTAAGTGGTGCAAGTAATTTTCTTTAAGCCATCAATAATCCTAATAGAAAGCCAACCTAGAGGATATTATAACCAGGAGGTCTATAGAATAATTTCCAGTGTAGCCCTTGAGAATTTAGGTTGCATGTGCTTGGTGCTTAGCACATGCAACCTAAATTGTACACCAATTATTGACGTATTGACTTTATTGGTACAAACACTTCCCTAAATGCCTAATAATGTGTATATTGTGGTGTTCAACACCACTGAAATTCTGGATTTTCCTGCGGGCCAGCGCATTTTAAAAATTGCACGACGTTATCTCTTGGAGCTCAATACTGGGGAAATACTGTCATCTAATGATGACAGCTGAGATAACCGTCCCAATGCGAGCCATTTAAGACATGAAATCTGGAACTTCAGCATTGCAGCTCATTTTTAACCAGAAGACGCAACCACTTCAATTGATTCTAAACAACAGAGTAAGCCATGAGGATGTCATACCACAAATCATTTATTGTTAAACCTCTAAAGCTGCGTTCCCACTACCAACGCATCGTTGAGTATTGGCGCACGTTCAGTAAAATTCATCCACTGCCCTGCAATGGCGAAAAATGCAGGATGGAAGTGGTGGGCGAGCAGAGTCCAGCTCTGTAGTGTCTCTGTGTCCCAATATCCTCCAACGTCATATTACTGAGTATCTGCTCACGGAGCTGGGCCATGGATGTATTATATTATTACAATTGTATTCAGTCACAGTAGAACAACTCAGGCTGAATGTATATGTCCACAAGCACTGCGGCCCTGATTGTTAGGTCCCGGTTTAATTCTGGTCTTGTTTTGGATGTTTGAGTGTCTTCGTCTTCCTGCTCCAACTGCCCTGTGTCCTTGTGACCACTTTGCTGCAATTGGTTTCCACAAATGTGTCAAACAAAAAAGTTAAGTCGTCGGGTCGCAGTACCCAGTTTCCCTGCCGCACCTCAAAAATGCATCTGCCGACGCAACGCACATGCGAATAATAGCACCGACATACAACATTGATTTGACTGGTTACAGGATTTTTTGCCCAATTTCAGCCGTCCACGAGTTTGGGGAGGCGTGGCCCGACAACTTTTGTTTGCAACGTTTTGTTGTAACAGATTCTCAAATTTTCCAGACGCTAGGGGTGTTCAGACCAGAAGTCCTGGCCTGCGGTGGCGCCCGGCGGAAGTAGCAGAAGTGCTTTGATGCTAATGGAGTTAAGCTAGTGTTTTTTTGTGTGAAGTTCCTCTCCAAGAAGGCAGCTCTGCAGCGTCTTTGTGTCCAGAGACCTTCCAGAGCCTTTACAGTGCCTTGCGAAAGTATTCGGCCCCCTTGAACCTTTCAACATTTCGCCACATTTCAGGCTTCAAACATAAAGTTATTAAAAAAATATTTTTTGTCATGAATCAACAACAAGTGGTACACAACCGTGAAGTGGAACGAAATTTATTGGATAAATTAAACCTTTTTAACAAATAAAATACTGAAAAGTGGGGCGTGCAATATTATTCGGCCCCTTTACTTTCAGTGCAGCAAACTCAGTCCAGAAGTTCAGTGAGGATCTTTGAATGATCCATCCATCCATCCATCCATCCATTTTCTACCCTTTAATCCATTTCTGGGTCAGGGGGGTGGCAGTCAGAGATGCCACCCAAGTCTCATAGCACCAGCCCCTCACTGACCCTCTGCAGGTGGTGAGTCCACAGGAGGACGGCTGCTCTGAGTGTGAGCCTAGCCTTGATCTTTCAGTGGGGGCTTTTGGGCAAAGTGGGGTTAAGTGTCTTGCCCAAGGACACAACGACAGCAGTCATCAGTGGGAGTTGGTGGAGAAGGTGCAGAGGTGGGAATTGAACCCACGACCTTCTGGCCTTAAGGCCAATGCTCTACCAACTGAGCTACTGTCGCCCCTTGAATGATCCAATGTTGTCCTAAATGACTGATGATGATAAATAGAATGCCCCTGTGTATAATCAAGTCTCCGTATAAATGCACCTGCTCTTTGATAGTCTCAGGGTTCTGTTTAAAGCGCAGAGAGAACCATGAAGACAAAGGAACACAGCAGGCAGGTCTGAGATACTGTTGTGGAGAAGTTTAAAGCCGGATTTGGATACAAAAAGATTTCCCAAGCTTTAAACATCTCAAGGAGCACTGTGCCAGCAATTATATTGAAATGGAAGGTGTATCAGACCACTGCAAATCTACCAAGACCCGGCCGTCCCTCCAAACTTTCATCTCAAACAAGGAGAAGACTGATCAGAGATGCAGCCAAGAGGCCCATGATCACTCTGGATGAACTGCAGATAACTACAGCTGAGGTGGGAGAGTCTGTCCATAGGACAACAATCAGTCGTGCACTACACAAATCTGGCCTTAATGGAAGAGTGGCAAGAAGAAAGCCATTTCTCAAAGATATCCATAAAAAGTCTTGTTTAAAGTTTGCCACAAGCCACCTGGGAGACACACCAAACATGTGGAAGAAGGTGCTCTGGTCAGATGAAACCAAAATCGAACTTTTTGGCCACAATGCAAAACGATATGTTTGGCATAAAAGCAACACAGCTCATCACCCTGAACACACCATCCCCACTGTCAAACGTGGTGGTGGCAGCATCATGCTTTGGGCCTGCTTTTCTTCAGCAGGGACAGGGAAGATGGCTAAAATTGATGGGAAGATGGATGGAGCCAAATACAGGACCATTCTGGAAGAAAACCTGTTGGAGTCTGCAAAAGACCTGAGACTGGGACAGGGGATTTATCTTCCAACAGGACAATGATCCAAAACATAAAGCCAAATCTACAATGGAATGGTTCACAAATAGACGTATCCAGGTGTTAGAATGGCCAAGTCAAAGTCCAGACCTGAATCCAAATCGAGAATCTGTGGAAAGAGCTGAAGACTGCTGTTCACAAACGTTCTCCATCCAATCTCATTGAGCTCGAGCTGTTTTGCAAGGAAGAATGGGCAAGAATTCCAGTCTCTCGATGTGCAAAACTGATAGAGACATACCCCAAGCGACTTGCAGCTGTAATTGCAGCAAAAGGTGGCGCTACAAAGTATTAGCGCAAGGGGGCCGAATAATATTGCACGCCCCACTTTTCAGTTTTTTATTTGTTAAAAAAGTTTAAATTATCCAATAAATTTTGTTCCACTTCACGATCGTGTCCCACTTGTGGTTGGTTCTTGACAAAAAAAAATATTTTAATATCTTTATGTTTGAAGCCTGAAATGTGGCGAAATGTTGAAAGGTTCAAGGGGGCCGAATACTTTTGCAAGGCACTGTATATAACAGCAGTATGTGTTCACGGAGGTGCGCCATACGTTTATTTTTTTATTAGACGGTACTTCCGCATCGGCGAACATGCTAGCTGTGCTAGTTTACAGTTACTGGAGAATGACAACTCGGGCTGGAGGCAAATGGTCACAAGCACACACAAAGAGACAGTTGAATTCTAAATGTTTATTTTCATTACTTATTTTCTGTTGGAAATGCATTATTTTGCTCTTGTACACTCTTAGTTGAATTTTATTTTTGGAATATTAAGAGCAATAAATCTAATGTTAAGGAAGTCATGTTTTTTTCATTCAGATATGTAAATCAACACGTATACATTGCTATTAGTCAATTAATTGGAAGATAATCAATAATCGAATTGGACTGAAAAAATGAATCGTTAATCGGTGCATCGAAAAAATAATCGCTAGATTAATCGTTTGAAAAATAATCGTTTATCCCAGCCCTAATTTTTTCACATCAGAGACCATACCCCATGCCATGGATGTATTAAAAACTATTAAACAGGACAACGGTGAAAAATAACAAATATCCACGCATATTTGCAATGTACTGTGCACAACAGGTGTCTGCGCAGCTCTCCACTTCATGTCTCATATATGTGTCCAAAACAACAACAAGCTGCACCGACAAAAACACATACGGAAAACATTAACCACAGCAAACTAAGGATTAATCAGCCAGTGCACACACACGCACTCACCTGAAGACACTGCAGCTGTTCATGGACTGCATTCAAATTGTTTTGATACCTTATTCCAAATTGACCTATCATGAGACAATCTGGTCAGGTTTGGCCAAGTAAATTTAACCTTTTAAAATAACTTGGACCTACTTGAATTATTGCTTATTGGGGTTAATGTATATAAAATTAAAGAAAGTAAAAGGAATGTAGTGGGTGTATTTGATTAATTGAATGCAACCATTCCCTTTCAACAGAAATCGTGAGTAAAACTTTGACAGCAATTACAGGCTCAAGTCTTTTTGAATATGATGCCACAAGCTTGGCACACCTGTCTTTGGGCAGTTTTGCCCATTCCTCTTTGCAGCACCTCTCAAGCTCCATCAAGTTGGATGGGGAGTGTCGGTGCACAGCCATTTTCAGATCTCTCCAGAGATGTTCAATAGGATTCAATTCTGGGCTCTGGCTTGTTATCCTGAAGCCACTTCTTTGATATCTTGGCTGTGTGCTAAGGGTCGTTGTCCTGCTGAAAGATGAACCGTTGCCCCAGTCTGAGGTCAAGAGCGCTCTGGAGCAGGTTTTCATCCAGGATGTCTCTGTACATTGCTGCATTCATCTTTCCCTCTATCTTGACTAGTCTCCCAGTTCCTGCCACTGAAAAACATCCCCACAGCATGATGCTACCACCATTATACTTCACTGTAGGGATGGTATTGGCTTGGTGATGAGCAGTGCCTGGTTTCCTCCAAACATGACTTCTGGCATTCACGCCAAAGAGTTCAATCTTTGTCTCATCGACCCGGGAGTTTTTACTCATGGTCTGACAGTCTTTCAGGTGCCTTTTGGCAAACTCCAGGCGGGCTGCCATGAGCCTTTTACTAAGGAGCAGCTTCCGTCTGGTCACTCTACCATACAAGCCTGATTTGTGGATTGCTGCAGAGATGGTTGTCCTTCTGGAAGGTTCTCCTCTCTCTACAGAGGAATGCTGGAGCTCTGACAAAGTGGCCCTTCGCCCCCGATCGCTCAGTTTAGATGGCCGGCCAGCTCTAGGAAGAATCCTGGTGGTTACAAACGTCTTCCATTTACGGATGATGGAGGCCACTGTGCTCATTGGGGCTTCAAAGCAGCAGACATTTTTCTGTACCCTTCCCCAGACTTGTGCCTCGAGACAATCCTGTTTCGGAGGTCTACAGACAATTCCTTCATTCTTGGTTGGTGCTCTGACATGCACTATCAACTGTGGGACCTTATATATATACACAGGTGTGTGCCTTTCCAAATCAAGTCAAATAAATTGAAATTACCACAGGTGGACTCCAATGAAGCAGTAGAAGCATCTCAAGGATGATCCGTGGAAACAGGATGCACCTGAGCTCAACTTTGAGCTTCATGACAAAGGCTGTGAATACTTATGTACATGTGATTTCTTAATTTTTTATTTGTAATACATTTGCACAAATCTTCAAAAAAAATGTTTCACGTTGTCATTATGGGGTTTTATGAGTATAATTCTAAGGGGAAAATATGAATTGAATCCATTTTGGAATAGGGCTGTAACATAACAAAATGTGAAATAATTGAAGCGCTATGAATACTTTCCAGATGCACTGTAGGTTTGGTAAGAAAGTGTTTGATCTGAATACATGAAGCACTCCCTACAACCCCTCAATGTATGTTGCCTTTAAACTAAAACCAATCCATAAGGTTTAGAGCTGATATTTAAGTATTACGGTGTATCAAATGAGAACAGAGTTTATAATAAAAGGACGAATGATTTAGACATTGCAACAAACATGCAATGTTTCTTTATAGTTTTTGCCTATTTTTTTCAGATGTTTTATCACTTCTCCAATTGCTTGGCTAAACAATTCTGCTGACTATGCCAATTTGAAACACCTATAAGCTTGTAGCCTGACCCCTCATCCTCTTACTGCTATCGCTCCTCTTCTCCACAAGGCTGCTAGATCCCACCTCCCGTCCGTGCCTTACCTCATCCTTTCTCCTCTCCCCTCCTTACCAGTCTCTCGGTAGCTGCTGAAATCCCATTCCCCGTGGGGCAGGCTAAATTGAATTGCCGTGTTTATATGAACAACAGGGCCGTTGCTTTAATATACCTTAGCGTTTCTGCCTAATGCCTCAATGCTAATACCACTAGAGCTTGCTACCATCAACTTGACATACTCTGCTTTCATAGTGATGACAGGAGAGGAGACACTTGATAACCAAAAACTAAAACTCTAAAGTCTGTGATCCTTTAAAAAAACAATATAAATAGATGCCGAGAGAAAGCAGCACAATATATGCATTTAACTAAACTGGTAGGATTTCCATATCTTCTTGCTACTTACGTTCCCAACCATATGGCATGGGAACGAACCAAATAGCAGTGCAATTTTTTCAGATTAGCGAGTAAACCAGAATAAATATCCGGAGATTTGGTTGAGAGAGTCGGTCATGCTCATCGACGTGCAAACATCCTCCATTTTCCCTCCTTTCTCCGTCCTCTGTCCCCTTTTCTCTTCTAGATCTGTGTCAACCTACAAAAGGCCCATGACACAAAGGAGGCTAACAGGCCTGAGACACTCAACCCAATTACTATTGATCAGTCTGCGCTCCGAGGACAGCAGCGCGCTCACCTGCACGCATGCATGCACTAACACACACGCACAACGGCCCTATTGGTCACAAAGTTCGCTAAGGTCGGGGTTAATTTTATGCATGAATTTGAGGATATCATTAAAATAATAATAAAAAATCTCTAAAATGTATAGGAAAATAAAAGATGACGGAATTAGAATAAGAAAACATGTCAGCAGAGGTTAATCAATTCAAATGCTTTTGGGTTTGAATATTGAGCCAGTGTATCCTGATTTTGCCATTTCAGGGTTGGAGGTCTGAATTTGAGGATAATTTTATGTATGCCTTATTTTATGCAAGAATGCTTGTTGCTAATAGAGACAATAGCACATCTCTGTTGAGCATAAGGGAAAAAGGTTCTGTGTAGCAGCCATTTTCACATGAAACAAATATGTTTTCCAAAGCTTGAGCTGAAATATCAATGTCTAAACTCCCAAATGACAAAGTAACCATCTTCTACTCTGATTTTATCCACAATAATTAATTTTCTCTCCCAAGGCAGGCTTCAGCCTTATTGTGGCGCTCCCTCCGCAGGATCTCACTGTTCCATTTAACCATAATCCCCAGATAAAGGGCCAACCTAGGTGTGCTAATGCAGAGGCATGTGCAGTGCTCAGGAAAACACTTTACCCGAACACACATTTTGGAAGGCCAGTTGAGGAGCAGAAAGTGCTCCAAACGGACATTGACATTGAGAAGTGTCGCCTCCCAAGCACATCTTGAAGAGAAGATGAACACAAGCCTACTGCATCCCCCTGAAGTAGGCAGGCCAGCATAGCAACAGCCACGTAACCAGGCCCTGGTCTTAGCCCGGAAAAGCTGACGGAACAAGCAACGGAGAAATAAAGCATATGTAAGGACTACCCAGCTGTGGAGTTGAAAACGGTGAAGTGCAAATACAAGGACATAGTATTATGTAGGTTAAGAGAATATTCAATTCATTGTCAAGTGCTACACTCTTTCAATGAAATGGAACCAAACAATGTAGGTTTTTGGTAACCAATGCAGAATTCTCTGCCTTGCTCATTTCTGATATATTTGTCGAAGATTTTTTCCACATAAAAACAAACAAAAACTGACAAAGCACATACATTTCAGATAAATAAATGATAACTCTGTAGAAGCATATCTTTTGTATCGATACAAAAAAATTCAAATAGCTCAAGTGATCAGGGGGCCACATGAGGTCGAGTATGGATATAATGTTATATAATATTTCTAAGAACAAAATAAGTTTAGCAACTTGGATTGAAAACAAACTGGATCAAAGGCAATAGGTCTTGGTATTATAGACAGAGCTGAATATTTTTACTTTGTTGATACATGTTCATAATCAAATACATGTGCTCATTTTCTTGGTAAATGCATCTTTAAAATGATTTAAAACCATAAGCCCAGACCCTCAGTGGGGGCCGCACTGACAGTAAACTTTGATGTCCACTAGGGGCCACAGAATACCTTTTTGCGGGCAGCAAATGGTCAATCCCTGCTGTAAATATACTTAAATATCACTTATCCTAAAGATACAAATATATTCAGGACACAACAGCTGTGAACCTGTGACCACTGAACTGACCCAGCCTCAATTAACAAAAGCCAAAGATGCTAACAAATGATGCCAACAGGTAAGTTTCTTTTGCAAAGAGCATAAAAATCCTAAAGCCAATGTATGGTGTGTAAAACGTATTTAGCAACTGGCATCAGGCTGTTCAAAGCTTAAAAAACAACGTTACATGTCAAACAAATGTAATGACTGAAATCTCAAGGCTTTAAGCTTTAAAAATTTTGATAATAGCATAGCTGAAGTTGGCCAGGTGACATTATGAATGAAATTATGATCTCACTGGCTGCTTTGGGAAAATGTTAGCATGATAGCTGTGTGAAATAAGTGAATTCTGTAAATTATGAGCTCTAGAAAATTGGTGTATATTACCAAAGTTTGACAAGTTTGTGGCTTAGTCATGGGGAGCAGTTATTCAAAACATCAGGGGAAAACGTCAGTGAAATCTTGGACAATTACTAATATCAGTGGTATAACTGAAACAGATGTAATGGATGCAATGAAATCGACTCAAAGTTTATATTGAGCTGCCCACATTGAACTGAGGTTGAATTGATCATCTTTGGTTCCCCATCTATTATGATCTCAGAAATCCTGACACGCACTAACATTTACCATCAAAGCGATTCCTTATTTAAGAGTCCATTAACTCAGAGTGCGGTGGGTCCATTTGGGACTTCTAATTAGTACTTTATTGAAAGCAGGTGGGATGAAAAGGTCACCAGATACAATTACAGAAATTCAAGATGCAAATCACAACTCGTGTGTTCGCTATAAACAAGAGAGTCATCGCTCGCATCAAAAGGAGGTGAGGTTTAAGTGCAAGAGATGCAGCTCTGGACGTAGTGGATCCTGATGAGTGCCAGCTCAGACAGAGCAGGCCCAGCTGGTCTCTGTCTGACGAGGGCCTTAATTAAGAGACATGTGGTGAGGCCTGGGAATGACCACATACACACTATACACACGATACACACTGGAAGCCTCCAGAGGGGAGCTGTTAAACAGGCACCACTGTGGATCTGAGGGTACACTGCCAAGTCCACTGTGCCATCCTCTGGGACTATGTGAAAAACATCCACACACTATTATTAGGCATCCCTTTGCATACCACCGCAAGACTGTTGCCTAACGGCCCCATTTTGCACAATGTCCTACAAAATATAACTAAACTAATTCACATTATTTGACAGCAATAAATTCCCTGGTTTTGGTCACCTACAGAGGTATGAAAATTAAAATTGGCCTAGTGATTAATTTATATGTTGAAGGCGGATGAAATATTGTAAAATGTTTCTGGAATATAGGAACTATTTTTGCAAAAATATCAAAATGTGATAAATCTGACAATCATTATAATTCAATTATATACACATTTTTAAATCCAAATTTATTTTTGAAACACACACACACATATATAGGTATATGTACCAACCTTTCATTACAATTCTATAACAATAATAATTAGAGGCCTAATTGAGTTAGTGTCATCAATCCATACCAAATATATCCTCTTTTCTGCTTTCAAAACCAAAACTGTTCATACATAAATCCCTCCATTCTATTTCCCTTTACTTGCCATCTCATCCCAAAATATCAGCACCTTAGGCTACCAGTTAATAAAGCCCTCTCAACAATCCCTTCCAGCGCTGCAAAACCAGGCAATGACAATAAGGGGAAATTCTTTGTCAAATAAAAGAAGCAAAATTAATACAATCCCATGGGAGCCCCCTGTCACTCTAATAATAATTTGATTTCTTGTGAAGTGATTTCTTAATTATTGTGATTATTGGTGGTTGTAAATGAAATGTTCCTTGCCAAACACATCTCCAGTACTTCCTTTGTTAACATGGCAACATTGTTTTTAGACCACGCTATGTCGAGGGATTTGAACCTTTTGTTTAAAATCATACATAAATGTATCTAAGGGGCCTGATCCAGTAGCTTCAGGCGCAGTGCCTGGTGTATCTCACTGTAGAAACCGATTGAAGCTTTCAATGGGAAATATTGGTTAAATAAAGGGCAAAGGATAACTGCTTCCTCCCAACACCCGTACACACATAATAAACTACAGTAGGGACCCACCAGTCTCCAGTTTATTACGTCTACCTCAAGGCTAGAGAAACCGAAACAAGGAGCAGTGCTGGTCTTAAAAACTAATATTTTTTAAAAGAAGGGGTGTCTGAAAAATCCGTTTTGTTGCTTGCCGACATATGTGCAGGACAAGTGCAAAAAGGCCGTAGCGGGGCAAGTGTGGGGGAATACTTTTTTAATATTTTTAGCATTGGATCACACACCACACCTTTGCAAGTTCCTCTTCCTGTGTACTGAGTCATTATTTTTTGTATTCCTGAGTTATAAACGATTCAATTGATTTTGGTTTCACTGTGTGATTTTTACTGTAGTAGTCTGAATGTTAAAGAACACATTTAAATGCCACTCCTCACAGAAAATCGATACAAATGAGCACCTGCAGCCACAATCGCAGATGTGCGGGGGTGTTGTTTCAGTTTCTCTGAATATAAAGACATTTTCATAGATTAATTCTGACAAAAAAAATGACTTTCAGACAGGATATCTTTCTTTTTAGCAGTCGACAATGCAATATAAAAACAAGCAAAAAAACGAGTACATTTCAATATGAACTATAATCCACAAACAGTATGAACCACAAGTGCATATGCATTACAATCAATACAGTAGTACAAAACGATTACTGCCAACCAAAACTCTACTATAAATATATATACAGTAACTACACCCTACACAAATAAAGAATCGACATTTAGGGACCATAACACACTACTTTCAGCACCACTGTGGCTGATCCCGTTCAAGGCTTGTCGCTTCCATTACACCAAAAGTCTTCACACTTCAATTCAATATTCAAACCATCCTGAAGAAATCGTTGTGCAAAAATCCAAACACATACAGTAATTTGAATGATAGCCCAAGAAGATACGTTGATAGAAATAAAAGGTAAAGCTGGGCATACTTGACAAAGCAAAACATGTTAAATCTGTTTTAACCGATAAGTTCAGAGAAATTGATGGTTGTTGAAATCCAATTACAAATATTTTGTTCAATATATGATTACTGACACTAGACTTGTCTATTGTGTACCGGCACATTCAGACAAGCAAAGTTAACACGATTTCAGTAAATAAACAAACCGATATGTATTTTTGCACCTACAAACCCCGTTCTAAACCAATTCCAATTTTGAAGACTTAGGCCGATTTTAATTATAGCGTTTTGGCCTGATGGATTTATCTCTCGCAGATTAAGTTTTCAATTTAGGAAGCCGCTCATATTATAAACAAAATAGAAGTGTATAATATTGACAAAAATAAATATCAAAATATTATGAGTAACTATATTGAGACAATGCATCAACTTAAGTGAAAAAAACATTTATTTTGATTATGAGCGACAAAAATAATTTGAATGTGAAATATTAGGACAGCAGGATTCAAATCGCATTTACATAGTCCATGTTAAAATTGGATAATACCAGTCAAACTATGGTGCAGTGATTTGATGATGTGTGCGCCTGTGCAAACACACTGTGGGGTAGCGTGGGTGTGGCGTTACACCTCGTGTGGCACTGGGCAGCCCAGATAAGAGCTGATCCTATCCATGCCTCCCTTCTGCAGCGCCTGCCCGCCCACCCACACACCCCAAACACAAAAACACACTCAGACACACAATCTGCAGCTACACTAGCAGCCACTGTAATCTTGATTTACAATCCCTATGTTATGAGCATGAATACACACACACAGTAATGAGCATAACCAAACAGAATAATATTCTTATATCCAAAACCAAAAATCCATTTCATGTCAAATGCAGCTAGTTCATGGAGAAATCTAGAGATGTTAATATGACCTAGTGTTTAAAGTTGTAGAAGAGGCAGTGTAAATCCAACAAATAAGATGTTTGTACAGCTTTTACAACACTGGATAGTGAAGTATGCATGAGTATAATAACGAATAATGAAGAATGAACAAAATGATCTTACCTTTCTTTCTTGTGAGACTTAAAGTTCTACCCAACACACACAAACCCCACAGGTACTTGGTTCAAACACTCACACAGACATACAGAAAGTGATGTGATCGGCCACCCCGATAGTGATCCACAGCGCACTCTCTAAGCTTTAAACTAAGTTTGGTGTGCACTGACCAAGACCAAGGAGGACACAAAGCAAGAGAGTGGAGCGAAAGAAAGGAAAAAGTGTGACCAGTGAGGAAGTTTAACCACTTACGCTTCAAGTTTAGCTTCAACACTCCCCGCCTCCGCCCGGATTAATTCAGCCCATGTACACGCACACCTCTGTGGGTGGGAGAGGCACTCAATTGGATTTTGGGAAGCACTACTTTGACTCTCATGATCCATCTGGTTGCTGCTGCATTGCTGTCTGACATACAGATGCTCCCCACTCTTCCCTCTTGCCCTATCTGTTCTCCTGTGCTCATCCAGGGTCAAACAAACCCTCCTGCATCAGCCCCAGGGCAGGATACAGATAGACACAGCCTGTGACCCTGTGTGTGTCCCCGCACTTGATAAAAGTAATACACCAAGGATCGACAACAGATGAGATTATAAAAGTATGTGAACAAGAAACATTGTGTAGTAGAGACTCAGGACAAGCAACAGAGAAAAGGGATGAAAGGATTCAATTTGAGTCAGCAACAGGGAGACACAAAGTGTAGTGAATGTGATTTGATGGCGACGCTGAGATGGGCTTTAGGCGTACAAATAGTATTAGTCACTGCTGTGCAAACCCGTTACATACACGCAGCCACCCAACAGACAAAACCGTCACACCACTACAATGAAATACACATAGAATGGTATAGTTCATGTTACGGGGATGGGGTACTAAGAACTGTAATAGAAACTCAACCAGCCGCATCTCTGACCAAAAATGGCCTTTGTTTCCAATACATCAGAAAGGGTAGCTGAAACTAATTTAAGTGGTGAAAACCTATACAAGTGTCGAGTACAATACTATAGATCACAAGGAGAGCTTGTTACTTTTATGTCTGAGGTAATTAATCTTATCCATTTATGTTCCATATAAATAAAATGTGTCTTTAGATGTAGTACGACACATATAGTAAAATGTCTATGCGGAGAAAAACAAATACTAAATATAAATATAATGATATTTATTAATAATGATTAATGATGAAGTATTTTAACCTGACGCATCATGACAAATGTGGAGGCAAGTACATTTCTAACCATTAGAATAAAACCACAACAATGGGAAAAAAGGTTCAATAGTCGTCTTGGAGAAAATTTCTATTCAGTATTTAGGTCACATGGTAAGAATAGAAACACAACTCAAAGCCCATTATAAAATCCAAAGAGGAGGGAACCTGTGCATAGCTCCTGACTATTAAGGCATATCTCCCTCAAATTTCCTTTCCATTATTCGTCCCTCTTTGACAAAACTCCCTCCCATGGCACACCCATGACCCCCCATGTGCAGACATGAGGTCAAGCTCCAAAGATCACAGGGAGAAGCCAGACGAAAGAGCACAGGGCGGGGCAGGGCAAGGTGGGGAGAACAGGAACCTAAAATCCTAACCCTTCTTTCCTTCCAAAAAAAAAAACCCCTCAAGCCTTCACATCTAGGCCCTTCCCAGCACCCCTCCCACTTACCCAGTTGTGTTCCGCGGAGGCAGTGGGCACTCTTGCAGAAACATCAGCCCAGGGAAATTCAAATGAGAAGGAAACGTTGAGAGACACAGAGCGGAGAGAGGGCTAGGGCACAATAGTGAGAAAATAGGATCAAAAGAATGAGATGGGAGACCGTTGGGCCGCTTTGGAGGGGGGGAATGGGGGAACAGCAGAGGAGCACCAGAGGTTGCTGAGGCTGCAGGTTTGGATAATTTGTAGATCTGAAGAGATTTGCAGGAAACATTTTTATTCATTTTTGATTACCCTCCTTTCCCTATTCCTCCGGTCGTCGTCTGTTTGTTTTTGGCATTAGAGTTTGCACCAACGGAATGTGTATGTACATGTGCATGCTGATTAGAAGTCGAATACTTTACAAACACAAATGTTCGCACTTGCACAAACCTGCATCACATATCAATAGGCATAGACACACTTAAAGATGCATCAGAGAGGTCGAGGGCTGGGTAGACAATACCAGTGTGCTTGGAATGCTAAAGCGAGTACAACTGTGTCGACATGCAACTCCACTGTCTGCATATGTACAGACACACATAAACAATTCTGAATGTGCAGAATAGTAAAGTCTGACAAACAATACGATCAAAAGTATAAAAGCCAAGCATACACAAAACGGGACAAAAGATTATAAGAGATTGGATCAGCCACTACAATTATAGCTATACACAACCTAATGGACCTAATATTGAGATCTGATGAATGTGGATATTTTGGAGGGAAATGTAAATAGACTAGGGGAATTAGGTGTCAATGTAGAATAACTGATAAAAATGTAAGACAGTTACAAGACAATTATTCCAGTGTGTTTTTATAATTAAAAAGTGCCAAAAAACTTTTTTTGAACATAAAAAAATAGATACAATTTGTCTCCTCCTAATGGCAATATAAAAAATATGTAGAAAAGGTTTATATCCTTTTATAGTAATCGATTAGTTGGCTTATAATTGTTTTGGCTTTTGTTATGCTTTTATTTTTATGTTAGAAACTGAAAATGTCAGTAAATATGGGAATTTATAAATATAGGGCCAAAACGAAGCTCAAGTGATGCCCCTGGAAAACATCTTCATAAAGATGATTTTGAGTTGCTTGATTCAAAATGTAAATGTTCATTGTATTCAGCTGCCATTATAGAATTATCGGAGTCAGAATAAAACAATAATACAATTATTTCAATGATCGATCCAAATTAATTTCCCCCAGCTAGGGAATAGGATAGGAGCCCTTCGAAGAAACGTGATCATTTTCAACAATCTTCCAAAATTAAGGCAGATGCCCCTTGCAGGGTTAATCTACATGCAAAAGCCAACAACACAACCTGTAAATTGTGGAAAAATAAGAGCAGCCCGATCCAATAAACTCAAAAGTACTACCACTATCACTACCACTACCAGCATGTACAGACATAAAGCTAATTTATTTACTGCAGTAGTTGTTCATACACTATGTCCCATTCTGATTGGAGGTAAAAAACATTCACCACAGCCAACTCCAGCAACATTTCTTTAAAGATTGTCTTATATTTTGCACTTAATTCCCATCAACCCTGGCACTCATTCCTGATCCCTACCAAAGAAAAGCAGCCTCATAACATGGTGCTGCCACCACTACCATATTAGACATTGGGGATTCAGAATAATAATCTAATATAATGTTTATGTTTGTGGTCGGGACATAACAAAATGTGCACAAGTTCAAGCTGTATTGTCACTTCCGCGAGGCACTGTATCTTATGCCTTTGCTCTAAAGGCAGTGTGTTGACGTATTGTCATCGCCACATGTCATAGCAGCCCTAAGATACATGTATCAGTGCTTGTACTGACAGGTGAAAATTGTTGAACGTAAACTACAGTTGAAGCTACTAGGGTTGTCACGGTAAACGGTGTAGCGGTAAACTGCGGTAAAAATTTTGACGGTAAAACTTACCGTGTTATTTTTGAAAAACTATATTACCGCGCCCACGGTGTAAGCACGGTGAGCCTCACCGGCCACCGTCTCATCTGCTGGAGTTGCCGCGCATGCGCACTATGTTGTTGTTTTTTACCCAAAACAAGCTGGAATCATGGCCGAAGGAGAAGACGGCAGCGCTCAGGACATTTATCAACCTTCAAAGAGGACCAAGTCTGAAGTCTGGGCATATTTTGGGTATTTGAAGAACGCCGAGGGACAGCTGATAGAAGACAGTTATCCTGTTTGCAGGACGTGCAGGAAAAAAGTTTCTGCGAAAGGCAGCAACACGTCGAACCTCATGACACATCTGCGTGACCATCACCCACAACTCTACAGCCAATGCAAGGTAAGTTAACATTTTAGCCGAAATGCATAATGTGCAGACTTTGGGTTGAGGGAGAACGCAACGAGTCGCCCCATAGTGCAGCCGTAGCGCCACCGCTTCCATGTAAGCCGTGTCGCGGATACCTCCGTATTGAAATGGCACAATGCATTACAGGACTCCTGGAGGGCAGATAAAAGCCCCATTATTATGAATTTAACAATGGTCACTGACATTTTCCCAAATCTGAAAAAGCACACGGGAAGGACACAAACTGAGCACACTATATCCTGAGGGTTTATTTAGTTGTCTGGAAAATATTATTATTATAAACACATTTCTGGCGCTATAATTAGTACATGTAATACCCTCGAAACGATCAAATCATTAAATATTGGAATCAATAGCAAATATACCATGAACTTATATGTATAAGCCCTGTAAGAATTTCTAACCAATCGTTTTATTTTGATTTATCAACAAAAACAAGTATAGGCAAACTCGTCGTATGTATTTTAATATGAATGATATAATAATAATTAATAATAATGATTCATAACAATAATGATATGGGTATTTTTTTAAATATTTTTTTTTTGTTTACAGAAAGGAGTGGGACAGACAGCGAGGCAACGGAGTACTGCTACTGGATCATCAGTGACACAGACACTTGAGCAAGCGTTCAAAAAACAGACTGCTTATGCGCCTGCATCTAAAAATGCTCAAGAACTGACTGCAGCAATCGCCTATTGCATAGCAAAAGACATGATGCCTTTCCGGATAGTCGAGAGGCCTGGCTTTCTGAGGGTGATGAAGGTTGCCGTACCTCATTACAAAGTGCCTACACGCAATTATTTTTCAAAGACTGAAATTCCAAAGATGTACAATGAAGTCAAAGCTGATGTTAAGAAGAGTTTGGCTCAGGGTGAATTCTTTGCTGCAACTACTGATCTCTGGACCAGTGAAAGAGGGGGTGGTCTACCATACATCAGCTTTACAGTTCATTATCTCACCCCAGACTGGCAACTGGAATCACATTGCTTAGAAGCCCATTTTTTTCCAGAAGATCACTCTGCTCAAAATATTACAGAGTTTTTTGAAAATATGTTGGAGGAATGGGAGATAAACAAAACAGATCTGGTCTCCATAACCACAGATAATGCAACCAACATGACCAAGGCCTTTGAAGACTTTCCAGATCTGTGGCTAGGATGCTTTGGTCACAATTTGAACCTGGCCATCTCAAAGGCTCTGAAAATACAGAGAGTTGAAACAGCAGTCAGGGCATGCCGTCATCTGGTCCAAGGCTTCTCACGGAGCTGGAAGAGAAAGAGAGAACTGAGAGAAAAGCAACTTGCCCTCAACTTGCCACAGAAGGCTCTCATCCATGACGTTGTGACCCGATGGGGATCTACATACAAGATGCTTGAGCGGTTCATCAGCCAGCAGCAGGCAGTCTGTGCTACATTGGCTGCAGAAAGGGGAGTTTGGCATCTGATGCCCAAGGATACTGATATAGTTGTCATGGAGCAACTCTGCCAGCTCCTTGACCCTCTGAGCAAGTTTACAGATGCACTTTGCTCAGAGACACGAGTAACTTTATCAGCCATTAAGCCAGTCCTTGACCACATCACTGGTGATGTCCTGGAGGAAAATGAAGAGGATCCAGCCCTGACCAAGCAGATGAAACGGGCAATGAGAGAAGACCTAAACAACCGGTACACAGAGAAAGCAAAGGATGTCATGCAGATGGCTTGTTTCATTGACCCCAGGTTCAAAACTAACTTTTTAGACCATGTGGATGATGTAGTTGACCGCTGTGTTCAGGAGGCCTTGAAGCTGACACCTGTACAAGTCAGGCAGGAACCACAAAGCACCAGCAGTACCTCCACAGCAGCATCAGGAGGGAAAGGCCTAGCTGGGTTACTAATAAAGATTAACTCAACAAGGCAGCAGCGATCTGAAGAGGGTTCGGCAGCCACCCCAGAAGATAAAGTGAAGGAGGAAGTCAAGATCTACATGTCTCTGCCATCCATTCTAGCTGATAATGACCCACTGGTGTGGTGGAGGGCCCATGCATCAGAGCTGCCTCATCTTGCCAGGCTGGCAAAAAAGCTTTTGTGTATCCCAGCAACAAGTGTTCCATCAGAGAGAATATTCAGTGCCAGCGGGTACATTGTTTCCCCTCTTAGATCACAACTTAAACCAGACAAGGTAAATATGTTGACATTTTTGCATTTCAATCTCAAGTAAATGGAGATGCATACAGTCATGATGCTGGTTGCTGGATCAGCAGCATCTTATCTGTTATGGAGAGAAGTATACAATTAGTATTTTTTTTATGCCATCTATACTTGAACATTTGGATTTGATTACCTATGATGGTAGACGTTATTTTTGTAATTTGTTTAAAGTGGCTATTTATTTTAAGGTTGACTTGTACAGTGCTAAAGTCAAGTGTGCGGTTTTAGAAAACAAGTATAAGACACAAGTGGTGTTTCTTTGATTTGTTTACATATTGTTCCTTATGTCTTGAATGTTTGGATTTGTAAAATTCAAACCTGCACTATTGTAAATGTTCCTGACAAATAAGCTATTTGCATGCTCAACCCTTTTACTTAGATGTGAAAAGTTGCACTTTTGATGAGGCTTTGTCTGTATTTTTTAATATAATAAACACTGTTACACTTTTTCTAAACTATTTGCATTTGTGTAGGACTATCAATGCTTTCTGAACATATTCAACACACTTAAAAAAAAAAAAAATACCGCGATAATACCGAAAACCGTGATAATTTTGGTCACAATAACCGTGAGGTCAAATTTTCATACCGTGACACCCCTAGAAGCTACTAAAGCTGGGAGTGCTCAGTGGTTCACAAAATAGTACTGCTGAAAGGTGCTCTACGTAAGGGTATATGTCAGAAACAAATGAAGCAAGAAACAAAAGGACACAAAAAGGCAGCAGTACGGTTTGCCTGAAAGGTGTAAATGTGGATGAATGAGGGCACGGTCACATGGGTTTCACAAACAAACTAGGCCGAAGTGGCCTGAACTGTCGCCATAAGGCTGTGAAGAAGGCCTGCAGTCAAGGGTTTTTCAACCGTGCCAGCCCAGAAGCGGTATAGAGGGATCCTACGGTCACGTGACTGGTAGCCACGGCGGCCATACTGGAGGACAACCTCGGCGAGTAACAGCAATCCCAGCCAATTATAACTGGACGTTCAAAACTAGAACTCTCTCGAACTACATGAAAACTGAACAAAGAATTCGAAAAATGAGCAGTTCGTGACCCAAATATATACTGAACCTAAATCCATGAATCAGATCCTGTGCAAATGCGTCCTAAAATGTATTATTAATGTTAATAGTTACTTCCGGGTTTTCCGTGGTTGCATTAAAACAGTATTTTTGCCATGAAAACATGAACAGAAAATTCTGAAAACCTCTGTGCACGTGTATTAAGAATGTATATGTATAATGTATTCTCCGATTAACATTTAAATGTGTTTATTGTTACACCATGGATCTATGTGTGGCTACACTTCCGTGGAAATAAGGAAATTACATTCAAATCAATGGAGCTTTCTGCGTCTACTGTGAGGAGCCGTATATTTTATTAATAAATACTAGTACGGGGCACCCTCGAGCACGGCTCAGTCGTTCACACGTCTACTGGCTTTTGGCAAGTCAGATACCCTGTGAGCTGGTGAGATCCGGTAAGAGAGCAATCCCACGTGGCAGTCAGACAGTGATAAGTATTATCCTTAAACTTCTGTTTGTTTCGGAATAACATTAAATCCGCCACCAAATTAATTTTACTCAGCAGAAATGAAATGATCCGAGTATATTCGGACGCTCTGGAGGCTGTGAGTTTTTTGTTGTTGTGCCATTTCCCTCTTGTTTCTTGTTTTGGTGCCATGTGAAGTAAGGACAGCTGGCAGTCGGTAAAACAACTTATTGTCCCTGTCTCCCTTTTTGCTGCAGCTAAAAACGGCACAAAATTTGAACATGTTTATGCGGTCCCGGGTGCACGCCACTACCGTACAGCGTTTGCTTGTCCTCCAATATGGCGGAGGCCTCGCGACTTCTAGCCCTTGTGACGCCACACGAGAAATCTCTATAGTACAACGCTCTGTCCAGCTGGTGGCACTAATACTAACTTCGGCAACTACCTCGGGATCCGAGTTAAGTTTCCGTTTCTCTTTACACTCGGCTACTCTGGCTGCTGTAGTCAACAGCTCGAGCGTGGCTCATATCTTTTCAATATGTACATGTATGTAAGTGTGAGATGCGTCTTTCTCCAATGTAAAGCAGCTTAGTGGGTAACGTGTGTGTGTGTGTGTGCATGTGTGTGTGTGTGCAGGCGCGCGGCAGACACCGGAGCGTGCCTTAAGAGTAAACGGAGAAATTAATGAATGAGAATGAAAGAATGAAAAGTGTGGTGTACGAGCTGAGCAACCAGAGCCAGGCAGGATACAAGTGAATGTTGGTGTGTTTTGGCCACAAAATAAAGTCTGATTCTTGAGCATCCAAAGTGTTATTGCAATAGCCTCACACTGTGAGGAAGGGTCAGAAGAGCAGGGAGTTATCCCTCGTAGAAAACGCATCCCTTCAGCCCTGGAGAAACAAATCTCCCCTGCGCCCCTCGACCACTTGTCCGGGGGCTCACCTGAAAGGTGTAACACACACAAGGGAGAATGCGAAAGTATGAGACTACAGGTAGAGACGTGTGCAGGGCTGGACTGGCCAGCTGGCTATTTGGGGCGGCCTGTCTGCCACACAAAAAGCATGTTTGTGAAAAGTGTAAATCCATTGAGAATTGTTCGAGGGGGGGCGCGCATGTCCGTGGGGCACCTGCTGTATGTACTCGAACGGGATTCTGCCACCTCCGCGGCCGCAGTGTTCCGGGGCAATTTGTAATGAGCGGTTCCCGCGTCCAGGGGCTGTGACCGGCTGTCAGAGTCCAGCCGCTCACCATGTTGTCAGCGCACAGCCGCAACGTGGCCACGTACCCAAGACAATAAACGCGCACAGGACCATTCTCTGCTTGTTGTGTGCGTGTCTTTGTGTAATCTGTGCACCCAATAAATACACCGCTGCAGGAAACAGTCCGTGTCTCCCCTCTCCTCTTGAAGCGCGACTAAACTCCTGAAATTGAAGCTCGGGTACCTACATTTTCCATTGCATTAAAAGTTCATGTTGGTTGTGCCCAAAAGTGAAATGTTGTGAACAAATCAAACAGATTTAGAGCCAGTAAATGGCTGACATTATGCATTTCAGACTTTTTTGACCAATTCTCATCCCTGTAACAAACAGTGTTGTCTGTGTCCACCGCCCTCATTTTGAGACATGTTTATTCCTCTCTTGTAATGTAGACTATTGCATTTTATTTTATTGTTGAAACTGCAGACATCCTGATCCTCTACAGTATTTTCTTCCGCAAACTGTATAAACAAACTGTAATAAAACGTGGGGAAAAAACACGCCTGGGCCGTCAAGAAGGCAAAAATGCCCAGGCCGTTTTTGGTCCCAGTCCAGCCCTGGACGTGTGTGCACGTTACAGCGGACGCAGCAGGAAGACGTAATGTGACGCACAATATCAGCTCCCCACCACACCTCATCCCCCGCTCCTCACTCCCCACATTGAACCCCCCTCATCTGGGCTTTACAACCGTGCTCAGGCCCACCACTTCCAATCGTGCCCAAGCCCAGTTGCCGCAGGCACCTAAAGCATGGATATAGTCGCAATCTGGGCCTAGGCCCACCTTTACTAGGTTTTAGGTTGTGCATGTGACCGCAGTGTGTGAGAAAATTCTTCCTGTAGCCAACCCCCCTTCTAGGAGGAAATTGTTTACGGTTATAGATATAGAAGAAACAAAGAAGATCTGATGCATTCTTGTTAATCGTGTGGCTTTATTTCACATAGTATAAAGCCTCACAATTGACTACAGTACCTTTTTCATTATGTAAAAGGTGCATCGATCGATTGTTCACGTTTAATTTGATAAATTGCAAATGGAACTTCACTTTTTTACATTAGCCGCGTTTGTTTGTACACATTTCTGTGGTAAATTTTCCCACTGTGGGAAAAATGAAGGATCTCTTAATCTTAAAATAATATATCTATCACATGTCAATGCAGCCACGATTCAATCACCATCAACGTTTCTCTCTTCTCCTAAATGAGCAGCGTGCTAAGCCACCCCCATGTTTTCCATGGTCACCCACAGGGACAACTTTTCTGCCTTATAAAAAGTTAAAATAGTAACAAAGTTGAAGAGATGGTAAATATAAACGCATATTCATTCATCCACTAGTCCCTTTACCTGCTGATAATGTTACTATTGATAATTCTTGTCATATTCTCTGCTGCTAAAGTACAATATAAACATCTGTAAATACCTCTGAACGAAGAGCAAGGATAGCAGAGTTTTATTTTACTTTATTCTATTTTACCATCCAACTTATTATTTTAATGTTATTATCTACAATCTTAAATAATATACCCTTTTTGATGTGTGCAATCCGAGTGCTCTTATTTCCTTCTTTCTTCTCTGCTGTAATGTGCGCAACATTGACATTGAAATTACTCCACTGTGGGACGAATAAAGGAATATCTTATTTAGATGAAAAATAAAAAAGGTACAATATTTTTACTTTCACGTGAGAATAACAAAATATTTGTATCAACAAGGCAATGTGATTGGAATTGACCAATCAACATTTTGGAAGATCTGTGATCAGTGCACATCAATGTGTTGTAAATGTGATGTTTGTCAGAAACACACCTGGCTCGCCTTCAGCGACTCCATCCAGGTTGAGTGAGATGGACTGGTCTCCCTCCTGATCACCAGGGCCCAGAATCATCCAGTTCTCCATATCGTCGGAGTCTGACAAGCTGCTTGAGTCTGACACACACTGGAACTCCGGCTCAGAGTCAGACTCAGAGCTGCTTAAAGTTACAGTGCCGGTTGCATCAATTACTCTTTTTACCTGTGTGACATTAAATAATGAAAATATGAATTTAACCAATAGCTGCTTACAACCATATATACACCAACAAACATATCAATACTATAATTGTATAGTATACATCACATGCAGCTTAATGACGCAAAAAAAACAAAAACTTTTTACCAAGTGTATACTATAGCTCAACAACATTATATAAAAACATAACAGGAGAGAGACAAATCAATGGAAATGACTAGCTGAAACCTTCCGTGATTAGCAGTCAAATTGAGGGTCTATGGATAAAATTATCTGGCAGTTGTTTATGTAACTCACCTCATGTGCAGGTGTGGAGGTACAAAGCTTTGATAACCTTCGACCCTTCAACGCACAAACTCCTTCAGTGTTATCACTACTATCACTACTGTCATCCTCAGACAGTATGATGGCATCCGAGCCGGAGTCAATGACGATCACCTCCTCAAACACAGCAGATGCCCTCTGACTTTTGAGTGTATCCCTTTTTTTCTTATTTTTGGATGTTTTCTCTTTTTCCCCATGGACTGCTTGATTCTCTGATGTAAGGTTGTTTTCAGTCTGATGTCCCAGATTATCAGCATCTGTCGTTATGTTATGATCATCTTGGATGCTGACCTCTTCAATGTCTTTCCTTTCATCTTCCAGTTCACTGACGTCTCCAGCATTAGAGGAATAGTGAAGTTGGCTATACAAGTGAAATTCAAGTTCACTGTCAGCATCTGAGCTCTTAGAGTCGTCATCTTCCTCCCTGTAGAGGTCATCCTCCAGCTGCTCATAATACTGGTAGCCACAGTACATCACCCCCACTTAGGCAGTCTCAATCAGACACCTATGAAAAAAACACTTCTCAGATGTCACAGTATGAACAGTTGATATACAGATTTTGTCAAGACTAAGGAGGCATTCACACGTATTGTTCAATTTAACTGAGGTCACTAATGGACAAGGCTGCACTTGTTTGGGGCTTTCACACCTCCACAAATAAAGCCAACATGTATCATTT
The DNA here is from genome assembly GCA_964034765.1 of Knipowitschia caucasica. Taxonomy (NCBI): domain Eukaryota; kingdom Metazoa; phylum Chordata; class Actinopteri; order Gobiiformes; family Gobiidae; genus Knipowitschia; species Knipowitschia caucasica. The sequence goes on from OZ035825.1 coordinate 26,370,899, forward strand.
GAACCAAGGCTGATGAAAACAAAAAGTGTAATAGTAATGTCATTACAAAGTATCTATCAGAATCAGAATCATTTTTATTGCCACGTAAGTAACAAGCAAAGTTACCATTTGGAAATTGCTTTGGCAGAGAGCGTGCCACTTCGCCATTTGCGGCACTGTGTGATATCAACATATAAAAAGTGTATCTCATCTTATCTTAGTTGCAGGTTAAATATACCAGCTAATATTTAACAAAACTATTTCAGTGGCATCAAAAGTATTCTATCAGTTGCTAAAATAAAGCTGAAATAAATCGTGAAAAAATCAAGTAAGATCATGATGTATGTTTACTCCCTACAGAACTGACAGAGTTTGGACTACTAATGTAGTAATCTATTATTATTACAATGTTATTATATTTCTTGGCCTCTGTAACAGTGCAAGAAATGTCTTGCACTGCTTTGAAACATGTAGATGTGTCTTGGGCACACACACTGTACAGTGGCTTAAGTGGGCATAGGAGGGTCACTGGCCCATTGCTCTGGCCAGCCCTGCGTGTCTCTGCCATGATGGCTGGAGATGATTGGCTCTTAGACCACACACGGCCACGGTAGACAGTCATAAACCTACCGCCAGGGATTATGGCACAGAAAGAGCCTCACCGGCCCACGATGAAGGGTAAAAAAAAAATCAGCAGTGCAGAGACAGGAACCCTACCCCTACAAATTAGTTTCTCTGGAGAGTGAGAGAACAGAGCATATGTAGCCACTATGGAAGTGGGTCCTTTCAAATCTTTACATGTTGTGTGTAGCAAAAGATTTATAATTGCATGTTTAAGAACATATACATGTTCGTATAGACTATTGGCAATTTGCTGTTAGCTTACTCTAGTTAGCTTCGGCTAACAGAAGGCACATAACATCGGTTTTTTAACTAACACTAATAGTTTCACCAGACAAATTATTATTCACCAGATAAATGTGCCTGTGTGTGTATGTGTAGTAATACTCTATAATAGTATTTTAGAAAACCAATGCAAGCATGAGTCACTTCAGTCTCCACGTGTTTATAAGCAGCCGGGCGGTGGATGTAAACAATGAATTAATCAACTCTCAATGAACTAAAACAGAAATACCACATTTAAAATAAATTGAACTGCCTTTTATCATTGTATAAACATACTTACCCCCTCGCTCAAATCGAGGATTAAAAAGGGGAGAGCGACGAATCTTTGCAGCTACCAGCGAGGGCAAATCACTTCCGGGTCTGTTCCAGGAGAGACGTGACGTTTCTCTGCCGGGACAGCGTGAGGCAGAAGCACATCCATCACTGAGCATTGTGAAAGTGTACTTATTATTATTTAGGCCCTTTCTTATAATAGGATATGATCCATGTTTTTTTTTTAAGATTTTAACAGCAACCGAAAATACATGACCAAACAATGTGCCAAATAACAATACATCTTATTGAACGTTGGGAATTACGAATTTACCTTTTTCGGGGAAAAACGCATTGTCCCGGTTGTTGTTGATTTCAAGTAGTTAATATTTGGTCACATAAAGTAATATTTTAGATGTATATTATCATACTTCCTATCATCAAGAATTGCTATTAACAATGTAAAACAGTGAATAAATTACTTGAATATGGTAGTAATCGATAGAATGATCCCGTTGAGGCTGGGCCACTATGTCTAGCCTATAGTTTGCCCAGTCAGGCCAGGTAATCAGGGGTTCAGGGTCCCAGCATTTCTTCCCTGAAAAAGACACATTCTCAGAGGTGGGACAACAGGGAGAGTGAGTGAATAGCAATGAACAGACTGGAAGTGAAAGTCATACTGGATAATGATGGCAGGAAAAGTAAGAGACATCAGAGGATAGTGCTCGAGTTACAGCACTTACTCTAGTAAAGTGTTAATTTCATTCTTTCATTTTATTTATTTGAGCAGAAACTTATTTAAAACATTTTACAGAAGAAAACAAAACAAGACTATTGTGCTCAAAAGGAGTAGGAAGAAGTTCAAAGAACTTATAATAAACCTACCCCTTATCTCTCATTCAAGTAACACAAAAATCACAAAGGATTTTTCATTTACAGTCGTACAAAATAAATAAAGGATTTATCATTTACAGTTTTACAAAAATAAATACACCATATGGTATTTAATATGTATAGCAATTATATTGCAACATCACTTCATCTGACTGAAATCGACACATTTTTTACAAACTCAATGCATTGAACTTATGCATGTGTAAACGTTCGGTTTTAGTGACATTTTTTTAAATTTTATTTATTTTTTATTCTTTTTTTCCATCCCTCTCTACAATACCTCAATCCTCATATACGGGCAAACCCCATAACAACAACAAAAAAGCACCAGCGTGTGCCTGTCTGTGAAAATAATAGTAATTATGATACTTCACTAGCATAATTTTTAAAGATAATGTCTTTACATGGTTTTTTAAAGTGTACTAGTGTTTTTCTCTGTTTTGTGTCTTTATTTAGGTCATTCCACAATGTTATTCCTGCTTGGGAGATACACATACTTTTGAGGGTGGTGTGAACACAATGTTTCCTCATCACAAATTCTCCTCTTAAATTATAAGTTCCTTCTCTACTGCTGAACAATTTCTGAGTGTTCCTAGGGAGAAGGTCACGACTTGCTTTGTATAATACAACAAGAGTTTTAAATTTAATTAAGTCTTCAATTTTCATTGTACGAGATGCTAAGAACAACTCATTTGTATGGTCCCTAAAACCAACGTTATGAACGATTCTTATGGCTTTTTTCTGAAGTTTTAAAAGTGGATCTAAATGAGTTTTATAAGTGTTACCCCACACCTCCGCACAGTAGCTGATATATGGGAGAATTAAAGAACTATATATAATATGTAAGGCTCTATATTTTAGCAGATGTCTAGCTCTGTACATTACCAATATACTCTTTGCCATTTTTGATTGTATGCTTGTTATGTGGGGTTTCCAGCTTACATTATGACTTAAAATCACACCCAGAAATTTACATTCGTGAACTCTCTCTATTTCCATATTGTTGATTTTAAGTTTTACTTCAGTGTCTTTGATTCGTTTCCCAAAAATCATCATTTTTGTTTTCCTAATATTCATTGACAGTTTGTTATTATCGAACCATTGTTTTAACTTGTTTATTTCTGTTGAGATTTCCGTCATAAGAAGCTGTAAATCCTTTCCTGAACACAGAATCGTTGTATCGTCAGCAAATAGTATGAATTTCAGTTTAGAAGTTTTTCCCGCGGACAGCTTGAATAGGAACTGTGATTTGCATACATCTCTTCTCAAATTGCTCTCATTGAAAACCAAGAGCAAATTTGGAATTGACTGAACAGCACCAACAACATAACATCATGTATGTATAAGAAAATGTGAAGGAAAAATGTGGAGACATTATCAAACAAGCTCGAGGCAGTGGCTCCAGTAAAAGGAAAAACTGTAGAGAGCCTTCCGTTATTCTATATTTTGTATAATGTGTTCAAACGACATGTATTTTCTCTGACTATTTGGACACCTTTGCTTGTTGTAAATGTATTATACAAATACGTTTGATCTTGACCTTGGTAGTCATAAAGGAGTGTGAGAGGCGTAATAAGAGAAGCTCAAATGTAATGATAAGGATAATTCTAGAGAATGATTTGTTTTGAAAATGAGTTTTCACATGGATAAGGAGCTGAATACTCAGCATGGGAGCTATGGTAACTATGTTCTGTTTACTACTGTGGTTTTAGACCAGGGCTTTCTACTTTTTCAGGAAAAAAAATGCCAGTAATTAAGATCTTTTATTTGTTCTTTTTTTCTTCCTCTGAGAATATTTTTTTATTTCCCAAAACATGATTTACAGTTAACAGATCTTGTTCTGTTTAAGAGAATTTTAGATAAAAGAAAATTCCCCTGTGATTGAAATCTGACTAAACCGGCTCGTTTCATCGGCACATCTTGTTTTAAGACGCTCATGTGTATGTACACTCACTGCTCCTGGCCTAGTGGCCACTTGTTGTGGTGTAGCCTTGAATGGGTATTGTTAGATGACCATAAAAAAAAAAACTAAAAGTTATTTGTGCAGAAATTACTATCCTAACATTAGCATTAAACTATGTATAATATCTAAATCCATCGGGAAACTACTTGGAGAGGAATTGGAAGCACAGGGGTTCTAAGCAGCTGTAAAATGAAAGTTACAAAATTGTGTGCAATATTTAGAAAACACAAACTGAAAAAATAGATTAACTTCATCGCTCTTGATCAGTTTTTACTTTCTTTACAATTTCAGGACGCTTAATGCAAGTGTTTCCAGAGGTTAGTGGGAATCTCTTTAAGGGTTAGAAGGTGGTTTTACAGAGCCTTCTCTGCCATGGATCGAAATAGTCAGTTTTTGACAATTTTGATCCAGTGAGGTCAGAGTGTCCAGAAATCACCAGAAATCACCCTTACCATTTTCCCAAATATCCTCAATTTGCTTTAGATCAGGGTAGAAAGTAGGATGATCCAAAACAGTGATGTTATAAACAAACTTCCTTTGTCAGGCCTTCATCGTGAACTGCAGTGATTTCCTCCTGCAATCTAAAGCAAGATTGTTCCAATGAAGGAAAAAGTACCCAAGATCATGATGGCTCCCACTGTCCCAAAAAAAACACTTTATGTGTTTTTCTAGAGTTGCAAGGAAGATTGTCAGCAATCCAACCACATTCAAAAAGAGAATGTTCTTTTTTACACATACACATGCAGTTGAGCCTTGTTTATCAACACTGACCAGCCAGAAACTTCAAACATTTGACACATGGGGTGTCACAAGGGTCAGGCAGATTGGTTCACAGTGTTAGAAAATGATAAAATAAATCCATGTGATCGTGTGTTTCTGGCTTGTCAGCTAAGTCAAAACTGGTGTTTAAAATGTTGAGACCCAGGGCATGGCCCAGAAACACTTCAGGATACTCCCAGATGAGCAGGAGGAAGTGTCCGCTTATAGCTTGATACGCCTCAGACTTCTGAAAAGAAGAAATGAAATGGAAACCCACACTCATTTAACATGAATGAACAAGTGTTGGGATTAGACATCAGAATGATTTGATGTCCATTTGGCTTGATTTGACATCCAATAATAAGAAAATGAAACATATTTGATCACAAAAACCAAACCTCTTATTGATGGGAAAATGTGTTTTGTAATTACATACACAACATTCAGTCTTTCTCCTATAGGTCTATTAGTATAGTTAATGCTGCTTTCCCCATTTCTCCATAAGTCATATTGTGTGAATGTGAGCATGTTTGGATGGACCAGCAGGCCTACGCTATTACTACATGTTGATGGAAATGTAAATCCATATGTAAATGCAATTCATAATGCTAGCTATCACCATCAGTCATATTTATTACATTCTGAAAACAGCTAAATTATGCTTTTGGGTCCCTGATTCAGGCTATGTAACATTAACATCCTCCAATTCTCCCTCTGCATATTCCCTATCATGGACCGTAATTATGGAGTCAGTATATAACGATGGGCATTATAATAATACAGTGAGCGAATGACATTGTGATATGGAATCAGCGGTTGAATACCATCTGATTCCAGGTGTTTCTTCATGCGTGTCACTGCAGGAAAGGCCATCACAGAAGTAGATTGTTGCCTTACAAAGGTTAGTCTGTCACCTCTGTCCCAACACTATCACTGTATAGGCTATACATCCACACTCTAATCAGTGGATTTGGTTTTGGGGAACGCACATGGGTCCTTCTGCCTTTTGCTCTCCCACATCTATCTAAATTGGATGCAGGTCGGAGATGCCTCAGTGCTCTGATGCGGCTGCCTGATTTTGACTTTCATGCGTTTGCCAGTATTTACGACTATTATTATTTTCTAAAAACAGGTAGAGTCCTTTTGAATGGAAGAGGTTCATCTTGGAGAGTCCAGATCACTGATGTGTTGAAGATGGATGGAGTGTCTGCAACAGAGAATTAAGGTCCCCTGATTTCCAATCACACTTCCAACGGGATGGTTCAGCCTGATGAGCGTTTTTTTATTGGGAAGAAGAAGTTAAAAGAAGCATGTCATTGGTCACAATTTTGGTTCTTGTGTTTGTTGTGATGGGGGCCACTTTCTTTTGAAGCCAGAAGCATGGGACCGTAGTACTGAAATGACTTTTGTCTAAACCGGATTCCTGCAGCTGCAGATTTATCCACAACCGACAGTGATTTTGGATTTCTGGAGAAAGACACAAATATATAGGGGGTTGTATAAAAGGAGCTGGGTATACTAACAACTGTGTAACTTATGTTATTCACCACAAGACAAATGTTTTATTGTTGCATCAGTTGGGCATGTTAATATTTTCCTACATGTTTCCTTGTTCTGTAGTGATCAAACCAGTTTCCCGGCTCCTGCACCTGCCACTTACTCTGTACTCTATCTATATATTTACAAGGGGACCCATCTTCTAAATTCAAAGAAACACTGTATAGGTTATTGTTGGATTCTCAATGGCTGCATAGTTTGACCAGTGACCAGTATGAAAGTATAGCCAAAGACCAACCTATGGCACCAACTTAGTGTGGATCCCAAATCTGACCTTTGTGAGTGCAACTGTCGTGCTGAGTGCTGCGGGCGGCCCTGTGGAGAACATCTTCACTGTTGTTTATGTGTTTACATTGTTCTAATCGGCCTTTAGTTTGCTTGTGTCGCGGTTAATGCGATTCTTTCCGGTTCCGCTCGGTCAGAGCTCGGGTCACTGATCCAACAACTCTTCCCCCATATTAATGACATTAATTAGCACAGGGAGGGAAAACAAACAGGAGATTTTTATTATTATTAACGTCAGAACTGGATAACTGGTAAATCCAAAATTGCTGTTATATTTTTTGACTGTTGGCCTATCATTTTAAGCTACAAACATGGAAATAGTGGAAATACATGAGGGCAATATGGTGTATGTTTCGTACTTATTGAAAAATGGACAAAGGTCTGATTAATCTCAAGAATTAATGTACAAGTTTATATGCTAAAAGTAAAATTTTTGCATATAAAAAAACTACTACTACCGCAACTTTTAATACTACTTTAATACTACCACTACTACTACAAATATTAGTACTAGTAATACTATACTTCTACAACTAATAATTTTAAGATGATTATGTATAATTTGAAGGTCATGGTTTATTTATTTACTTTAGCTGAAGGACTTTTGTCCAGACAAGATGTACCCGTGCAGCTGCAGATTCTTTACTTAGTTGTTATGATCACGCATAAAACTACATCTAATTTTTGTTTTTTTTTTAAATATGTGCAATCAATCTTTTATTTTTATTTTATTTATTACTATATATTATTTTTGCACTCTTCACAAGAACACATGTAAAGAGGGTTTCCGGAAGTGATTTATTATAGACATTTGAGGTTGCCAGACCATGGGAAGCCCCTGCGTAACGCGCCAAACGTAACAGGTGACGCTTTAAGATGTTTTCTTCATGAGTGTTCTGTTTCTTTTTTAAATTGTTTCTTTTATGTTCTTCATGCAAAAGTGTCCAGAACTACATGACAAGTTGTTCGACTTTCACAAGGACAAAGACGACCAGACGCTGGGCGTGGGGAAGAAAGTTTAGTGGAACTTGCAAGAGATGCGCGTGAGGGGGGTCCGGTCCAGGAATCCTCTTAACTTGGCTTGATGTATGTGTCCGTGCGCGTACACTTATATTGCATTAGTGCACGCACGGTGTGCACTACGAGCGCACATTGAAAGCGCAGCTCTTTTACTCTGCGTGATCATTTCACGCTTCCCCCCGAAGCTCTTTTTCCACCTAAAGCGTTTAGTTGCAGCTGACTGAACACTTGCAGAGTGCAATGGGAGCGGAAGGGTCGAATTATTTTAACTTACAGCTTGGCCTACAACTACTGTAGGACTGAGAGGGGGACACGAAAAGAAAAAACAACTTTTTTGTTTCCTTTTCCCCCTCCTTTCTCTCCATCACCTCCCCTTCGCACCAACAGCAACATGGAGTTGGGCCCTTGGAGTCCCGCACAACGGCTCGGCAGAGCAGGTAAGCACCTCCATTTTATTGTGTATGTCAAGTATTTGTAAATGATATAGGGAAATATTGGAAACGGTTGCACGGTTTCATTGTTTTGAAGAGGATAAAGCATTTCAATAGCAGTTAGACACCATCGTTAAACTTTCCCAGCAATTCAAAATTATGTTTGAGTGTATTTGGTGCAGGTTTTCGTAAATTGTTTTTTTACATTGTTATTTTTTGTTATTGTTGTTGTTATTATTATTGTTGTTTTTATTATATAGTTAGTTTATTCAGTTATGCCATTTTTTATTGTATTTATTATTTTGTTGTATAGGGCCTATTTTATTTAATGGGGGGGAACACGTTACCAATCGAAAAGGCCTACATGTGAATAATACTGCTATTCTAATACTCATTAGTGTCTGTAGTAAATGTGTGCGTGCGTGTAGCCTACAGGCCTATTTTCACAACAGGTTCTCTGAGGCCCATTCAAACAAGGTCGACTTTAGGTGATCGACTATTTAGCACACATTGGATCATCTAATTTCATATAATTGCTATAATATGGGAGTGTTGAAAAACTAGTTACCAGAAAATTGGCAAATAAAACAATGTGTGGCTTTTAAACTACTAATCACTCTACTTTAGGCCTAGATATATAATTATTTTGTGTTTCTCTTGTGTAGGACAGATCTTTAATCCCTTTAAATACGGGGAAAGTGGGATTCTTTGCCAACGAATAATAACTTTAACCGCAGAGGAAATCAGAGTTTTAGGGCCCTCCTTCGCTTTACGGTGACTTTCGGGCCCAGCCTCTACCCACTGTATCTCCAATGCCATTACTTTAAAATACGTGCCATGCGTACTAAGCAGCCAAATCAAAATGAATGTGGATGTAATGAGACCCGGCTTCTGTTCCCGCTCTGCAGCCTGCCGTGCGTAAAGTGCGCACATGGGCACTTCTCTCAATGAACAGCGACATCCAGCTCACCGACTGAACATTGTGACTAAGACGTAAATCGATAATTTTACAAATAAGCTCGTAAAGGATAAACAAACTGTGACAACTGACATATGTGGAATGAGTCATGTTGGCTATGTTGAATATTTCAATTTACAAAGCGAAATGTAAACTTCATGATGACAGAATATCTTATAAGTTATAACAATCACCAATCATTATCTGTGTCCAGTGAAAGGTGCAAGGTTTATTTCTAAAACAGGCAACATAAAGGTACACACATGCAGCAACACTAAATAGCCAATACACGACTTAAAGCTCATGATGAAATTCAGAAATGCATATAGTTTCCTGTTCAGGCCGTATCCTATAATGGATCATTCTAAACATTTTGCATAGGTTAACGTTTATCAGAGAATGTGTAATTTTGTGCAAAAAGCGTTATCCTTTCACGGTGTTGAGTTGAGGCGTGTGGATGCAGAGCTGGGTGAATGCGCGACCCCCTGTGCCATTTAGCCATGCTGACCTTAAGCGCCCCATATGAGAATAAGCGTCATACTAAATGAGAGTGGCCTGTATAATCACGCTGGATGTGACAATAGGCTGATACACAGAATATGACCTATATACACGCGGTTCTATACCAACTCCAAGAAACTATACTTTCAACAGAAGGCCTATTTATGACTTGGCTATCTGAAGCAATGAAAAACTTAAAAATAGATACGGGAGCTTTCTCATTATGTTTACAGTCAGCGGGCGTGTAATAAACGAGCCGGTGGAGTTAACATGCGCTATTAATTTTTCATTGCTTCTTTCTCCCGTTTCGAGATGCAGACACGAAAAAAGCCGCCGAGCTTTGGGTGCAGAGAGTGAAAGAGAGAAGAGAGGAGCAAGGTTCAAACATCAGACCCACATTTCTCCCAATTATTATCTCAACACATGTTTTAAGAATCCAACACCATTCTCTTCCTCCCAGCTCTCATCTCAACACGAGTGGTAATGAAATATGGAAATGGTCTTGGACCCCCAGATTAGATTTGTCCCACCGCCATGGAAGTTTTCTCCAAATTTCCAACCCTAAAGCGACAACAATTTGTATACATGGTTAATTGTGTTGGGATTTTTAATTGCTTATGTTTAATTTGCAAATAGACAACAGCAAATTACTTGAGCGTATTGAGGGTGAAAAGGGAGGTGCTCAACTAACTTAGAAAATAAATAAGAATAGTTTGTCAGCAAGCATCCAAAAGCAGTGCACATTTTGGATGTGCCTCCACTGTGTCTTTTAGCTCTAATGTTGAGAATACATTGATACATTTTTGTTGTTGCATAAGAATGCTTGCATTCAAATATATGTTGTATCATATTTCGTTACATGGACAGTGTCTTCTGAACACACAGTATGCCTTCCCATTCATTTCATATCAACCCATCATAAAATGCAACAGTGGTTTGTGAACAGTGTATTTCTTTTCCATAATTTGATCTGATTTGAGTCATTATCTTTCAAACTCACCTACAGGCCCCTCTCAAAGTAAAGTTTTATTTTTTTTCTGTTGGTATTAATATGTCCTTTCTATACTCAAAATGATTTGATCAATTCTCCAGTGTATTCCATTTCTGCAATGTGACTGGATTGAATACCACCAAAAGATTAAGTAACTGTATTGTGAATACAGTTTCGCTAAAATTATTATTCTGGATACTAGGCCTACATGTATTTAGTCAAGCCATGATCTATAATCAATCAGGCCTAAAAATATTCAATGTGATACTGTCATATGTTTGCATGCAGGCTTTTAAATAGATGTGGTGATGGTGTCAAAATCTAAAAATGGGCATAATAATTGCATAGTATGCTATGCAGTGCAGTATATGAGGAATGTTGGACTTTGTAAAGACCAAAGTCCATCGAGTGAACTATTTTGTCAATTTCAAACCCATGGTGCTGCTTGTAGGCCTCAAAGGTGAAACGCCCCCTCGTGGTACACGTTGAAAGAACAGTGGAGGAAGAGCAGGGCCAGCCAGCCATTTCAGCAGATCCATCATAAACTCTTGATTGGTATGGGTTTCCTCCTTGGGGTAAGCAAATCAAAATTTCGATAAACTAATGGCATCTCCTATCCAAACCAAAACCAAAACATGAAATGAAAACAGAAACTGTATTTTCAAAATTAGATCATATATTAACCTTTTCAAAACCCACTTTGCCTAGAGCAACATCACACATTTTGTTGATAAGGGGAAATTTGAAGACAGGTAAACATGAGTTAAGGCAAATCATGGTTACTTCATGATGTGTCTAGAATTAGCAATAGCTGAGAAAGCATTGTCTCCTTCCACTGACACGGTGTAAACATGGATAATCTAAAATGATTAACTGTCTAAAGAGGAAGAGGGGAAATAACAGTTTTTAATTTGGCTCCAGCTTTAGGCTATTTGTGTAGTTAATATTACAAGGGTGGGAGTTAGATCTGCCCTCTCAAATCAGGTGGGACAAGCATGTATTGAATTCCTTAGTTTGTTTAGACCAGAGCCTTATGCAGCTCGTTGCAATTGCATTTCATTAAACACGACATCCGTTTGGATCCGCAATCAATTAGGTAATGAGTGCCAATGCATCTTTCATAGGCCGTTCCCTTATGTTTTCTCCTCGAGCTAAACATTTATAATACTGTGTTCAAATAAGGAAATTATAGCCAGTGGATTTCTGTGAAATCGACAGCAGTAAGGGGAATTAAAATATTGTTTTAATCATTTTCTTAGCCAAGAAAGATATTCAAATCTATGAAAACCTACACAAAGAATAATATTAATGTTTATGTCAACATTTTAATAGCCTAATCCTAGGTTTAATACTGCATTAATTAGCCCTTTATTATTGACATGACTAAATTGAGCGCAGACTATATGGAGCTATTTTGCTTCGTTAATTGAAATTAAACATAAAATCATCTACTCCGTGCTTCGCCTCTCTGTGCCTTATTGGCTGCTCTACAATAGCATCAGGGCGTCATTGGCCAGAGCCGTCAGCTTCAGCCAATCACTGCCCTCTCCTTCTCTCTGGGTCCGTGACGTAAGATGTACGCTCGTCCTGTGATTGGCTGAGAGCATGGTGAGTGACGGGCCGTTGGGCGCGTGGAGGTGAGGATACTGGCGCTGTCCGCACGAGCGCAGGTCCTGAAACGCGCCGCGCGCCACAGGGAACGCTGCGCACGGTCTCCCCTCCGTGTCTTTCTGACCACTGTGTTTGCGTCCACTCCGCTCTCTGACGTCTCTGGGACACAAATACTTGTTCGAGTCAGGGGTCTTTTTTTACTTTTCATCCGAGCCAAGATTTCACATCTCCAAAGTCACGCTGAGAACGCGGGAAAGCGACCGGTCAGAACTGCCATTCATCCTGCTGACACCCTTTCACACTGGACGATAAGAAGTCATTGCAAGAGACCACCACAAGACGAACGTGTCTTATTTACGCGTAGGCCAACACTGCTTTTAATACTGAGGTTGAACTCATGGAAGGATGTTAGTTGCACTCGTCCTGCGTTTTTAGCGGACCCGGGAGACCCTTCCCCGAAGACTAACTTTGGGGACACATCCAAGCTTGGACAACAATTTGAATGTCTTAGTTTTGCTTTTTTTTTTTTAGAGATCTCAAACACGTAACCACCAAACTGCCACAAAAGAGGGACCCAGGAGAAACCGGGACAATATATTTTTCCCTCAGTGTTTTGATTTAAGATTGTAGAAGGAATGAGCGCTGCCGCCGAGGTGACGCTGCTCTGCTTTTGGAGACCCCAGAGCAGAGTTTGGTGCGTCCCTTCCCTATGAGGAGGGAGTCCATGTCCGATTGTTATTTCAAATTTTTTCACTTGATACACAGAAAAAAACAATGAGCACTAGATGAGAAATTAAGTGGCAGCAATTCGGTTGGCCTCATACTTTTTATCCAACACACGCTTTAAATCTATCTGCTGCCCTTGTGCGCTTGGCGGCGTGGATAGGCTGAAGCTGGGGGTCCACTGGTATTTTGAAGAGCCTCGTACTGAAACGGGGCCCTGCAGTCCCACTTCACTCATGGAGATTCACTGTAAGCACGACCCGTTCGCAGCAATGCACAGTAAGTTTAGACCTTGATTTGTATTTTATATTTTACCCTTGTTTCAGACACCCATGCCCTTTTTATTTGATATAGGAAAAATAGTAAAATAACTTTACCCCTATCTTTTCTGCTATCTTTCTCGTTATAGAGGCTGATGTATTATTGTTTTAAAACTTATGTGCATTCCTGTGGCGTTATTGCAGTAATTAGAATAAGTATACGTTTTATTAATTTACTTGTTTTAACGACAGGACGGTAAACTCACTGCAGTTGGATTTGCTTGATAATAAATATGATGAATAGCTTGGTTGTGGATTGGTGTGAGATGAGCCTTGCGTCCTTGTCCCTGCAGAAAGGCCACACTGCGAGGGACCAACAAAGCTCGTTGTTGAACTTGTTCCAAAAACTGGGTTAGATGCAGCGCAGCGCACATCATGCACCAGGTGTTCTCATAAAAACAAGGCTACACCCCGCGGTTGACCCCTAACATGAGTGAGAAGGTGCATGCACACGCACACGCGCGCGCACACGTACTGAAGCGGAGCAGGTGCGCAGGATGTAGGACTTGGTCACTCAGTCGTGTCATGGAACCTCATATTTGTTTGATAATTATAATAAGTTTGACTATTTTGTTGTATTGAATATATATTTTGCCCCATGGTGTGTTATTATTGCTTCACTCATTCATCCAAATTCACAAATAACAAATAGTGGTTTCTTTCGCTGCTGGTTTGATAACCGATGATTCGCGCTACAGTGTGGCTCGTAAAAAGCCTGGAGCGCAGCTTAAGTATAAGTTGTAGCTGTATTTCAGTGTCTGGAGACGGTCACGAACCATTAGCCTGCATGTAAACATTTAAAGTTTATCTATAGATTATGTTCTTTTTGATAGGCTACCATTCCTATATCTATCATAAACCAGTACTCCGTTCTAGTAATTTTTCATTATTATTTTTAGCTTTTTGACGTGTAGTCTATTTCCACACATTGTCTTTTTAATTACCAATTAAAAAAACTAAAGTCAACTTATTTAAGGAATTGGTAAGGCCTTCCCTTTCTGGTATTTTGAGTTCGAATATTGCCATGTTTAAAAAATCTATAGCCGGTAATTGTGATGGTAATGAGTTGAATTTCATAATAACGCATTGTAATGTTAATGGTGGTATGCTGAATATTAAGCAGCACTGCGGCCTATACCTTGGTCATCCACTCGTGAGTCAGTCAAAAGAAAAAAGGGGAATCACTGTCACGCATAAGAGCGAAACGAAGAACGACGTTCAATTTACCATTCGTTAAAAAATACAGTTTAGTCGTGGACATAGAAACATTTGAAAGGCTATAATGTAATATACTTTGTATGCCTTCACGCAACATGTTTATAACAAAAGACCAAACAAGCAACATCAACAAACAAAAACAAATATAATCATAATTATCATTGTATTTATCATTATGATTATAATACAATAACATGTAAAAATGAACCCGATATAAATACAGGCATTGAATTTAAGCCATTTCCAAACAAGAACATATCAGAGATCTGAGGAGTATTTGCTGAAGGAAATGTGCTTCATCTGTATTCCAATGTGCAACTTTCAGCATTCAAGTCAGAAGTCATTTCTGGCTTCTATTTTTTAGCGAGGGGGAACCAGGGAAGAAAACCGCTGGCGTTGAGTAGTGATTTTCTCCTTTGCTTTATTTTTGAGGCGTCAGGCCGTGACGAGGCGCGCGAGGGCAGAGATAGAGTCGTGGACAGAGGAGGAAAGGGGGACAGCAGACTCTGAGAGACACAGGCACTAATAGACCTTATTTTCTGGATGGGGAAGCGCAAATACATTTTGCGTTATCTCCCTCCAGGAAACATTGAATCAATCAAATATTTAGGGTGGAAGCAGGGCTCTTTAGTCTGGTCCTATAAGCTAAATAAAAGTAAACACAAGTGGGATGCATAATGACCTATAGTCGACATATTCTTGTTACCCTCATGATTATGAATTATTAATTTAAATTAGCACTATGTTTTTGGTTAAACATACAACCTGCTAATTGATTAGATGGATGTAGTGTTTTAGGCCTATAAACTTTACACTTTCAAAGTTCTGAAAATGTACCAATATCCATCCACATTTACAGTCTAAATACGATCCAATTTTGTGTGAAGGCAATGATAAACAAATACCAAAGTGTTGGTTTTATTATCGGTATTTGGGCTCAGGAAATAAAATTCAAACACATAGGGCTAATCCCAAGAATTTGAGAGTCTCAACAGCTAATGCTAACAGCAATACACAGATAAGTGAATAAATAGTTATCGGAAAAGCCTTTTTGTAGGCTACAGTCATTCCTTTCCATCGCCTTACAAAGCATGGCACATTCCATGCCTTGGCCTAGATAGGTAAGTGTGAAAGGACCCATTTCATTTACTCTTATCTGAGGAGAAGGCACAGAGTGAAAAAGGGAAGAATGGAGAGAATTCTGTGGAGATACATGTAGTTGGCTGCTATAAACCTGCAGTCAAAAGTGTCAGGCATAATGATCATAATAAGATGCATGGAGAAATCAGGTCTTTGTTAAATTCTTCTGAGGGTTCTGAGAGAGTACAAGACTTGAATCAGGCCAGGTCACCAGAATGTATGGGTGTGCACTTTTGGACATCTGACAAAAATAAAGAAAAGCTCAATACAGGAGACTCCAGCACGGAGCTTTTTCACCATTTTAAACTTTTTATTTAACAGGGCACTCCCCTTGAGACGGGTCTCTTTCAGGCACAGCACAAACTTGTTTTTATTGTTTGATGCTTTTATATTTATTTTCAAAACGAGTCAGAACTTCTTGCTCACGTAACATCATAACAGTGATGTTTGAATAGGGTTGTTTAGGATTCCTCCAACTAATTTCCCAAAGGGAGCAAATACAAGAATAGACTTGCTATGAGTAAGACCTGGCTTTTCTCACAGCATGAAATAATAAACAGGCAGTGAGATGAATCTCTGCCAACAAAATAATGATGACATTATGTTTCACTATAGCTTTTAAATGATTGTGTAACTAACATAAAGCCATGATTGTTGTCAATACAATCAATAGAAATGTATGACATCATGCCACACAGCAGTAAAAAGTAACAAGTTTTCATCGATTTACAATCGATATCACAGGATACTATTAAACACTATAAAACCGAGGGATCTGTTTATAGTCCAACCCCTAAACCATCAAAAACATTTTGTCCAGATACTGACATTTCAAATAAAAATTGTTCCTTGTGGACTATTGTTTCTCAGGTTCCTCCAAACTGACCTTAATTTCACAATTTTAGCAATTATCACAAGGTCGATATATTATACAGCCAATATTTATCTAAGTGATTCGATTGCCCAGCATTTGTCTGGAGAGCAGTGTTCAAAATATTACACTTCTGATTAGATTATTTTAATCCAGGTCAATTTTTCTTGCTGTATTTGCGCATTTCTTATTCATCTGAAGCGTTTCTGTCTTGTGTTGCATCATTCCCTCCATAATGATCTGTCTTGTTTCTTTCAAATTGGTCATAAGTGTCCCTTGCCCTGCTAATATGCAGGACAGAAGTTCAGTGTTTGTTGTAGTTGGCATTTGCTGAAACAGAAACAGCCTGGACTGTGTCTCCCTTTTGTACAAATGATTGCTTTTTAAATCATTGTCTGGAAACATTACAATCTGCATAATTAAGCTTTTCTATCTAAAAATACATTTGGAGAGATTCCCTTTTAAAATACTATATTTACTTTGGTGGAAGGACAAGCTTTTAAAACCACATTTACTGCAGCCTCCATAATCCAAATTGAACAAATAGTTTGCGGTTCCTGTTTCAATGTGAATATAACATGGACTTGATTATGAGAAGACCTTTGTTCTTGGGTTCACATACCAAACCAAACCTTATATCAGTGAAGAATAATTTCCAAAATACATATCAATTAAAAAAAACCTAAAACAGTGGCTTTTTTTGGCTTGTGATGGAGAAATGAGTTGGACAGGTTTGGCGACCAGCTTTGTGTTTTAGGGGGTATCCCTGCTGGGCTAATGTGTTTAAAATCTATTACCCCCACAGCAAGGATTAGTGTGCATGTGTGCTTCCCCCTAAAGACGTAATCACCATGGTAATACAAGAAGCCATGTGCTGGATTATGGGAAGGGGAGATGCTGGATTTGCTGTGCCTTTGGTCACATATATACAGTATGCGTCTTACAGAAAGGCACGGTACTATTCACAGAAATAGTGTGCAGTGATTTCTAATAAATACCTTTCATGTCTTATTAGAACTTTTTTTCCTTGAAGTTTGCAGCAGGAAAATTATAACTTTCATTGAGTTTGAAAATGTGGTTTATTGATATTCCTATACCTCCAATGTCATGATCAAAGAAAGGAACAATTGCTAATCGCCTTTTAGATAATCTATCTTTTACCATCGTAGATTCTCCAAAACATTTGTAAATTAATGTGAACATATACAAAGTGTGCATAATGTATGTTTTCTATTCACTGCAGCTGTTAGCAGTCTGTCGTATAACAGCAGTCTTGGCATTGCCCTCCCTCAGGGGGAATATTAGCTGTATCTTTCAGTAAAAGGGGCCAGGGCCAGACCTTGGTCAATAATTAATTGAAATCCCTTCATTTACTTGCAGTGTTAGCTTAGCCTGCCTGCGGAGAAAATGGGCAAAGATTGCACTTTGGAAGAGTTTCGACTGTTGCCATTATGCTGAACTAGATAAATAAGTGGCAGAAAGGAAATCACTGGTGTTTGAGTTAAACTGACTCCAGCCATGGGCACAGGACCCAACCAAGTGGCTCAACTAACTTTGCATATTATATTCTCAGTAACATTGGGTTTGCATGTTTGTTTATTCGCTTCGTGAGCTGTGAATGTCAAAATATAAAGCAGCTCTACATCAATGTCTAATTTTGGAATTTTGGGGGCATCAGGTATAAATCTGGGCAGTTTTGTTACATCATATAGCAGGGATGTTCAACCCATTCCTAAAAAGGCTCTGTAGATTCAGGTTTTCAATCCAACCAAGCAGAAGTGCACCAGACTTCTCTCATTTCATCAACTCCAGAGTCCAGTCTTGACCTGAAGACTGAGTGGCCTGCCCTGTAGAATGAATAAATGGTCACATTGCTTTTTAAAAAATCTGACGCATGTATATCTGTGTGAAACTCGTGCTGTTTGCATCAGTAGTGGAATGATTCAATGTTTTGCTCAATATGTCTCTTAGGACATGGAGGTGTGAACCAGCTCGGTGGTGTGTTTGTGAACGGACGGCCTCTTCCAGACGTAGTGCGGCAGCGAATAGTGGAACTCGCTCATCAAGGAGTCCGGCCCTGCGACATCTCTCGACAACTTCGAGTCAGTCATGGTTGTGTCAGCAAGATACTCGGCAGGTAAATACATTTCAAGCCATTGCCTTAAAACTCTTGATGATTATAGTGTCTGTAATGTCAACAAGTCTGGTGCAAACATGTGTAATTCATCTGCAAATGGCTACTGCTGTTGCCACTAACACTTCATGAATGTATGTACGGTCATGGGACAATTTACCCTAATCTGAACACGTGTGTAATAATTCAAGACATGTCATTCTCATCTTGACCTCTCCTCCCATTTCCCACTTCCATGTCTGTCTACGTCTGTCTTTTCAAAACTAAATCCAAGACTAAAACCCATGCTCGTTCCGTCCCCTGGCGAAAAGAATGGCTCACAAAGGGGGAACAGATTCATCACTTTTTTGGAAATTTGCATGAAAATGAAAAAGTGGCACCATATTTCTGCACCCCTCCCTGAAATGAAGGGGACAAGGTAAATGGCAAATGGTTGTAAAGGAAAAAAATGACAAAAATAAAACAATCCGAATGTTCAGGGGGGGAAAAAAAGTGCTAGACAGAAAGACCATTTTGTGGGGACAGAAAAAGGGGGAAGGATTAGCCGGTAGCGACCCGTAGCTATATCAAAAAATGTGTTGCTCATTGTTCTCCCTTTGGTCTGACTCTCTTTGCCTCAGTATCTTTCTCTCTCCCCTGTCCTGGACGTTCAACTCACTGAAGCGTAACTTTGAGGAGGAGGGGGAGAGTTAGCGGAGATGGTGTTGGTGGGATGCGTTTGTTTTTATCCTCTCCTGTGTCTCTGTGGTGCCAACACACACGAAAAAACACCAACTTGAATTCTCAATGTGTGCTATCAATAACCACTTTATTCACTGATGATTCGCTCGTGAATGATTTAAATCCATTTTGGGTAGTATTTCTCCCGTGCCCTGCTTGAAGGGGAAAATAATCAAACGCTTAAAACGTGTCGAATAGAAACATGGGAAGACAAGGAAAAAAAAAATGTGGCAATGCTTTTTACAGAACACACATCTAGAGGGAAGGGATTACACTAGCATACAGTGCAGGGGAGAGAATGAGACGGGAAAACAGGGAGAGCAGCAGGTTTAAGACTGACTGACAGCTTGCATCCGCACTCCGCATCCCCCCTTTTTTTTCAAGCTCTGTAGCACATTTGCTGTCCCCCTGCCCCCTGTGCCCCCTGCACATGCAAATTCATGAAATAGCCATGGTGGACATTTTGACAATCCGCACAGAGATCAGTGGTCCTCTTCTCCGCTTCAATCTAGAGCAAAATAAATTACATGATGGACGATATGTCAGTGAAGTGCTTATATGTATTTATGTTGGCTTCGCTCAGGCCGATTGTAAAAATGAGACTAGTCATGAAGAATAATGTAAAGTGAGAGATTATTTCAATTTTTTTGGTGTAGGCCTATTGAAAGTTTTTAAATATGGCTGATACGTTCCAGCGTTCTCCCAGTTTTTGGGGCTCGTAAAGCCAATTCACACGCATAATTTTTAATGGCGAGCTCTTTTTTGTTCTGTATTTACGCCAGTGGTTTTCAAACACACATTGCCACCGAAGAATCATCCAAGTACCATTTATATTTCTAACTATTTATCTATCTATGTATCTATCCATCTATCCATCTTTTCTCAAACGTATTCTGTACATTTCAGATACAACAACCATCAGAGTCTAAACCAGGTCTAAAACAGGACTTTAAGAGATCCAATTTCAGTCTGAATCAGGTCTAAAATAGGTCTGAGCTATTATAGATGTATGGAATGATGTTAACAAAAACATCTCCCAATCAAGGAAAAATATATACTTGAAGAAAGTCAGATCTCACCAGAAGCACACACGTCGCACAGTTTGAGAAACACCGTTATGAATAAACTGTGTGTTCGTAGCACCGCTTTTACCACATGCGTTTCTTTCTGCAGGTACTACGAGACAGGCAGCATCCGCCCTGGTGTTATCGGGGGCTCAAAACCAAAGGTTGCTACACCCAAAGTGGTTGACAAAATAGCCGATTACAAACGCCAAAATCCCACCATGTTTGCCTGGGAGATCCGGGACAGGCTGCTTGCCGAGAGAGTGTGTGACAACGACAGCGTCCCCAGCGTCAGCTCCATCAACAGGTGAAGTCTAACCACATGTAGCAACAGGTAGTCAGGGTGGAGGTGGGATATGCTGTTTCATATGCGTGTGGAATAGTGACCAGCTAAGGGACCTCCATATGTATGAAGTGGCTGCAGCTCAGTGGTTCAACAGGGTAGTACAATGACAAGCCTTCCCCCCTGAGCACAGAGCCAGGAAGAAGGGATGGTGTAATAAGAGAGAGAGAGAGAGAAGGGGGTGTCGAAATAGGTGAACAAAAGGGACGTAAGGTGTGCTGGTGCAAGGAAGGGAATAAGCATCATATGAAAGGGCCAGGCATTGGAGAAAAAAAAAAAAAACAGGTCCGGAGTAGCAGAGGGGAGCAGGGGAGGAGAGGAAAAGAAAGGATGGAGAAAGGAGGAATAGGGTTTGCATGAGCAGCCAAGCAGGAAGTGTGAGGCCCCTCTGCCATGTCAGCCCGCCTCAGCCACTTCACACACACAAAAACACACATACACAGGCTGGCACATATACAGCGCTGTTCCCACAACGGTCATGTTCCTATGTCACCCAGAGCCTCACTAATATCTGCTCTCCTCTCTCCACCAGGATCATTCGGACTAAGGTTCAGCAGCCGGGCCAAACAGGCTCAGTGGTGGCTCACAACTTAGGTAAGTCTTGGCTGCACGGATATTCAGTCCAGTGAAAGTAATGCTTGAACTGTCAAAATAGCATAGATCAGCATGGCTTGACAAATTCACAGTATACACACAACATAAGATAGGATTCAATTTGTATGTTTCTGCAGTCTACCTTTCTTGTCCGAACAATAATTACAGGTGAAACTTGGAAAATTAGAATATCATTCGAGAGTCCTTTTACTTCTGTAATTGAATCTAAAATGTGAAAATGATTTATGACAGACTCATTACACGCAAAGTTAGATATATCACGCCTTTATTTGTTATTCTTATAATTGGCTCACAACCACAAAGAACACATCAAACAACAAATTAGAATGTTGTGGACTGTAAGCCATAGTCATCAAAATCAGAGCAAAGACTTGGCATTTGTCACTTTGGGTGTAATGAGTCTATTGGATTCACATTTTAAGTTGAATTACTGAAATAATTGGCTTCAGAGTCCTCTGTACACAACAAAAAAAGACACGAACGGCATCTCTACAACAACATTTAATGCATCCAACATGCATCCAACATTTCTATGTAAATCTCAGAAGCACGTATTTGCATTGTATTGTGGAGGTCCTCTGTCCCAATATTGACATGTTTCCCCTATGCATATACTCACTATTCATTTTGTGAGTTTGCTTAAAATTACTCCACTGTTTTTCTGCGATTGATTTTTTGCCCGTTAACGCTGCATATGTAAATGCCAGTGCTGTGTGACATCATGTCAAGAATCCGGTCTCTTTATCATTATGCTAATTTACACGCACAACTAAAGATATCAGATTGTGTTGGATTTAAGTCTCCCAAAGCCATATATCTATTACCGTATTTCATACTATAGTCATGCACATACATTACATAGCACAGTCAATCTCCCTCTCCGCCCCAAAGTGGATTCACGGTCTCTCGTATCTTCATAATCATGCATTGTCTATTAATCTAAATTAATTTCACACGCAGCGCTCCTTGCCTCTTTCGCGCACACACCTAGCTGCACCTAGGCACACATCAACACACTGAGATTACACAGATAAATGGTCCCACTCCCGGGCGGAAAATTGAACATTTGGATTTGCCGAATAAAAGCGGTGCGTTCTAGATTAAAAAAAAAGAAAGAGAAAGGAAAATCAGATAATTGAAGTGCTAAATCAAGTGATGGAGAAAAAGAAGGGATATGCATTCATTATAGTCTCCTTGTTGTTAGCACGAGTGGCTAGAAGGGACCTAGATCCAGCAAGTTTCCAGTCTATTTTTATTTAGAACTTGTTTGTGTGTGTGTGTGTGTGTGTGTGTGTGTGTGTTTGGGGCCTGCTGGGAGTGCGGATTAGGATGTCTGTCTCTGTGCACCTTTCGTGTCCCTCCTGGGATACCATACTGTCACTCAGCCCCACCGTCCGCTTACAGGGTTACAGATAAGAGCCCCGAAAGTGACTGACTCCATGTTGTGTGCCGGTGACGCGCTGACGAGTGCCCACGGACCGACTTGTCTGCTTCAGGGGGAAGATTAGAACAATAAAGCACACACATTCTTGCCTTGCTTTTGGCCTTCTTTAAGGTTCATTGTTGTAAGTACAAGAAGATTAAACTCCAACTAAATCATAGATCAAAGAACCGGCCGCTAGTTTATCTGTCGTCCTGCCGTGCCTGGTGCCCTGCTCTGCCCTGGTCCTTCTGCTGAATGACTTCCCTCACCTCAGCCTTAACAGGGTACAACAAAGGGTTCTCTTGGCAGGGCTTATGGCCGCCATAGAGATGGTTGCTAGACGGTGGAAGCCCCTCACTCGCTGTCTCATGGACAATGGATTTTGACATTGACTTTTTGGATCTTTCCACTGCAAGAGCTGGAGAGTGCCATTAATATGTCGAACAGTATAAACCAGCTCAACATTTTTAATTTGTTTGAGTCATGCAAATGTTCATGTTTGCAGCTGTTTCTGTCTGGATGTGTGTGTGTGTGTGTTTGTGTATGTTGTTATGTTAAAAAAAAAAACAGAGAAGAAAAGAAAAGATCTGAACTCTATAATCAGTGATGACAAACACCTTATCAACACCTGCTGATTAAAACTGTTCTATAAACAAACGGATGAAAAAAAACTACTTGGGTTTCAGAATGTAATTGCTGGTATGATTTCCAAGCTTGTTAATTTGAATGACTGTTAACTACGAATTTTCAGAATATATCCCGTAATTTTGCACACAATACCATAGAGATCTGAAATCTTAAGCCTTGTAGGATTTAGGACAAAAGTCGTTAACACTTACTTTTACCAAAGAGAGAAGAAACTTTCTGTCTTTCTCTGTGCAGCAGAAATGATCATTACCACAGAACCCCTATGTTTCCATGCTTTCAGCTGTTTTGCTCGTCTTCATCATTCGTCTTCATCTTCTCTCGTGTAGGAACTTCTGTAGCTGCGACCCAGGTTTCCGCGGTGACCAGCGACTCAGCGGGCTCCTCCTACTCCATCAGTGGGATTCTGGGCATCAGCTCGGCGACTGACGTGGGCAAGAGAAAGCGAGATGAAGGTAAGACAGCAAACCAGATTCTGAATGTGTCTGATTATTCTGCAGCCATTTGATAAGGACCACTCATATCAGATTCATTCAGATCTCATTCAACAGTGTTGGTTACTACAATGGAACACGAGATTCGTTTCTTTCATGGTTTCTATTCATTGTACTGGGTATTTGGAAGAGATGTCTGGAAAGCTTAAAGGTGCATTGCATAACTTTTTAGATGGGGTCCAGTCTCTGATTTATGTCACTATACCTTAGTAGGGCATAAAGCATGTACATCATTCAATTGCAGAAGTTTTAACTGACAATCCACAATGACTTGACTCAGAGGTCATGTGGACGGAAAATGAATGTCATACTGTAGAGCATTACACAAGTGAAGCCTATGATGTGCTTGGTCGAGACTTGAACATCTGATCATTCAGTTTTCTGCAATAAAAATAAATAAGTTTTATCAAATTAAATGGCACTTCACGTATTTCTCAAATTAACCTTATGCACATGGTTCATTAAATCTTTATGAATTCAGTGTCAGGGCACCTAATGCACAAAAACATTGACCTTATGATGAAAATATGCAGAGATACGTTTTCAGCTGCAGTCCCTGGACACTATCCTTAATGATAACATGAAGAACCTAAAACTTGCAAGTTTCTGTTTCCACTGTATATACGTCAAGAGAACCATACAACATCTCCAAGTTTGAGGGTCCATTTCAGAATCAATGCCAGTTCTAAACCTTGCAGTATGGAACGTTCTAAAGCAAACATCTCTATCCCACACCCTCTTTTTGTTTACTAACATCCGGACGGGAAGCCAGTTTATGCATGCACTATTGATCATATATGCTGTCATAGTGGATCAATGCAGCCCTGCAGGTAATAGAGGAAAGCATGCTGATATGCATGTGTATGTGGCTGCGTCAGTGGCATTAAAAAGCCATCACACCGATATTCTCCTACCGTAAATGAGACAGGACCAGATGTCGGAGCAAGAGGGGGGGTGACGCAGCGCCACTGGGGGCTATTGCACACACTCAGGAACACACACAAAGGCACCTCTCTCTCCATGAGAAATGTAGTAATACTCGAGCTGAAAGAAGAGACCAGGACGGGAGCCTCAGCTGAAGGTTGGGCAGATAGAATCTTTTCATTTTATTTTTTCATTTTTATATTTAATTTTTTATTTATTTATTTATTGAGCTGGGACAATGCACATTTATCAACATTGATGCCTTTAACTGCTAAATTTCAGTCGTTGTCCCAAGGCAGGTTCCAAGGCAACATAGACACTTGCATATTATGGACGAACAACCAATTACACAGCAGAGGATCCCAATTCTACACATCAAGTGATGGACTAGTGAACTTGTACAACTAATAATACATAAAAAATAGGTATCATAATAAATAAATTGTCAACAGCCTCTCTGCTCTACATAATGCTTTTGTGGCATTATAAAACACATCCTGGACTTTATAATGAATAAATATATACAAGCTGCTGACACGGCACTTGCAACATTAGCCTGTGCTCTGCCAAAGATTAAACCACACATAATATTAGTCCAGTTTAGCACAGTCCCCTCTTTCCATGTTTTTGCATTGCTAATCCCTATTTCATTTTTGGACACTTGACATTTGGTCCAAGTAAGTTTCAGAGATTACAAGCCACCTTCTATAGGCGACTGGGACTTTGCGGTTCTCAAAGCCGAGTAGCGTTTTCATATGTAGTTGCATAAACTATTATCCCTACAGCATATACTTAGACCGTGTTGTCCAAGCTGCAGTTCAAGAATAAGTAATTAGCCGCATCATTGTTTGTCTTTGTTCAGTACATGTGCGGTCTGTTAGTCATCTCACTAACGCTGCCTTTTGTGTTTCAAGATAACTATCCAAACCTCTGTTGCACTTTGCACTGCCCAGCTGAAGCATCTTGTTGGCCCCTGTTTTCTCTTCTCCATGTGTGTGTGTGTGTTTGTGTGTGTGTAGTTTTCTGTGGCAGAGGTCTGCACGCCCGGCTCGGTGGTCTAATTAACAGCATTGCTAATCACAGCTTCCATTAGAGCAGCCCCCACTGGATAATGACACACACACAGCGTGGGGCAACAGGGAGAACAGCATGCACCAACACGGACAGACACAGACATACATTACACACATTCACACAATCACACAATCACATGCTTCAGTGTGACAACATGCGGACGCACAAAGACCAGACAAGTGCGAGGTGCATGCCAGTGAGGTGTGTCTGTGGGCAGTGCCAAGCAACAATATACTGCAGGTTATTCTTTAATATAAACAGTATAACAGATTTTATACCAAAGGGAACTATTGATCATACCACAAAGCAGTATTATGATCATAGGGCAAGTATAAACTAGAACTGATAAAAACTTTCATAATATTGTTCAAAAGTCCAATTTCTTTTGTAATTCAACTTATAATGTGATTGTATGACAGAATCATTATATGCAAAGTGAGATTTAATTTGTGATATTTTTGATAATTATGGCTCACAAATTAAACATCTCAGGAAAAAGTAATATTTTGAATATAGACTGTTAATTACCATAATTATTACTAATGAGCCTTGGCATATGTTACTTGTAATGAGTCTATATCATATTTTGGTTTCACATTTTAAGTTGTTTTTAGTTTGACCTGTAATATGCACCATTTTGTTCTGACACTCACAACAGACATTTGTCATGTTGTTATGTGTCACAGGAATACAATGGACTCCCATAAAAATTGTGAATGAATCCCAAAAAGTTGATATTTCTCAATTTCTCGGTTCAGTCCTCCCGCTGAATTCAAAGTAAAGCTCTGTTATTAAATCATAAAACACTCTTCATTCATAAATCCATAGTTCCACAAATTCCTCAAAGTATTAGTGTTTTATCAAAATCATCATAAACCTGTTTGTCGTTGCTATAGTTACAGTATTGTAATATGGTTATGCACATTTAAAAACAAAATGCTTTTCTTCACACATTACATTAGAATTGCATGAAAAAGGACATACTCTCTGTTGTAGTTGAAAACAAACTACGGTGACACCAAAAGCTGTATTAACGTTTCTTTAACATCTTGATCATATCTCCCTTTTTCATTTCCAAGACAATGGCTTGCACGTTGGAAAAAAAAAAAGCTTTGAATTTTGCTGTAACTGATAAAATGGCAGCTGCTGAAGAGATGGGAACACAGGAAGGCGTCTCCGTGGCATATGTGTGTGTGTATATTCAGAATTGTACGGGGGTAAAGCCCTGTGGAGACCTTTGACCACAGCCAAAGTGAAGGGAAGTGAGGGGGTGACCGGGTTTGAATCACCATGAATTGGATTGAATGGGAGAACTTGACTTGCGGGGCCAGGAGGGGACTTTTGTGTCTTAACCTATTATGTGAACTCTGGAGAATAGATATATTTATATGTGTGTGTGTGTGTGTGCGTGCGCGCAGCCTCGTCAGTGTCAGGACAGGTGGCTGCTTAGTCACTGCATCAGTTCGGACTCACTATTATTTTAAACCTGCATTTGAGTCAGAATTCACATGACGGGTAATAGTATCGGTTACATTTATACTCACAAAGCTGACCCTTCACCCGCTTGTGCAGCCACTGTGACTGTGTGAGATAAAAGCTCTCTGTAGGTATAGAACGTGAAGAAGAGAGGAACATGGGGGGCTCTGTCCTTCACCGCTGCTTCTTCTGTTTAGCCCCCTGTGCTCAAAGGAGGAAAAACAACTTTGATCATTGAATCCATCCGGGACAGAGTCACTGGGGCAGCTCTGTGTGGGGTCAGTGTACATGAGGGACCTTACACAGTCAAGTGCGAAAAGGAAGCAGCTTCGGGCGCGTTCACACTTGTTGGTCTGCTTCACTTCAAGTCAGACCTGGGCAAACATACAATTCACATTTCTATGCTGCCCCCACACCCTTCCTAGTAATACTTTGTCAAAAACATGAATCTGTAAATCAGTCTACGATACTTAGGCTTCTTCCCCCTTCATCCAGTTTTCCAGTTTTGGTTAAATCCAAGCAAAATCAAAAACAATATCAAAATCCATTATCAATAAACAAAATAATGTTTGTGTATCAAATACATAACTATAAATGTACAATATCATTATAAGTGGCGCTCACAAAAAATAGCAAATAACTAATCCGAACAGGTCCGGCCCTCAACAATAAGGCTGCGGTCACATGCGCAAGACGATATCCCAATTTGGCCAGCAGGAGAAAATAATTGCCCACCCTGCATTAATTGAATCCAAAATGCTTTTTTGTGGATGTACAGCCACTAAACAATTGAACTTGTTATCTCATAAATCAGATATGTGAAACATCCTTTTTCTTGTGGAAATGAGTAAACTGTAAAATAAGATATTTGTGGATAAATCAAAATGCTGTGATATCTGTGTCTAATGAATATCTCTTATTTAAAACCAGCTGATTTCAAGTGTGAGTATCAGGGTCTGATTTGAATTGTACCTCACCACGGTTTAGGTGTTGACCATATTTCATTAAAAAAATTTCTCCTTGAAAACCTAGCACAAACATAACCATATTTAATTATGTTAAATGTATTAAGTGAAATTATGTATTAAAAACTTGCAAAACACAACTTAGATTTACCCTTAACTTCTTTTATAGTGTTGCACAAGTTGCGCCAAATGCGTTTTCAGACCTCCCAGTACAAGTCCATGCACTTAATTCTTTCAGAACATTATGATAAGTGAATTCTCCCAAAGGGTCACAACTCAAGGTAACAGTCAAATCTCCTCATCGCTAAATAAATCAAAAGTACTGAAAGTGAAAAATGAAAATCAATGTTATTATCATGGGTATTTCCATGTTAAATCCTGCTGTCCTTGAATTGCTAGTGGGATACCTGCATATAGTAATGAGGGAGCGGTATCAAAGCAACAGGAATCGAAAGTAAGTTAAGGAGATAGACAGAGAATCCGGAAGAGAGTGGTAAAAGGCAGAGAGCCCAGAACAATAAGGCGTCATTGTTTGTTTTGTTCTGCTCTGTAAAAGAGGCAAGGCGGGTGCTTCCCTTCTGAGACCGGCTCGCGGAGATAGAGGCTGCCGTGTGAATGGGATTTAACCCGTCACGCCAATGACTTCCTTTACCCCAACACAATGAGACCGGCCGGATATCAAGCGTCTCCACAACATGCTCCAACATACACCCAATTGGAAAGCCGTAATTTTAATATGTTAATGTGGCTGAGGTGAGATTCCAGTGTCCGTCCATGTCGGCAGGCTGGTCACTATCTCAGGTGGTGTTTATGTGCGAGGCAGAGTGACAGCAGAAAGCAATAAGCTGGCTGAAATGGTGCCATCAGACCTACATGATTGATCAATTGAATTCCATGATAGGGACTGGCCAGTGGGATTAAATGGGTCGCAGTGGGTTACCAAGCTAAAGCATCATGTGGGCTTTATCTCCACCCTGATTGGTCTGTCACCCGGGACCTGCTCCATACACCGACGGTGCTCCGAAGGTGTTTCGTGAGAAGACGAGAGATTATGATCAAAAAGAGTGTTTGTGAGAGTGGGGGAAAGAGGTTTTGTGGACTCACTGAGGAGGGATGGGGAGTTTTGTTGAGTTGCTCACTGCACAGATACAGTTGCGATATCTACGGTTCTTCAATGCCTCTGCTCCAAAGATCTTACGAGGTCTGGTCCAATGACGCATCAACACTATGTAATGTTAGGAGAGAAGATCAAATTCATGTTCAGTTTGTGGCTAATCAGTCAGCTACGTGCTATATTCTTTTCCTGCTTATTTTGACATTTGAGTTTATCATCAAGCACTGATCCTGCAAATATACATGTCAATATGGATTCTCATCGTTTCCAAATCAGCATAAACAGACACTGCCTTTTACTGAATGCCACTCTGAATTATGCAACACTGACAAACTGAATTTTGACCTTTCTCTTAATTTAATTTTTGTTTTTTCATTTGTCTTCTTCCACACTTTCTGAAACCTTTCTCCCCGTACACGGTTGCATTCTATCCAGTTCTATTAGAATGCATATTGTGTCTCTGTTGGGTGGTTACTTGAACCATGTTTTGAATTAGCATAATAATAATACCAAAGCATCTTTTTGAACACACAGAATATACTTTTTAAACAAAATGTTTGAATTGTGCAAACTGACCATAAACTACAGAAAGCTATTTTTCAAAGCCATTCCACATTGCAATCTGTCTTTTTGCTTCATCACATTGGACTTGTCTGAGCTACAGATGACTCAGAAGCAGAATAGTAATAGACTTTATATTCCCCCAACCCCCACCCTACCTGCCTGTCATATCACTCTCCGCAGCAGCAAGCGCTCCTCCACACCAAACCCAAACACACAGTGACCCCAGGACTAAAATGGACTCTCGGCAGCGCCCAATGAATTGAGCCTATAGCAGGGGATTTTCTCCCTCATCCCCCCTTTTCTCTTTATCTTTTTTTCTAATCATGTGTGGGGCACGACTCTTCAGGGTTCTTGTA
Organism: Knipowitschia caucasica; assembly: GCA_964034765.1. NCBI lineage: Eukaryota > Metazoa > Chordata > Actinopteri > Gobiiformes > Gobiidae > Knipowitschia > Knipowitschia caucasica. The sequence goes on from OZ035825.1 coordinate 26,401,189, forward strand.
ATTGTCTCGTTCAGTCCCTCAGCTTTGCAATAACTGCAGGATACAGGAGCTCACAGACAATATGGAGAGCCAAGAAATATATATTTGTGTGTCTGGGAGTGTGTGGTTC